>PRKT01000031.1:1681410-1742096 GCA_003671525.1 Saccostrea glomerata
AGATTAAGCTTGACATTTTGAACAACTTTGCTTCATGGACGTATTACAAATTCTCAATACTTTTTGAGATATAAAGTAAAAACTTTCGGCCCCTGTAGGCCCCTTATTTTAGGGGCCAGTCCTTTTTTCGAGATATCATTTGGAAGAACTTAAAATTCTACACTTCTTTTGTTCTATATGTTTTAACAAAATATTTCCAGGCAAAAAGATATCGTAGAAAAAGTGCTAAAAATTTTGAAATTCACGATAGGCCTATTTTCAGGCCATACCGAGCGCCGACGTGCAGCACTTCCGGTAAAAATAAAATACATTCCGCAAATCTACAGACATAGGTCTACCTGACCTGAAAGTATCACGTGTCTATCAAAAGCCGTTTAGGAGAAATCGTGCGGACAAACCGACCCTCAAAAACCATTAAAGTGCTGATAACTCCGGACCGGAAGTGACGTCATCAAAACGGAAAAAAACGCATAAGGTTCAAGTGATGTAACATATGTCCTGAAAGTTTCATGGAAATCCATCGAGCCGTTTTCGAGAAATCGCGTGCACAAAATCGGTAAGAAAAAAAACCAATAATAATAATAAAAGTGAAAAAGAAACCTGAGAATAACAAGAAGGTCTTCCGCTTATTTAAAAAAATATTGTTGATGTAGAAGGTTTCCCAGTATTTTCATTCAACCAAAGAGGGATTATGTTTTTACCTTGAACTTTAACCGGTCTTTAAATTCGGAGATTTTTTTGGCTTGTCTACTTACCCCCCCCCCTCTTTTTTGTTACACACTTTAAAATCGACAGTTCACCGAAGGCTGGCTATCGGGGTATATCAGTAAGATTAACTATGGATTAAAATTAAAATGGCTAAATACATTTTAAATTATGATATATAAGTAGCGCTTATAAGAACGGTAATTACTATATGCGCAAAGATCTCTTACTCGCGCTTTCTTTCTCTCTCTCTCTCTGAAAAAAATGTACATGTATATGGAATATATATTTTATTATTAAGACTTCTTATCATTAATTCAAATTTCAGCATTTGTAAATTGCTCAGAAAACAAATATGCAGTAGATTTAATTTAGTCATGCATAGACATCGTTTTAATCGTTGTTCCTGTGTTCCACAGCAATGTGCATGTTAAATGTTCCGTGTATCAACAAGTTAAATACTTAAACAAAATTTGAATAAATTTACGTACTAAATAGTAAATAATATCATATACCTATTAAAAATGTCCGCATCAAATTTCAAATTTTTGATACACTTTGAAATTCAATTTTATTTCTTGTTCACAAAATGCAGTCAACAAAATTACTTCCGTGTTTACAATACCGCGACTTTGACGTCGTTTTCTGAGCATTGTGACGTCAAAAGATAAGGGCCCTTTTCTCATGACGGCAGTACTTTTGCATTAAACACGATTTTGAATTCAGATTAGTTCAGACAGTACATTTGCAATTGAAACACTAATTACTAACGCCAAAAGGGGTGTTCAGAGAGGTAAATGATAACAAGTACATGCAGGTAGTTTTACTACAAATAAAATGATCGCTAAAGTGTTTAGGATTTCACACAATAAAGAAAGCAACCACCTTGACCAAGGATCGAAATCCTCATGTAACTGTAGATAAGGATATAATTCATATGCCAGACACTACCTTAATTACACTTATCGTAACATATACATATATAATTGTAAATTTACCTTTATTATTCAATGTTTGGTCGTTGTTTCTCCATTCATCAGAAAACAGTCACTTTTATATCCAGTCGTCACTTAAACCACTCCTGAAATAATTGCGATCACTTATTGAGGGGCAGTCTCATTTGCATTTCTTTCTTTAACTTGCTTCGTGTTCTATACGACTTTGAAGTGGATAAGCCACTGGGCACAATGCAAATATCCGATGCCGCCAATTTCAAAACTGCCTTACACACAAATCATCATGTGGGGTAAATAACGGGAAACGGAAAAATAAACTGTTTTCACAGAGAACTTAAAAACAAATTCATTGTTTTCAAGATAAATAAATGAATTAGCGTCAATAGGTTGTTGTGAGAGAAAATTGAGATGGTCTGTTTCTTATCATTTCATCATTTTCTTTTCCGATGCGTGAATCCCCGCTGTTACATTTGTAATCAGGATAGAGCTGCGGCCATGTCATAACATCTGACCTAAATCAAGCTGTAAATTCACATTTTTTCACCATCGAAATCTAATCCCGACAAAATCACAGGTCGCCCTATTTACATTTTCTTGATATGTAACATATACTCTGCTGCAACTGCATAAACATTATCTTCTCATGCAGCAGTAACCGAGATTGAGGTTTCAAAGATGTGATAAAAATCATGGACTTTTATTCTTTTTAGTTGATCTATCGATACTAACACCATGAGGTCAAAAAAGAGAAAAATAGACTTTAGAAAAAGCTAACGCAAAAGCAATACTGATAAAACATGTTTTGAACTTTTAATTTTAAAAACTCAAATAATGTAAATCATTTAAAATAGAAAAAAATATATATCACCTTCCTTTTTACATGCCTGTATTTTCTATTCCCAACAGTAATTTATTATTTACGACTTCGATAATGGTGTATTGGGTGTTATACATCTGATCTTAATTACTAAGCCTGTTTTTCTTAAATTTTGTAAGCATCTAGATATATTACCTGTCAAACCTGAAAGCGCAAGCTGACCTCTGAGAAATTGTCAATAATGTAAATCCATTGAAGTTTATTCCATTTTACTATTTACATGTTTTAGATATACTCCACTACTACATGTATCGCATATGCATGTATAATTATTTCATGTGACAGTATATTAATTAATACATTATTGAAAATGTTTATATTTCAGGATATAACAAAAATATGAACAGTTAAAAATTACATGCAAAGAAATATTGTCCGATTGACGCACACCGATGAAGTCAATAAAAGTGTAATTGATGCAAATCACCCATATTCCCCAAACGCTGGCAAGACAGTTTACGGCAGCAGATTTCGATTTCAGGAGGATGGATCCTAGGTTTTCAGCTTTTTTGATTAAAGAAAAATAAACTTGACATATTCCTCCATTTATTTCTATCAGTGATATTTTTACATTAAAATGAAAATATTAACATAGCCAACCAGGTTGTGTCTAGGTATCACAACGGTAAATGTTTTCACAAAAAAATCGTAAAAAAGAACGCAGCTAGGATAAGGCTGCCCGTATAATATCAAACTGTTCAAACTGTAGTAACTTCTCTGAACTACCTAGATATGGCGTCATAATAGAATATGACGTCAAGTCACTGCATTCTTGAGCTGACATGATGGGGAAAGTGTCATAATCATTACACGGCATGTAGATTTATTATGGGGATTTGTGTTTAATTTGAGAGTAAGGGTTGTTTTTTAAGCTTGTGTGTGCTGTTATAATGTTAAACATTTGATATTAAAATGTCTCTATTCCTTTTGCTTGTCCGATATGCATACATTCAAACAATAGCAAAAGATTATGTTTGAAACGCTCCCCTTACACTTCCGTAGACAGAGTTAGAATTTACGAATCGTGTTTATATTGGACTGGCACAAGTGAAAGACAAGGTTAAATTGAAGATATTCTGCGTGAATCTAAAAGGGAAGTATGTCTTCTAACTGAATTTTGCTGGGGGATCGTATGTAGTTTATCCGTTTTTGTATAAATCGCGTTAAAGTGTGGAAAATACCACTCTTTTCGTTGGTAATTTTAATTCATCGTAAAATATTTTCTTTAGAAGTAAAAATGAAACCTGCCCCCAGCACTTTTTATGTAACAGGGATCACGATGAATTGATATATATAACAAACTTTGCACAATATTTAAGTTTTGCACTTGTGCCGAGGTGATTTTTGTGCAACATTTAAGAATATCAAAAATGTCCGTCACGTGATCAACACAGTCATCTGACATTACAGAAATGCTTTATTATAATACCTGATTAAACTGTTATCTCAAGTTGACTGCAATTTCAAACAAGGATCACATATTGAAATTAGAATCAAGCTCAAAATAAAATGTATATTTTTAAGACATTTGAAGCCTTCGGACAGCCTTATCATAACTGCGAATCAGGTAATTGTTTATTTGAAAAAAAATATTTAGCAGGAGATTAAACATTACCTGTCACAATAGCTGACACATCCTTGTACACAAAACGGTACCTACACGGCATTTTCTTTTTCCATTTGCAGACAGGGCTACCTCAAATCCACGCGTTTTTTAATGTGTTTATAAACATTCCGAGTGCATCACAGGTAGTAGCCTCCCATGCCCGGAAAAAGGTCCTTTCAAAAACCTTTATTTGTTCATAAGTACATAAAATTTACTAGACACAGGTACCAAATTTGTAAAATGGTTTGGAAGAAAATAGAAAACGGCTCAAAAGAAAGGAAAATCAATTTGATATGTATGGACCTATATTTGACTAAGTTCATTTTGATTGGTCAATTACCGGTGTGATACCTCTACCCAATTAGTACTCCTCCTCCCTCTTGTTTAATCAGGAAATGATGCCGACTTCCGGGAATTTCGTACCCTTTTCCCCATAATTCGAAGCGCAGTACTTCCAGAATTACACTTTCATCGTACCCGAAGTTAATTTATACTAAGGGAAATAAATTTTTTTGGAAATACATAAATAAAAAATTGAAAGACAGCTTATTTCTACTAATGATTTAGTTTACTACAATTAATAATTTTTATAACTTTCTTTTTCTTTAATTTACGTTTTTCAGTACTTGATTAATATGACCCCCCCCCCCGAAAAAAAAAGAATGGGTGCAAAGGCTTCTTAATAATTAGTTTTGTACTTTTGTTTTAAACCCAATTAACTTAAGACATTAATTGCCTCGCCAAGATTTCTCGGGGAAGTTTCACAGATTAACGTTAATTCGGCTTTTATTAAGTTCGCTCTCCGGATAGAATGCTAAGGTGTTCTTTGCATGTTTCCTTTCTTAGAAAGAATATCTATCTATATTGCTTAAATAAACTTTTAAAAATATATTTCAAAAATAAAATAATTAATAGGGAAAAAGCAATACTGATAAAATTTTGTTCTGGACTTAAAAATTAAAATTTATATGTACATCATTTTTAAAATTTAAAAATGCATTCTTTTATTTAAGCATACTTTTTCTTGATATCTAGGCAATAAAGTGTATTTTTTTCATTTAATTGAGTGACTGAAAGTAATGGCGATCGACTTCTGCAGGATGGGCATAGTAATACCTCCATTGACCTAAAGAATACATGCTGAGCACATATTGCTCCTAATCGAGAATTAATGGGTGGAAGATCTGATAAACATATGTACTTAACTGTGTGGGATTGTTTCGCATAACATGGAAAAAAGATAGTAATTTTGTAGACACTATATATTTTGAACTAAGATAGAATGTCTTTTTTTTTATTTTGGCAACTTCATCATGTTCATGTACCTAATAAAAGTTTTGCTAAAAACAGTTTTTTTTTCTTTTAATTTCTCAAAAATAATTTAGTCTATCTGTGCATTTTTTAATTATTAAATATTTCAAAGAGGGTAATGCTAAAACACTCGGGAATTCAACTTAATAAAAAAAATTCGATATCAGCCAGTGTAAAAGAAAAGACAATCTCGGCCTTATCCAAGTTCCCCTGTAGTTAAAATCTTTTTTATACCTGTATATTCCTTTAAATTTGTAAATATACAAATTATACAGTATTAGTGTTAAAATAAAAAAAAAGGCATGTTTAATTTCAAAATAAAAAAGAAGAAATAGACGATTGTGTAACTGTAATTACGCTACATAAAATAATATATATTTCAAATTTTTACTATCATTCTTCACAATTGGCAGTCTGACATCCAATAATCTGTAAATAATAAATTACAATAGGATCGAAAGAAACTGGCATAAAGAAAGCAAATCATTTACAATATTGGAGTTCTATTGTCAAAAAAAAGGGGTTTTTTTTATAAAGCTTATTTTTCTATTTTTTTAATCTCATTGTGTTAGTGTAGATATATCATCGAAAAGGAATAATTGTCCGTGATTTTTTTCAGATCTTCATGATCTTTGAAACCGCATATTTACAAAAAATGATAAATACTATGACACGAGTAGATAATGTTAATGCACTCGCAGCAGAGTATAATGTTAAATATAAACAAATTGTAAATAATAGTATGACAACTTGTGCTTTTGACAGGCTTAGATTTTGATGGTGAGAAAATGTTGAAGTTACAGCTTAATTTAGGTCAGATTATTATGACATGGCCGCACCTCTATCCAATACAAAGGGTTGATAACAAGTGTAACAGCGGGGATTCATACAGCGGAAAAGAAAATGGTGAAATGATGAGAAGCAGACCATCTCAATTTTCTCTCACAACAACCTATTGACGCTAATTCATTCATTTATCTTGAAAACGATGGATTTGTTTTTAAGTTCTGTGTAAAAACAGTTTATTTTTTCCGTTTCCCGTTTTATATCCTACATTATGATTTGTGTGTATGGCAGTTTTGAAATTGGCGGCATCGGATATTTGCATTCTGCCCAGTGGTTCATCTACTTCAAAGTCACATGGAACACGAAGCAAGTTAGGGAAAGAAAACCAAGTTAGTCTGCCCCACATTCTGTGAACGCAATTATTTTAGGAGTGGTTTAAGTGACGACTGGATATAAAAGTGACTGTTTTCTGATGAATGGAGAAATATTGAAACCAAGACCAAACATTGAACAATAAAGGTATATTTACAATTATATAATTATGTATATGTTACGATAAGTGTAATTAAGGTAGTGTCTTCAAATGAATTCTACCCTTAACTACAGTTCATGAGGATTTCGATCCTTGGTCAAGGTAGTTGCTTTCATTTATCTCTCTGAACTCCCCTTTTAAAATTCAATTTAAGGCGTTAGTAATTATTGTCTTAATTGCATATGTCCTGTCTGAACTAATCTGAATGCAAAATCGTGATTAATGCAATAGTATATGATCTTGTTTTATATGAGAAAATTGACATCATCCTCAAATAAAATTAATCTTTTCTTAGTTTGTCTAAATGTGCGTGTAGACTGGGGGTATATGTACGTGTTCTTTAGATAAATGAAATTTCCATACGAAAAACCAACGGAAAGACTATTTTTCGATTTTACAAAAATTGTGCAAGCACCACTGCTCGACTGTGGTGCACAACATGTAACCCGGCATGCCTGGAGAAATAAATGCCCACGGGTTTTGAAAGATTGAAAGTTTAAAAACAATTATATGAGATGATTTACGAGTCTATAATTTTTATAAATAGGTCAACTATGGATTTGTTCAGAATATGGCGGCCAGATTTCTTTTGGACATGTTGGAAATGCATTCAGCAAGTGTTCAATTGCATAAGCCATAAGAAAAGCATAGAAGTGGAGCTTCGGTCAAAGAAAGTAAATGTGATAGATGTGTTTGAAATCAAATTGTTCGACAATAATCAAAAGAGAGACTTGCCTCCTTTTCCTTTTTCCTTCTCGGATATAGACTGGAGAATACAATTTTCAACGTACTTTAAATATTGTTTGTGACGTCAACATGCTACTGCATGCACATTGAACCCCCTCCGCTTGTTGAATACAGCTTGAAATCAGTAAAAAAAAAACTGTATGCGTTTGTATGGATTATATGTTGTTTATTTATAGATTTATAAATAATGTATTACATCATTACTATATTGAGATAAAAATGTCCCTCGAAAGTCTTTTTTCAAGAAGATGTAACATGTAAGTTTTTTTCCTGTAAAAAGTGTACCGGTATATTGTATCAATTTATTTTTAGAAAAAATTAACCCTCTGATGTTCTGCTGTTTTCTATATATAATGTTTATTTTCTTACTGCGAATAATGACTGTAAAATCTAGTATCTTAAAGATGGTTGCTCTGGCTTTGAAATACTGAATATGCAATGAACCTATGTGAATTTAGAGAAAAAAGTTACCCTGTAGATTTTGATATTTTCAAACTGTAAATGTTAGTAGGTAGCACTGTATCACTGATATTCTTTGGGAGAAAATTTTCTCCGTAAACATGGTCAAATCAAAAAGCTATCTAAACGATGGTTGCTTTGGCTTTCAAATATTGAATGTACAATGCACCACTGTCATTTTTGAGAGGAAATTTACTCTGTAGATTTTGTTAACTTGAAAATGTTAACGTTGTATAGAAATGTTGAAAACTGTACATGTGTATCAGTGCTATACTTTTTTTTTTTGGGGGGGGGGGGGGGATCTGAGCGGTCAGTAGGTCCGTGCTCGGATTACCGAGTTTTACTGGGGATGTGATTGAATGCAATATATACAGATAATAATATGACACCTGCCTGGTGTCTTTACATCAAATGACCTAAGTGCTTTGTATAATTATATATCTTTAGTTAATACCGGCACCTGCCTGGTGCCATATGATAATTGCCTCACTATACTCGTACAACTGACTATATAAGTCAACATCTATCTGCCTGGTGCCTCTTGATTTAGCCTTTAACACCTGTCTGGTGTATTACTGCTTACTAAGTTGCCTATATAACTCTAGCCAAGTGGCTACAATATACTTACACAGTATGATTTAACTTTGTAAGAACTTCTCTGTCCTAATGACAAACCTATAGCTAACGCCACACATCTACAATTTAACTAGTCACCGACTACGGCAACTTTGCACAATCCGATTTGATCTATAAACCAATTGGTTTCTGTACCAAAGTGAAGGCACAAGCTAGTTGGCTGTACTGCCCCCTTGTACCTCAACTTAATCAATGATCATAAGTTATCAGATATCATATTGATAAAATACAACAGACTGCCTTTCTTTTGGCAACACTATTATTATTTTCTAACAGAACATCATTTATCAATAATACTTGTATAATTCTTTTGTCAATTGAACAATTAATTACAATATCTACATTGATTATCTATTATAATATAAACAAGTAACGGGAGGTAACTCCTCCAACTATTTCACTACTACGTGAGAGTCGAAGTAGTTTTTTACATTTCATGTATCCTTATGTCAGAATGGTTTAATCAAACGCTCAGCTGCCTCCATAAACCCCTACTCACGAAATGGCGGAGTTGACAGAGACAGCCGCCATCTTGGTCCCGCTTCAGATTTTCAATTGTTAATATCTAGAGTTCAGACAAACCAATATCCAAACAACTTATATAGTAAGCATCAATCAAAGAGTCTCTATTATCATTCCAAAAATAAATAAAAAATATTGAAAAACAAAAAACTTAGAAAATGCGATTTTTTCAATTTGCATCTCCTAACGACAGGAAGTACCGACGAAGAACAAAGAGTCGCGTCCTGGATGGTATATATCACGATCTATAATCCCTGAAAGTTTCATGTTGATACCTTTTACCGTTTTTGAGTTTAATCGCGGACAAAATGTCATTTTAATTTCAGGAAATTGTCCGTAACTTGGCACCGGAAGTGAGTTTCCAAATTTTCTCTCGGATATATAAAATTCATGTTACGACACATCTTTTCTGAAGAATACACGTCATTCCATCCAGTAGTCTTTGAGAAATCGCGTGCACAAAATTAGAAAGTCAAAAAAATAATAAAAAGAATAATAAGAAACAGTAGAATCACTATAAGGTCTTCCGTGAAGACGGAAGACCTTAATAATAATAATAAGAAGCAGAGTAAAAACAATATGTTCCCCAACTTCGTTTGGGGAACATAATTAGCTTAATTATGTTGACTGAAATAGAAATTCGTCGTTATAAATATGATTTTTTTAATTAGAATTATGTCCCACTATTTTAAATATTATACACTTGATGTGCATTGTTCAAAATAGAACCATTTCTAGATTAGTCTGGACTTTCAGTAGGGCGTGGCATTCTCGTCGTTACATACATGTAATTGCCAATTAGTGTATCGAAAATTAACCAATAATGTTGTCTCGTCCGGCAAAGAGGTGAAGCTTAAGTCGTCTCATCGTTGTCAATAACATTTTAAGTTCCTGATGTTATTGATTTCTAAACAAATGGGAATCTATATGCCATTTGACAGACGCTTATTACGTACTACATTGCGCACAAGAATGTCACGCTTTACTAAAAGTCCAAACTAACCTGGAAATGGTTCTATCACTGAAAAGAATCAGTATCCACTAATGTCATTGTTCATCAAACCAATAACGATGTGACTAAAATGTATCTAAAATTTGGTAAAAAGTTGATAAAATAACTAATTTATTTACAAACGATTCAGAATGTTCTATTAGAATTCATTTAGGACATCTTTGCTTTTTTGATATGACTATTCACGATGGACAAATGAAAACACTTAATATATTATGCCCAGGATCTTTGAAGAAAGTGAGAGTGACTCTCGGTCATTTGCAATCAAAGAAATAAGGTCGATACTTATAAATTCTATTGGTACATACCCGACCTGGGCAACCTCAACACTGTTAGGGTCCAATGCAAATAAAACCCAGTTAGATTAATTAAATTCTTGCAACTTTAATGACAAGGTAAAATAAACAGAAATTATTTACATTTCAGACATTGAATGTAACTACGGGTGATATTCCCCCCCCCCCCCCCAAAAAAAAATCAACTGTGTTGAATTTATGCGCGCACGGTTCACTGTTATATGTATTTGTATAAAACATTCAGTATAATATAATAAATATTGCATGTATGAGTGTAACATTGCTTGACAATGTTTTCTTGGGGTGAAAATTTTCAATGTTACACTCAAACACTCAACTACATGCAATATTTATATAATACATACAATCTGAGTAAAATCATATTTATTATATGTTCCGCTTACATAGATCGCTACAAAAGGATCCTTGTGTAGCGATGTATGTGAGCGGATGAACAGAAAGGACCCGATTTTAATCAGATTGTCAATGAATGAATATGATAGGAAAGGTCTGCACAGGGCGATCAAAATTTTATACCTGTAATATGTATAATTAAAAGAATTCTTCAATCACGATCTCTGTATTTTTTAAAATGCCTAAATTTCATCAAAACTATAATTGTTAGCACTATTTCAGCATACAATACGGGGTACAACCAACTTCCTGCATACGACCAGCAGCAATCCGCGGGTTTTACTTCTGGTTTCCCAACGACGAACCCGTCTTCAAATGTCGTTGTAAGTCTCATGTGATTTTGGAATTAAAATGTATTTTGTCCAAAACATGAAATTTACAAATATGATAGTACATGTACTTGTACATAATTATTAGGATTGAAATTCATTAAGAGTTTCCGATCTAATCTAACCCTGCACAGATAACTTGATGAATTTAACTCTTCTCCTTAGATAACTAGTGCTCCTACACCTATTGTTGTGGTTGCTCCACCAAGAGGAAATGACTGGCTGGTTCCCGCCATGTTTTCGTGTCTCTGCTGCTTCTGGCCTACTGGAATCTGCGCCATTATTGCAGCCGTCAATGTAGGATGTGCATCTTTTATTAAAAAAAAAAAGAAGAAAGAATAAAAGCAAGATATATGTAGAGAGATAGACAGAGAGATGGAATGCACATGGATTGATCCATTGAACAATGACTTTACTTTTACAATGCAATTACATTTAAATATGAAACTGAAAAATCATATTTCTGTTAAATAAAAAAAATGGAATTTGATCTCTAACATTGTACCATGTTTTCAATCTAATTAAAATAAGACTTCTTAGATCCGTGCCGTGTTCACTTTGCGTACGAATAAATACCGCGTGGATCTAAGAAGTCTGATTTTAATTAGATGGAGCTTAAATGATATATACATGAACATAAATAACTTTCAAGTGCAACAAAAATTTAACTTCTAACATAAATCCTTAAAAAAGGCTATACATTGTACATCTTAAGATCGCTATTATATTAACAATATCAACAGACATTGAATTCTTACTTCTTATTCAGGCACGGTCCCTGTTCGATGTTGGTGACTACGACGGCGGGCGATCCAGTGCTGGAGTGGCTAAATGGCTGACCTTGACCTCGCTTGGAATCGGTCTCATCTGTGTTGTCATCCTCATTGCCCTCTTCATAGTCAAAAGAATGGAGGACGTGAACGACTGGACCACGACCACAACAACGACCCCGTGGTACTAAGACTAATTCTAAGAAAAGATGCAGAAAATTTATTTATTTTTTAATGTCTTGTAGATTTCATTGATCATTAAATGTCAAGAATTATGAATTGTGATAATACTCTTTCATTCTTATCATATTAATTTTAATGATTATGAACTTTCTGCAATTCGATAATCTCTATTTCCTGTCTTCTGTTCATTGGTAATACTCGCAGTATGTTAATTATCATTCCAATAACAGCGTGTCACTTTGCTTGATCGACCGTGAAAAAAATTTCATAAATTGATTACCATATTATTCATCAATTGGATGTTTGATTTGAATGAAATCAATACTACTTTGCATATAAAAAACAGAGTCCAACAATACCCCTATAACACTGACCAATCGTATTGAATGATTGTTTTCGAGCGCGGCATTTGTAGTGACCGGCAACACGTGGTCAGTCAATGATTATATACTGTTTAACGTCCCTCTCTAGAATATTTCACTGATATGGAGACGTCACCATTGCCGGTGAAGGGCTGCAAATTTAGGCCTATGCTCGGCACTTACGGCCTTTGAGCAGGGAGGGATCTTTATCGTGCCACACCTGCTGTGACACGAGGCCTCGGTTTATATGGTCTCATCCGAAGGACCGTCCCATTTCGTCGCCTTTTACGACAAGCAAGGGGGTACTGAGGATCTATTTTAACCCGGATCCCCCCAGCTCAGTCAAAGCCCGTTTATGCCTAGGTCACATTTCCCGGCCGGTTGCCGTAGACCGGTGGTAATCGGTGGTACTCTGTGGTGTTAACGATGCCCTGATATCTGTCCACATTGGCCTAGTAGTCCTGAAAGTATCAGTCACATTATCCAGCGATGGGTATACGATGGGCAACCAATGCGTTTTATGATAAAAATGGCGTGGTTGCCGGTCGGACTTACAAGGACCCAGCGATTTATTGCTTAACATAAAACGATGTTCCAGGATAATCGGCCGATGTATATTACATTGCTCATACATTGGTGAACATTGTTTGTACATCGGTCAACTACGGGCCATTGTTTGGTCGAACATCGACCGATAATCGGCCGTTATCTGTTGAACACCACTCAACCCCCCGATGACCTCAAATTCAACGGATATAAGACGATGCTCGGCCATACATCGGCCGATCCTTGAAAGATGTGTAAATGATGGGTTGCCGATGAGGAGCGATGTGAGGCATCGTTTGAGACATCGCTGAATTTTAACTACGAATTATTTCCTACCGATGACCCCACCGATTCGTAAAATGGCCTCAGTCACCGTCCGATCACTAGTGGTGCTCGGCAAGCAACCACACCATTTTCATTAAAAAAAGCATCGGTTTCTCATCGTATACCCCATCGCTGGATAATGTGACTGATACTTTACTGTCCAGCAAAAAGCACGTTTCATATTTTTTGTGATTTGACCGAATGGAGTTTGATACGAATGAGAATATTTAAAGCATAAAATAAGTAAGGCTATATTTTAAAACTATATAATATATAAATTATATTGTATATGGCGATCAATTCCATCATTATAAGGATAAAACTTGCTTTGCCTGTCTACATGTGATTATTGTTGACTGCATTCTCGTGAACAAAGAACGATTGGTGAGTATTGTAAGCAGTATTGCTGGGTTCTGCAATTCATATGCAAAGTAGTAATGCTTTCATTGAAATCAAACATCCAATCGATGAGTAATATGGTAATCAACACGTGAAACTTTACCACGCTCGGTTAAGCAAAGTGACACGCTTGTTACAACGCACTTTGAAAAATTACGCACTTTGAAAAAAATTTTCAAAGTGCGTTAAGTTTGGGACCAAGCTATAACGCACTTTGAAAAAATTAATTTTTTTCAAAATGCGTTGATATCGACCATATTGACGCACTTTGAAAAAAAAATGTAGATTGATCAATATTCTTACAAATAATCGGTATGATAAATAACAGATCCTGGATGGATGACTTTTTTATGATGAAGTCACTTCAGGACCTGAGAAGTTGACGTTTTAAATATTTGAGGTTTTGATAAAATAAAAGGGAAAAGGGTCTTGAAAAAAAGAGTGACGATTGTTTAAGACTATTAATTTTTTTTCTTTAAATTCTAGTCTTTGATAAGTATATATGTAAAGGTGTAAAGATGGCACTAACAGTGGACAGCTTAAAGCAACTTAACATTTATCATAATAGAAAGGGGGCAATTTGATTGTTCAAAACAATGAAAATTCTTTCTCTCTCATACGTTTTACTGTACTTCAATATTTCTAGTTTTCACCTGTTTTAATTAACTCATTTAATATTGAAAGTTTTCAACGTCATACCAGTTAGGTAAATACATAATTATATAAATGTTTTGAGTATAGCATAGACATCGAGACCGGGCAATGGGCCAGGGGAGGAGAGACTTAGCCCCCCCCCCCCCCACTTATTCTGGAAAAAATATATATACATCCCATAAGCATTGAAAATGCAGCTTACCCTTTTTGGGTTTTTTGCTCCCCGCCCCCGTTTGTTACCGACACCTATGTATTCAAAAGATAAAGATTTGGACTGATGGATCTTATACCTGTCTTCTCCTTTTTTCGACGGGAGTTAATCAATTCATAAGTTTTTTAAAAGATAAATAACAAATAAAATCTTTCCATTACTAAAATATGATTTTTTTTTCAAAGTGGGTTAAGTGTCTCCATGGTAAAATATATTGATGTAGACTCTTAACGCACTTTGAAAAATTTTTTCAAAGTGCGTTGAGTTAGTCCCAAATTTAACGCACTTTGAAAAAAATTTTCAAAGTGCGTTGATTTTGTCCCAATTTTAACGCATTTTGAAAAATTTTTTCAAAGTGCGTAATTCTTTTAAAGTGCGTTGCCACACACGCTGTTATTGGAATGATAGTATGTTTTTTTAAAATACTTTTTTACTGTCTGAAATATGATCATGCATTTTATTGCATTGCGTTAAATTGCATACTTATCATCGTACATGTGTAAAAATTAAACAACTATGATACTTTATTTCTGTTTACTAATCTGACTTTACTTAATAAAGTTTTGTAATCATATTGTTTAATGCTATTAAATCGAAAGTTGTTAATGAAATCTGGTCATTTACCACGAATGAATACCTACATCCACCCCTTAACATCAAATGGACTAATAGATTACAATCTCCATGATCTCTATCTTATGACGGTTGCGCGCCTTTCAAAATTTGATAGAAAACTCTGATCTACATATTTTTCAAAATATTTGGGGATTAAAATCATTTGTCTTTTAGAAAGACATTGCCACAGCTTGGATGAAATGAAAATAAGCTTCAAACGGATTGTCAACTCAATGTTTTTTTTTACACGTAGAGTCAACTTGTCTATCATCAAATATTTTGATTGCAACAGATAGAAATGATAAAAGCTGTATTTTCCCATCTTCGCTAGCCAAGGGTTTGTGATCCAAAATCTACTGTACAGTAAATTCAGGTAGATTTCGGATCGGAAACCCTTGGCTAACGGAGATGTATTTTCCCAATCATGATATTTGATGTTCTTAGGTTTAAGAGTTTAAAATATTGAAATTTAGCAATGCAATTCCTAGAGTCGGTCAATGTGACCTACTTTTCATTTGACACACTCCAAAGACCCGAGATGCATCAAATGACAAAGTTAGCGGGTTCTTAGCCAATTATTAGTATCTGATATATTAAAAAATAGCCATCCAAATGCCCCGTGGTGATCCGGGTTAGAATAGGTCCTCAGTACCCCCTTGCTACTCGTAAAAGGCGACTAAAGGGGGCGGTCCTTCGGATGAGACCGTATAAACAGAGGCCCCGTGTCACAGCAGGTGTGGCACGATGAAGATCCCTCCCTGCTCAAAGGCCGTAAGTGCCGAGCATAGGCTTAGTAAATTTGCAGCCCTTCACCGGCAATGGTGACGTCTCCATATCAGTGAAATATTCTAGAGAGGGACGTTAAACATTATACAATCAATCAATCAATCTTTCCAAATGTAAATGAATACTTTTAAAATACATAAAGTAAATCATCTTGACCTCCTTTTTTGTAAAAAATGATATCTGATATGAGGTCTAAATATGCATCAACTGACAAGATTGGAATGATACTAGGCCTTTTGGTACAAGTAAGCAATTGCAAAATGTCAAAGATTAAACAAAAGTGAATTAGAGACCATGCCCTTTCCCTCAGTTAATGTCATGAAAAACTTTTCACAAAAATAAGATGATGGGTTTTTGAAATATGGCTAATTTAACTCTTTACAACTTATTGAACTGTTATGCAACAAACACTTAATGTTCACTTCATAGAAATAGAAATTTACCATTTCCCCGCAAGCACCTTTTAGCGTGGTACACGTTTCTCTAAAGTTTAGCGTAAATAATATTATGACGTTATATTTTAATATAGAAATAACTTTTTTTATTTTATAAGATATTTGCAAGTATGAAATAGAAGGAAATTGGCATTGAATTCAAGATTAAATGAACTTTTTAAAGTGCGTGAAAATGCGTGATTGCGGGGAAACGGTATATGCATGATTTTGCGTTAGAAATAGGAAATGGTATACACGTTAAAATGCGTGACTGCGGGGAAGAGGGATATATATAACAAAAAAAAATTGCTGCACACCACACAAAAGGCCATAGCAAATGAAACCAAGGTCAATCACCTTGTGACCTTTTCTGTGACCTATATGCTAAAAATAGCCTTTTTGAACCTCTGCCATAAATTTTGAACCATTAGAGATTGAGACGTTATATTTAGTATGCATTGAAAAGACACCAATATCAATGCCCTTGGCTGTGACTATATGCTAAAAAAGCTTTTTTGAACTTTGTTGCCGCCGGGCACATTTTGATCTTTATTATGATAAAAAACAATATCTACGAGTATCTGTTCCAAAAATAGCAGAAGAAGCTTTTTCTTACTAACCCCTGTGGCTTGTATATTGGTTTTTTGTTCCTCAGCACCGTTTGTTAATTGTTAGATTGATTGATCATAGTTTCTATTAATTACCAGTTTATGTAGTACTGTAGTGTTGCGCCAATATTGCTGCAGCACAACCTGCAATAATACATGTACTGCAATTGTTTTGCAGCAACATTGCCGCGAAACTTTTCTGGCAATATTTCAGCAAAAATTTACATACGAAAAAAGTTATTACCACAATATTGCCGCTTGCCGCAATGTATTTTCACAATGTTGCTACAATATTGCGGCAAAAATGCCAGAAGATGTTGCCAGAAGGTGAGTATTTGGTGAAGGAAGTCAGATAATGTTTATGTTACACACTGCAATACTTAAGCACACAATTCTTGTTAACCTTAATCTAAGAGAAACTAATACACCATACTGATGATAATCGATAATTTGACTTCCATCAAGGTAAATATATAGGGTCAATCGCATCATGTCGGGTCTTTCCGTCAGAGAAAAACAACCTCGAATGTATTGACATCACCGGATATCAAAAATTTATACATTTCCTGTTTATTCAAATATAGTTTAGACGGAGTTAGAAGTCCCTTCTATGGTATATTTTAGGTAATGTCATTACACTGAATAAAGCTAAACCCCATATTACACAGATAAAAGGTCACCATGCATTTATTTCAAAGATCGTGAAAAAAGAGGGTTGTCATGGCGGCTACCATATACATTCGAGGTCGTTTTTCCGCTAGTCGAAAAGGCCCGAGAAGTTGCGATTGTATATAAATGGAGGGGCTGACAACATGAAAACAATTGTAGGGTTTTTATATCAATACCATTTTCCTTCATTTAGATCTTGCATAGAATCTATGACGTCTTTAATTTTAACACACTCATCATCACTTTTTGTATTTATGCTAATGGAAGAATATTTTTTCATTATTTTTTGGTTGTGGAATTACTACCACGTGTCGGCAGCTTTACCATATATCTGCATGACCTATAAAACAATATTTATTATGTTTAAAGAAAATAATAGTTTTACTATTTTCTCTGTTCCTTTTTAAAACCTTCTAAATAACATTGAATAAATCGGAAACAAGAAAAAGGAGCAATTAAAAGAAATCTGTACACTTCAACTACACTCTTCAATAACTACATAATCATTTACTTTGAAATTCATTAGTTGTTGTAACGAAAAATAGATATTATTTCTTTTGATTACATATCTTTGAAATACCTTTTTATAATGCTCATGAACACACTATTATATATGCATGCACTTATTTTTGAATGAAATGAGACAATATGGATTGGTGTTGGATAAAATTAGTATATTGAGAATGGAATCATCTTCGATCACGTGGAGATTCACTACAATATCAGCCTTTCTCATTGTAGGAAATTAGCCGTATGAGACTAATTTATCAGTCTGCTTCATCAGTTCCACAACTCCATCAGGCGCTCCCTTCCCATGCCCTGGTTTTGAAAAAAAATCTTGGTTTCTTTTTCGAACAAATAAGATTCATGTACTTTTTTCCTAAGAAAAAAATTCTTTCTTGAACATTTCTTTCTTGATACTGTGTAGTTATCATACAAAAATGGATCAATATCATGGTTGGTCTCTCTTACCTTGCTTAAGATTGGTGACAAATTAAATGGCCCATATTGTCCCTGGGTCATGTCGATTGTTCCCCGATATAGTACAAAATGATAAAGGGTGATTGTCTTTCTGGTACAGAACCCCTATTGCATGCTTACTTGATTCCCTGAGGCACCAAAATGCATCCCTTGAATTTCGGATTCTAGATTTGCAAAATCTACACGAATAAGACACGCGTTATCCAGTAAGTTTTCTTTCAGTGATCTAACTTGTTAATACTGGTGTCTTACGTTATACACGATACAAACTTTAGAAATCATTTAAGCTTGTTCATTTTATCTAAAAAAAATTCTCTAACGCAACGTAACGTAAGGTAATTCAATTTCACTGTGACATGCACACGTAATTTCCTTTTCTCTCCATTAGATTTCACACTTTCTCTGCATTATGATCAAAAGTTATGGCAAAAGGTAGAGTTTTGGTAAAGAAGAAGGTACGGTTTGGGCTTAATTCTGCCTTAAAAGTTAATGTAAATGTATCATTCAAGAATGCTATTTAATCTTTATTAAATAAAACGTTATGAAATTAGCTTTAACAAGTATATGAATGTGATAAATTATAAAAGAATATGGTATAAAGCAGGAAAGCCTCGGAATGACTCATTTCTGCACTCATTTTTCTTCAGAAAATAGTGTCTGCCACTGTCTCCCACTTCATTTTTGTGGATATATTACTAGTTTGTAAAAATCACATATCTCAAAATCTTTGTGGACAGAGTATGTTTTCTGAAAGAAAATTGCACTGAAAATTGATGTCTTCTGTAGTTTTTGATTAAGAAAATAAGTTTGGAGTCATCATTTCGATTATCATAGTTCTATGGTCGATACAATGATTTTTTCAGCAGATACAATCTATCATGAAGTCCAATGCTGGGTTATGTTTTTGTTCCCCGCTTTCACTGAATGTGGGAGATGTCCGCTGGACCTTCTGTCCTTCTATTTGCCACACGTTTGATACCTAGGTGTCCCGTACCTCCTCGGGAGCCGTGCATGCTGATTTTTTTCTTAAGGGGTACCGATCCTCTGATAAGACAGATAACTTTCAATGTACAAAAGTGAATACAACTCACAGTTCTCTTAATCAGGGTTTCCTAATTGAGACTTCTGAGTAGTCAATTCTATGATATTTAACACTTCTTTCTATTTCTATTGTCAATTTCTGTTTAATTGTTTATTATATTCAACAATAAAACATTAAAACCAGCTTCAAAAGCCTTTTAAATTGAATAAGTTGTATCTTTTATAAGGAAATTTTTAAAAATGGTTTTATGTTTCAAGTACTTGATACAAAATTCTCATATGACTTGTTTTCGCATAAAGAAATATTTAGAAGAAAGATAACTCCTCCTCAACGATGTATTTTTTTCTTACAACCACATACAACATATTTGTGATTTTCTGACTTAGGGAGCATCGCTTTATGATGTTTTCTAACATGATTTTAATAGGTATGATACTAAGTATTATTTTTATATACACCTCATATTTTAAAATTGATGTTATGATAAGAAATTGCTACTCTTTCTGTTCTCGGTTTTGAAATTTCTTTAAAACATAATTTGATTTAAAAATCATTTCTGAAAAAATAAGATGCGCTTCATACTTCAAACTATTTTCCATGTGACTCTAATGTTTTTGTTGTTCATGAAGATCAATATTAGAATTTTAATAAAATTTCTTAGTGAAATTTTTAGCAGATGGTCAGGGCCCTTTAAGCGAAGAACAAAGATTATTTAAAATAACATAAAGCTTATTCATTGTGAGGGAAATATTTTCAATTCATTCAGTGTTATTTTTTTTTTTTTTATAAAATCCGCTAGAAATCCATGACGTTCAATTCTCTATAACACACACGAAACCTTGTCACTGCGCGTCAAAATACACAGTTAAGAAACTTTAAGTATTTTTAATACGAGTACTGTTGGAACACCAAAATGAGCTGTATTTATTTCAATTTAATGAAAAACTATAACACGGATAAATTACCATAAAAATACAACAAATGTGCGTTTAAAACAAATTTGTCACTTTCCTCGCAATGTTGATAACGTCAACTATGCAGCGTCACAAACGGCTCTGACGTCTTTTAAGTACACCAGTTTTGAAGGGCGCTTAATTCACATTAAAATTAACAAAATAATTTATTAAACAATTATGAAAACGGTAAATAAGAGAAAGTAAATATATATAAAGCATTGGATTCGTATATTTGGATGTCGTCGGTCCTATGACACACCCGACGACATCCAAAAATTAGGAATTCAATGTTTAATATAATCTTCAACAGTCTTATATAGTTTTGTGAAACCCGATCCCGGATGCGTTATATCACATGCCAGGTATAACCTCACAAGGTAATCAGGAACTAAATTGTTATAATTTTTATATAGGGTATATTTAATTTTTGGATCATGTGTCCATCTCTGAGCATTTCTCTCCCTGTTTCAATCATTAAGAATCAACCTTAAGTTTCTAAGTGTTTAATTAAAGTAACCATTTCTTTGAATATTCTTCAAGAGATAAGATAATATAAAGGGATTATATTTGGGTAACTTTATATGGATTTAACACATTTAAATTCGTACTGCAGACTGCTATCATCAACAAATAATATACAAAACCTTGAAATCTTGTCAGGTACATCATTTACATAAATAAAAAATAACAAAAGAACTATTACAGAGCCTTGTGAATCTAAGGGAGTATAAGGGATTTAAAAAAAAAAAAAATCCAAGAATTGTTTGATTCTTTGAAACAAACCTGTGTCACAAACATACTTTTAAGAAGTCTGTTTACAGATGTCTTTTATTATAGCTAAATTTTACAAACCTGAATATAAAAAATATTATTATGCATTCTAGGAAAAATAATTTTGTACAACTTTAAACTCATCTCTATGAACATATACCTCCAACTTTACAAGCCTTGCTCAAAATGTCAAAGACCGTATTCTGGGGACATTTCACAGCTGAAGCACTTCCACCATCACATCTGTAGTAAGCGTCACACGGTCGTTCAGGATACTGATAATTTCCGTCTGCAGTTCCATTACAAGTAGGAAGATAGCCAATACCATTGTAATCTTTAGGTATAGCAAACATTTGTACACTTTTACCATTGTAAGGAAAGGACTGAACACCCCATGTCTCATCTCGTGGGCAAGTTCCTGTCTCGATGGTTCTTCCATTCTGACAAATCATGTAATAAGGTCCATTCTTTACAGGATGTGACCATAGTCCGTCGTTTTTATCTTCACAATTTGGGTTGTATACCCCACAAGGTATGCAGTGCGATCTTTGACACTGCAGTCTGTAGTATCTACCTTTTGAAATAAAAAACGCGTTCCAAGAGTATTGATTTTTAATGTTAAATGTGATTATACAATCTGATTAAATTAGTACCTGTCATTTAAGTATTAAATGCACCGTCATGTACAATAACAATGAGATATTGTTTGCTTGAGAAATCACAACTGATCGATGAGTTATATTTTTCTAAAAGTTTTACTTACAAGCCCATTTCGGTTCATAACGTTCTCCACAAACTACTTTGGTGTAATTTTCACAGCGAAGTGTTTCATTTGAAAACAAGAGCGGATAGTGACACTCATGCAGATGTTTCGCTGTCCAGCTGTTGTACATTTGGCCTACTCCGCCGCCCAATGCAGGATCAACTTTAGAACAATCATAATACTTGCGACAATCCGTGGTGCTTTCTATGACCAAACGTGGGTGTCGAACACAAATATCATCTATTGTGTTATCTGTGGAGTGATTTTATCATTATTTTAATAGAATATCATATATTTTTACCAAAACAAAGCCAAGACCGTAATATTTCAAAGTAAGCTGAAAGAAGACCAGAATGACAATTATTTTATCATTAATTATTCTATAATTATTTCTCTAATATTTCTGTTTTATGTTTCCCACTTTGTTAACATTTATCTTAAAAATATCAAACGTAACACATAAAAATCTGAGACTAATCAAAGGAGCAAGATAGGGTTTTTCTCTTACATGGTTACACTGAGAAAATTAGAAGAGGTTCTAATTTCATGGTCGCCCGCGTGGCGCAGTGGTTAGAGCGTCTGCTCTAGAGTCGCGAAGTAAGGAGTCAATCCTTACGTCGCGGGTTCCACGTCCCACTGCGGGACGTGGAGACCGGTCCTTCGGATGAACCGAGGCCCCGTGTCGCAGTAGGTGCTGGTACGAAAAAGATCCCTCACTGCTGAAAGGCCCTGAGTGCCGAGCATAGGACAAAATTTGTAGCCCTCCAACGGCAAGTGGTGGCGTCTCCATATGAGTGAAAAATTTTCGAGAGGGACGTTAAACAAAATACAGTAAAACTCGGTTATAGCGAAGTCCTAGGGACCTGTGACTTTAATTCGCTATATCCGTAATTCGTTATATCTGTATATCGAATTCGTATAACCATTATAGCGAATTCGCAATATGGATGTTTTCCTTCAACTATTACTACAAAATATATCAGGGAAAGCTTTATTACAAAAATATCTTCGATAACTAAGGTTTTATTATGAATTGGAATTTATATAAAAATTCTTGAAGGAAATAAAGTCAGTTCTATTTATCAATTTTTTTTATAATCTTTGAAAGTTCGTTATAAAAGATGTAAATTTCATTATATTTAACCTCTACGGGACTCAAAATCAGTTCGCTATATCCGTAAAATCGTTATATCAGAGTTCGTTATAACCGTTAAATTTTACAAAGATTTTCTAAGAATTTTGCCGGGGACCCAGAAAAACTTTGTTATATCCGTGAATTCGCTATATCCGTGTTCGTACAACGAGTTTTACTGTACAAGCAATCAATCAATCAATCTAATTTCATGAAGTAATTGCATCGCATTTTTGGACTATACAAAATAAAAAAAGGAAACATTTGTTAAACTCTTATGCCCCCTTTCTGAAACTGAACGGAAACTGCCAATAATTGAAATTTTTCTATGTCAAAAACTATAAAAATTGCTCGATCGTACCCAAAGCAGAACCTGACCTAGATATTCTTTTGATATTTCTGTATTCCAAATTTCATTTCAATATTTGCAGTCTCTGCGAAAAAGTGAACATGAAACTGTTGGTGGGCATACAGACAGACAGACCGATCGACCGACAGACAACAGCAAAGTAAAATGCACCCCTTCTTTGAAAGAAGGCATGTCAAACTTAAATAAATAGTTGTCTAAAATACAACTTTCTCATACCATTTGGAACTATCCTTAAACTGTATATTCTTAGTAAATCGTTGTAGTCTTTATTCGATTTTTCTGACGTCCGAATAATTTCTTGTAAAAGGAGGGTAGTTTCTCGCAAGCGTTTTTCACCTTTTTGCAAAGCCATCTGTAGAACATCTATTCTGTTGTCTACGTTTAAGTCTTTGAAGATTTCTTTGTCACTATTAAAAAGTGTCTGAGAAAAAACACACTTAGACATCAAGAGACAAAAACTAAGTTTAAAACACAAATGAAACACATCCATTACGAACCAAGAATACTCCTGATATGACGTTATATCCTTAAGATATTATTCTGAAAACTGAATTTAAATACATATACTAGTCTTCTAGACACAAAAAATTCCCTTTTCATTCCATACCATACATTAACACAATAGATGTGTAACTAGAGTAATGCAATTGAATATTGTGCCTATTCAAATAGACAAGAGAATGTAACTTAGATTTAAATGTCATGAAGTTATCATGGTTATAATCAAGGAACAGCAAGTACTGATTGACGTGGTGCCTTTTATTGATAACATCATTCACTGGTTGATGTTCAAAAGAATATTGATATACATTCATATTTATATAATAGTTTTCCACTAAAGTACTTTTTCTTTAATTTATCATTTTGGGTAAAGTATTGTATACCGATATGTAGTTCCTGTGGACTCACTCATGTTGAAAATGAAGTGAATAGTTCTCTTCAATATATATTATTTGAAATCAAAGAACTCTTAAATGTTTATTTTTATTATTTTCATAATGTATATTTGTTAAATTCATAAATATGCAATTAGAAATATATTAAAAACAGCTTTGTCATTAACAAACCTACATGTCAACAGGTCTACGGATCGAGAAGTCTACAGGTTAACAGGTCGACAGGTCGGCAGGTCTACAGGTTGATATAACTCGCGTTATTAACAAGTATGTAGACCTGTCAACCTATAGTCCATTATACTCCAATATTAAAAAACTATTATATTTAACTCTCATCTAGATTTGTAGTTCTGTCAACACGCATACTTGTGCACTCCTATACTAACAACCTATTGTAAATCTGCCATGTAGACATATAGAACGTTGTCCCGTTTGACCTGTAGACCTTTATCCTCAAACTATTGTACAACTAGCGAAAATTTAGTTACTTCCTCTATTGTTAATTTGATCTGAAACTAAAATCATCCAAATAGGGCATTTCATTATAATATTGTTTTTGATTAAATGACAGGATTTTCATATCCAATAAATAGAGAATATTCATATCTAATAAATAGAGAATAGAATGTAGCAGCTTTTCAAATACAACTAGATGTAAATATGATTTTTTTTTACTTTACAAAAATTGCAAAAAATTCTCATGTTTATGAATAATTTTTGGCATAAAAATTAAATTATATTTTTTGGCATGAAAATTTAATTATAATTTTTGCATGAAAATTCAATTAAATTTTTTGCATGATGATTTTACATGTACGTTGTAAGTTTTGCTTAATTTCTCGAAGATTTATGCATTGATATACTGATCATCTGTACAGCATTTAGACAACGCTTTGTTAAAAAACAAAACCTTTGTAACTTATTCTATGGATTGGAAATTAAGATGGACCTAACGTATTCATCAGAATAGACCTAGAGATATTCATCAGTAATCATATTAAGTAATATCAAAAATGATTTTCATGAAGTGTACTCTACTTAGACCGTTTTCAGCCCGGTAGTTTTTTTTTCAAAAATGTTTTCTTCTCTAAAGCACATCCTTTTTACAATTTAAGTATGAGTAAATAAAAAAGCAAAAAAGTTTGAAACCTGAACTTCCAAACTATTTTTTTTTTAGCTGTACTGTTTTCAATTACCAAGGTTATTTCCAAGGTTCAGAAAATAGGGAAGCGTTTTACAACGTTTATTTTGTTCCATAAAATTTGTGGATGCAATTTCGGTTTTAAATACATTTTTATTACTTCTGGAAATGGAAGAAAAGGGTTTCATAACCATAATACGAGAGACCATTTGGAACCTATAAAAATATTTGTGATAATCAATTCTATATAACGAACTGTCGCATTTATCTTCAATATTTTCGGTTGGGCAGAATTGAAGCAATCGAAGGAACTTACAACAACGATCACAATAACCCCTTTGTTCTACTGGAAGTGAAATATGTAAAACTTTTCATCACGGATGGTTCAACTTTTAAGAAGAAAATTTTACACGTTCATTTAAATCATGTATTCGCTGTAGTATTTGTAATGAATACCAGTATTCAATGTCCATAGAACCTTTACTTCTGAATTGTAACTCATTAGATCTGTACACATGCAAATTAAAACTCAAAAGTACAAGTTTCCCTTCACACGATTATTCGGGATTGTTTTTTTAAATCGAGTGTCGATCATTTTATCATGTATTTGTTTGAACGGTAAACTTATTCTGTCTCCAAGAAATTCTATCCGTTCACCTGTGTTTTTTTTAGATAGTCCAGATCACTTGTAATGGTTTTCAAAATACTAACATCAGGCTCTAACTTTTTTTTTATTTCTTCAGCAGTATGATTTTTGCACTCATAAATAAATTTATTAACCAAATTGTTTTGTAATACGTACTTTGCAGTAGCTGAATAAAACGGCATGGAGTCCAATAAAATAAATGGAAACCTTAAAAATGAACCTTTATTTACAGGATGCCTGTAATTTTTATTATGTTATATTTTAAGAAAAATGAAAAAAAAAATGAATACGTTTGATTTATTTTATTATTTTCTTCTAACATTTAGTTCTTTTCCTTGCTTATATATAGAAAGTGTGCATTGAATTAATACTCGGATTGAACATACAAAATACGATTGGGATCAATCAAAAGTTAATAAAAGTTATGAAGTTAAAAGCAAGATTCCAGTACCCCAAGGCCAAGACTATTTCTCCGAGTCGAGGGAAACAGTCTTGACTTGGGGGAACTGGAATCTTGCTAACTACCGCAATGATATACATGTATATTTCTAACTGTTTTAAAATTTAGAGGACTCTATATTTGACATAACCCCAATTTAATGTCATTTTCCGAGTTTCCATTGCAAGTCTAATGTTCCAAACGAAGAATTTAATTCATAAGCATTTACCAGGAAGCTTAATACATTTTAAATTTGTTCATAGAAATCGCCAGAATGAATAAAATTTTGAAAAATTGAATTGTCTTAAAGGAAATTTTTGGTGTTCATCTCAATTGGTGAAATTTTAAAAAAAATGCACATTTTTCAAATTACATTAATTTTACTACACACGAAGGTGTTGCTTCTTTTTCAAACAGAAATGGACAACATATGTTTATCAAGAACGTTTCTTTGATTCAATATACATGCACCTCTAAAAATCTGGTTTTTATTACTCGAAAAAAAAAAAGGGGGTTGGATCAACTTTTGATAAAAATTTCCTATTCATCAGAAATAGTTTGATGTATGACGAACCTTTTGTTATGATTCAGGAAAAACACTGTTAACTGAAAGGAAAAAGAAACGCAGGGTAGCATAATTGTCGATAAAAATTTTACCACATGACCGAAAATTACGAAAATTGGTCAGATAAGAAATTTAGTTACTGTGCATCAAAATCAGTATTTAGAATTACTCAACCGTAAAATTTATGACGTCACGTAGGGAAAACTCTAAAAAGCCCAAAACACGTGCAATTTGATATCGACGTTTTTGTCCACAAATCTTATTGCATTATTTGATGCATAAGAGGTAAGCAAATCGTTTTTCAATATTAAGAGACTTTATGAATTTATTGCAATCTTGGCACAGTTTACGAAGTTCACTGGGGTCTTGTTTTCGAATTGCTTAATAAATGAAAAAGGCAACAACGGTTTACTAAGCAGTCTCTTGTAAACTTTCCCCCATAAAACTTTTTAGCCGTTGTCAAAGAGGATCTGGAGTGGATTTTAATCAACCGTGACGATGACGTTAACGCGAAACAGAGCCATCTTACGAGCGGGTTATTCGTCCTGCCATCTCTTAAATCGCCACCTTACTACCACAAAAACAGCCATTTATAGTGAACACGATTATAATCATTACATTCATACGAAATTTGAAAGAAAACAATTCCGCAATTTGGTATTATGAGCCAAAAAACTTACTGTTGTATTCCTCTCACTGGCGCATGCGCGCGCCGTTTGACATTTGTTTTGCGTGGTTACCCATGCTAAATATAGCCAGGGTATTGAAAGATAAACACTATGATGAAATTCCATGCAAAGGAGAAATAAGATGCACAAGAAGGACATTGAAGATAATGAGAGTTTTCGATTTTCCGTTTTGGAGGGTATCGTCGTTTGAGCTTCAACAACTCATGAATAATTACACAAAATCATATGAGATTTTGGTTTTATCTTTTTGAAAGATGATTTTAAAAGTTAGATAGGAAAACTAATAAGTATTTTGAGAAAAACAAATTTAATTCACCTCAAAAGTTTACCCTGCGTTTCTTTTTCCTTTCAGTATATATATATATATAATCTTTATATCAATGTACGTGCAGTTTCTTTTTTTTTAAATTTCGTTTGATAAGAGACCAAAATCAAGACTTTTGTATTTTTTTCTTCTCAAAATTATTCATTTAATTTTGTTACATGTATATTTTTTGTATTTCCTCTATAGGTTGGGCACGATTTGGAGACTCAGAATATTGGTTAGGAAAGCAGAAAGTGAAATGGACGACTGCAAGCGTAAGATGCTCTAAAATTTTCTGCTATAAACTGTTGAACCTGGCTTCTTAAAATTTTCCAAAATCTGAATAATCAGCGACAAAATACGCCACATCTTGTCTCTTTTACAATGCTATTTTAATTGTATGCAAGGTTAAATAAACAGCTACATGTATACATTTCTATTCGAAGAAAGGATTATTTTAGTAGAAAAACGTATTAGCCAAGTAATTTATAAAAAAACAAAAAGTGTTTGAAAACACTGATGTTTCCGTATGGCAATTAATGGGAATACTTTAATTTTCTCAAATGCAGGTATACTCCAAGTCAAACTTAATATGTCAAAATTGTTGGTATCGAAAGGAAGATCTTTTAATAAGGAAGACACCTGTGATATATGAAAGTCCTGGTTCTATCTGTTCAAAATTTATGGTCATTATTAAAGTGTTCAAAAAGTGGGTCAAATTTTAAGGACAATGTCAAAAGATAAGAAGTATGTTAACTCATAGAAATGACTTGGCACAATGAATACCCTTTTGAAGTATGAATGCCCCAGTACCAACTAATAAACAAATAGGGCAAAAGCTAAAGTTTGGAAATTTTTAGAGTAAAAGTGGGCAAAACTCCATGGTCAAGAAGTCGATTTGGTGGTACGCGAAGAAAATTCTTGTCACAAGGGATACATCTGTGAAATATGAAACCCAACCCACTCAAAATATATGAACAAGATTACAGTTTTGGAGGGCAAATGACAATACCTTTCTTAGGAAACAAACAAATTTGACCTCCTAACCTGGACCTTTGAGTCTCAATTTTACCAAAACTTTTAATCTTAAACTATAATTTATATCTTTTTAGCTGTTGGTGCTTGGCTTTTAGTGCTTCACATGTTTATTTATTGTGACAAGATATTCCAATCGATATACATTTTTTGACATTTTTACCTTGACCTAAGGATTTGGTCCACTTTTAAAACTAGAGATACTGTGAGCAATTAGTTCACTTAAGATATCCCTCCGCTGCCTCCCATATATAATGACAGTGCCCATGTTTTGCTTTGGGAAACCTAAAATATGTGCCGTATAAAAAGTCAAAAGGGGGATGCACAATTACAATATAAAATAAAGATTCTATGGAAATTTGCATCAAATTTCATTCAGTGGTATAAGAGGAGTTGTGGACATCCTGATTACTACATACCCTCCCGCTTTCCAATCGGGGGTATAAAAAACCTTAACCTTGGCTATAACTTTTTAGATTTGTACTAGGAGTTTCATTTTTGCAAGTATATTCCTTCTAATAAGACAACATGTAAGACCTACCTTTAATACCAACAATTTTACCCTGATTCCGGAATTTTTCTTGTATTTGAGAAACTTCAACCCTCGTTAAAACTGCCATACTGGGACATCAGTTTTTCAAAAGCACATCTTGTCCAAAACTCAAATCTCCATTTCAGTTAGATAATCAAATACATGTACAAAATTTTTCATTTTAAGAAATGAAATAGTTTCAATGAATGGTATCGTAAAGTTACTGAGCATCAGGGTGATATTGTATTACGTATTGATGTATTCAGAAAATTAGGAAACACAAATACTTCCTTAGGAATAATAATGTCTGACAATAAATGATATATGATTCCTTGTTGTTTCAACCATGTCAAGACGTATACGATGTGAATTTGGCCTCACTAAGTGGAACTTAACCAATAATTGAAGAGAAAATTCACATTCTAGAAAATTAAACTGTTTATTGATACTTTTATGAACGTTAGAGAAATTGGAGGGGATGTCATGATTAGAACCTGCCAAAAGGGTAAACATTTTTTGTAAAGACAGCACTGACCCCTTTTTAACGTCAAGACTCTCATTATCAGCCAACCAAGTTCTGCTACCAATGATTGTAAACTCTCACCATGTTCCGTGCTAAAAAAAAACGTGATCTGTGGCTGATGCTCTGTCTCTCTTCACTCTTGTGTACGAGGGTTGTCCCATGATATGCGAATATTTTAAATATAAATCGGCACACCTTATAATCAACATTTTTTGAATAAAGCATAGCAATTTCAATGAAAAATCGCGATATATAAAATTTTTCCCTCAGGTAAAAGAATCTTAAAATCAAGCTGAATGCACAGTTTGCGTATTTTTTTGGATTTTTTAAGGCTCTGCTGAATTCTGTAGCTGCGCAGTTCTAAGGAGCATATCAAAAGCATTTTTCTGCAAAAGTATAGATTATATATGCACAACATGCATTCAGTTATGCATATTTATTGTATCTTTATCATAAAGACTTACAATTTGATCAAAATATAATGTATTTTAGCCATTTGAAGAAATGTTTACATTTTGTTCTTTCTGCACTAAAGGTGGCCGTACATCCCCCTTAAACAAGTTGCTGTTCTTTAAAAAAGGACTGCAATACGTGGAACATACGCATGTGTTTCTAACCGAAATTAAATTAGAGGATTATTCATGGTCTAGTAAATATTTATATAGGTTCGTTCACATTTCTACAATGATCTGTCTACGTTTACTGATAGTACTTTCATAGCAAATTATTGAATTTTATCTCCGATTAACCTACAGTTTTGTCATTTAAAAAAAAAATTGATACATGTAGCCCTTAACAACTGGGACTTCACATCTGTTTTGGATTTATACGGAAGTTATCTATCATTGAAAAATAGATCTGACGTAACACGTGTAGCACAGCTCTGTAGTATGTAGATTTATTTTTTCGAAGCCAACCCCCCCCTTCCCCAACATGGAAACATTTGCTACAGGCCTCTATCAAGCTTGGATTGCTGTATATCAAATTATTCTGCGAGCCTTGATGCACAAAACTAAATTAATGCATGTGAAGACTTGTTCTATCTTTTAAAAGCTAAAAATAATCGTTAAATGTTATTCAAGTTTAAATTGAAGTTGTTACGTTATATATATAAACTGCATATTCTTCCTACTTTTTAAAAAATAATTGTGCCATAGAATCAATGTTTTTTTTTGTTTATAAAAGTATATGTAAAAGAGAAAAATTTGGATCCGCCAACGAATATATAAATACGATATGCAGATTTCGAAGTGAGATTTGCCAACGAATGGCATATTCTAATTCGAAAAGGGCGAATCATTCTACGGGTAAGTTGCCTAATAGGGGCGAACTCGCTAGCATTCTTGCGCATGCGTAACCTTATATATGTCCATGGCATCCGGTTTAACCTCGCTTATATATTTACTGCGTGGACCTCAGGGTCCACGCAACAAATATCGTTTATCACCATGGTGTTGTTTCGCATTTCAATAATTATTTTCAACAAATCATTTTCTTGATTCAATTTAACATTGTGTCTTGTGCTGAGTCAGACATTTTTGCGTCACACGACTTGAGCCAAGATTGAGAGAGGATGAATGTTCTAGTTTCAAAATTTACCCCACCCCATCCCCCCAAATGCGTACCTCTAGAGGATACGTACGTTTATTGACAAGTGGCTGTCCAAAATGTTACATCTTAAAGTTCAATTTATTTGATTTATTCAAAAATATGCTGCAAAACATATTTTTCCATCGAAAGTTACCAATTAACAGCAAATCTACATGTAGTAACTCCTCGTACAATCTTCATTAAAATTGATTTTCGCACAGTATCTAACAAAATCTCCAAAAAATGTTTGAGATTTATTGAAAATACCTCAGTCTGTTTCTCTAAAATTTTGAGACGTTTCCGACCTAGTAAATTTATTTTATACTTAATAATTCTGACTTTTAAATATCTTACTTTAGAGTATAACTTCAAAATAATTTAATTTTGTACATTAGATTTAAAACTCGTCTCTATGAACATGTTCCTCCAACTTTACAAGTCTTGCTTAAATTGTCAAAGACCGTATTCTGAGGACATTTCACAGCTGAAGCACTTCCACCATCACATCTGTAGTAAGCGTCACACGGTCGTTCAGGATACTGATAATTTCCGTCTACTGTTCCGTTACAAGACGGAAGATAGCCAATACCATTGTAATCTTTAGGTATAGCAAACATTTGTACACATTTACCATTGTAAGGGAAGGACTGAACACCCCATGTCTCATCTCGTGGACAAGTTCCTGTCTCGATTGTCCTTCCATTCTGACAGATCATGTAATAAGGCCCATTCTTTTCAGGGTGTGACCAAAGTCCGTCGTCTTTATCTTCACATTTAGGGTAGAATATTCCACAAGGTATGCAGTGAGATCCTTTACATTGCAGTCTGTAGTATCTACCTTTGAAATAGAAACGTGTTCGAAGAATATTGATTGTTAGATAGTTGTTAAATGTTATTTTACAATCTGAATAAATTTTTATCTGTCTTTTTTGGCATTAAATTTACTTTCATGTACAACTACACTGAGATATTGCTAGCTTGAATAATTGTAATTTACATATATTTTTCTAAATGCTTTACTCACAAGCCCATTTGGGTTCATAACGTTCTCCGCAAACAACGTCGGTGTAATTTTCACAACGAAGTGTTTCATTGGAAAACAAGAGCGGATAGTGACACTCATGCAGATGTTTCGCAGTCCAACTGTTGAACATTTGGCCTATTCCGCCGCCCAATGCAGGATCAATATTAGAACAGTCATAATACTTGTGACAATCTGTGGTGCTTTCTATAACCAATCGTGGGTGTCGAACGCAAATATCATCTATTGTGTTATCTGTGGAGTGATTTTATTATTTTAATATATTATCATAATTATATCGTTACCAAAAACAAGGTCAATAATATCCCTAAGGAAGCTAAAAGAAGATAAGCATAAGCATTAATTAGTAGTATTGGATGATTATTTATCTAATATTTTTGTTATATGTTTCTCAGTTTGTAAACATTTATCTTAAATATACATGTAAGACATCAAAATCGGAGACTTAAGGAGCGAGATAGCTAGGGTTTTACTCTTACATGGATACATAGAGAAAAGCAGTTTGAACCATACAAAATCAAACAAGAAACATTTGTTAAACACTTATCCCCTTCCCTTCCTGAAATGACGGAAACTGCCAATAATTGGAAGTCCACGGTGCTTTATTTTGTCAAAAATCGATCGTACCCAAAGGAGACCCTTATCTATCAAAATTCTGTATACCAAATTTCATTTCAGTATTTGCAACCTCTGCGAAAAAAAGTGAACGGAAACGATTGATGGACATACAGACAGACAGAGAGACAGACAGACCGAACGAACGACCGACAGGCAACAACAAAGCAATATGCATAAAATGAGGCATATCAAATTTAGTTAAATAGGCCTCTAAAATACACCTTTCTCATACCATTTGGAACTATCCTTAAACTGTACATTTTCAGTAAATCGTCGTAGTCTTTTTTCGTTTTTTCTGACGTCCGAATAATTTCTTGTAAACGGAGAGTAGTTACTTGCAATCGTTTTTCACCTTCTTGCAAAGTCATCTGTAGAACATCGAATCTGTTGTCTACGTTTAGGTCTTTGTAGATTTCTTTGTCACTATTATAAAGTGTCTGAGAAGAAACACACATAGACATCAAGAGACAAAAATTAAGATTAAAACACAAATGAAACACATCCATTTAGTACCAAGAATACTACTAATATGGCGTTATATCCTTAAGATATTATTCTGAAAACTGAATGTAATGCATGTATTAAAATGCATGCAATAGTCTTCTAGACACAAAAAATCCCTTTTCACCACATACCAAACAACCATACACAATAGATGTGTAACTAGCGCAATGCAGTTAAATATAGTGCCTATTCAAATAGACTAAAGAATTTAACATTTAAACGTCATGAAGATATAATGGTTATCAGGAAGATATAATGGTTATAATCAAGTTACAGCCAGTACTGACTGACGTGGTGCCTTTTCTTGATAATATCCTTCACTGGCGGATGTTCAAAAGATTATTGATACACATTTATATTTATATACTAGTTTTTTTCACTACGAGTATTACCCTTTTTTTTATTCATCCTTGCGGGTCTAGTATAGTATACTGATATGGAGTTCCTTTGGACTCACTCATTCTGAAAATTGAGTGAAAAATGCACTTAAATAGATGACAATTGTAATCAAAGAACTCTTGTATATTCATATCTATTATTTGCATATATGTATATTTGTTTAACTCATAAATATGCAATTTTAAATTCATATTAAAAAAACAGAATGGCATTAACAGACCTACAAATCTACAGGTCTACGGATCGAGAAGTCTAGACCTGTTGACCCATATACCTGTATGCTCCACAAATAACAACCTATTGTACAACATACATGTAGGCATGTCGACATGTGCCCTGTTGACCAGTATGCCTTTATACTCAAACTATTGTACAACTAGCAAACATTTAGTCATTTCGGAGTTCCCCTCTTGTTAATTGTGTCGTGATGTGATTCTATTTCGTCCCAAATGTTTTCTAATCTCTAATTATATTTGATCTGAGATTAAAATCATCCAAAAAGGGTAGTTTTTCATAATATAATTTGTTTTTGATTGAATGAAAGGACTTTCAAATCCAACAAATAGAAAATAGAATGTAGAAGCTTTTTAACTACAACTAGCATACAATTTTTTTAATATAGAAAATTTGCATAAATTTAGCATGCTTAATTATAATTTTTTGCATGAAAATTTAATTACAATTTTTGCATGAAAATTTAACAACATTTTTTTGCATGAAAATTAAATAATAATTTTTGCATGAAAATCGAATTATAATTTTTGCATAAAAAATTAATAACAATTTTTGCGTGCTGATTTACGTAGTGATTTCTGCGGAATTTCTAGGAAGATTTATGCATTGGTATCACTGATCATTTGTACAACATGTAGACAACATTTTGTCAAATATAAAACTTTTGCGACGTATTATCTGGATGGAAATTAAGATAGACCTAGATATTCTCACCGTCAATAGAAACGCAACACACTTATTTAAGGGGTGAAAATTATGTACGGGATATAACTATGTCCAAAAAAAAGGTAAGGACATCATTTACTTTGCCAAATCAGTTATTTAACGGTTGAATGATTTTCATTCCATTACCGGAAGTTGATTTTTAGACCCCTGAACAGAAATAAAAAATAAGCATTTTTGATAAAATTATTGACAATATTTTGGGTTTTCAAGGTTTTGTACCTGTTAATCATAAGTCTTGCACTTAAATTCTGGAAAAATATCCTCCTTTCTTTTCCGGATGTGATGCCTGTATTTCCTCAAAGTAACTGAAAGTACGCATTTTCATTGCTAATGTTGGAAATTCTCAAAATAAAGAAAACGGGGAGCTACAGATGCAAATATACACTGCATTACGACTTTTCGGGCTCCTGTGTTTCAAAAGCATGAATGACATTTCCTTTACCGGAAGTCAAAGGGTTACTACACTACGCCAAGTTAGAGAAAATTTGACCTCAGTATCTGAAAAACAGGCATTTAAGAAAGGACAAGAATATAAATTTATGAAACACATGAGCCCGAAAAATCGTTATGTAGTGTATATTTGCATTATATTAAAGTGTATATTTGCAAAATTTTAATGTCATTTTCCTAGTTTCCATTACACTTATATTCCAAACAAAAATTTTTATTCATAAGCATTTAATGTTATCAGGAAGCTTTATACATTTTTAAATTGTTCCATAGAATTTGCCAGAATGAATAATATTTTGAAAAAAAAAAGAATTTTCTAAATAGAGATTAACTCAGGGAATTTTTTAAAAATACAAATCTAACGATTTACATTCAATTTATTATGCACGAAGGTGTTGCTTCTTTTTCAAATAAAAATGGACAACGCATGTTTATCAGGAGCGTTTCTTTGATTCAATATACCCCTAAATATCTGGCTTGTATATTACTCGAAAAAAAGTTTGATCAATTTTTAATAAAAATTGTCTTTCATCAGAAATAGTTTGATTGATTGACTGTATAGTGTATAACGCCCCTCTCGAGAATTTTTCACTCATATGTCACCGTATGCCGGTGAAGGGCTTCAATTTTTGACCTTTACTCGGCACTCAGGGCCATTGAGCAGTGAGAGATCTTTATCGTGCCCACGCCTGCCGCTGACACGGGGCCTCGGTTTTTAAGGTCTTATCCGAAGGACCCGCAACTTTGACTTCAAAGTACCGAGCGCATGGCGAAGGAACAGTTGCTACCCATTTTATCGACTGGGTCAGTCGGGGCCGAGATACGAACTCACGACCTCCCGATCTCGGAGCGAGCGCTCTACCAACTGGGCTACCGAGAACGGTATATAGTTTGATGAAAATTTTGTTACGAATTGGTAAGTTACACTACTAACATCGAGGGATGATAAAGACTATCAATTATTCTTTGAAAAATAATCATTTATTGTAATGATGCTGTTTTGCATTTTAATTATCATTTTCAACAAATCATTTTCTTTATTCAATTTAACAGTGTGTCGTGTGCTGAGCTAGACACTTTACGAGGCACTATTTTAGGCAAGACTGAGAGAATGTGATTGTTCTAGTTTAAGAATTTAACAAAACCCAATCTCGTGCAACTAGCGAATACGTACGTTTATCGACAAGTGGCAGTCCAGAAAAGTTACATCTTGATGTACAATTAATTTGATTATAAAAAAAATAAACTATATAACTTTTTTTCCCTTCAATAGTGACCATATAACAGCAAATATAGTCACCCCTCGTAGAATCTTCATTCAAATTGATTTTTCGCATAAACTAAAATCTCCAAGAAATGTTTGAGATTCATTGAAAATCCCTTAGCTTGTTTTTTGAAAATTTTGAGAAATTCTATGGCCTAGTAAATTTATTTTAGAGTTAATAATTCTTTTTTTTAAATACCTGACTTTAGAATATACCTTCAAAACATTAGACTTAGAACTCTTCTCTATGCACATGAACCTCAAACTTTACAAGTCTTGCTCAAAATGTCAAAGACTGTATTTCGGGGACATTTCACAGCTGAAGCACTTCCACCATCACATCTGTAGTAAGCGTCACACGGTCGTTCAGGATACTGATAATTTCCATCTGCTGTTCCGTTACAAGAAGGAAGATAGCCAATACCATTGTAATCTTTAGGTATAGCAAACATGTGTTCACATTTACCATTGTAGGGGAAGAACTGGACACCCCATGTTTCATCTCGATGGTTCTTCCGTTCTGACAAATTTTGTATATGGGGCCATAATATTTCCGTGGCCATAGTCCGTCGTCAATATATTCACACTTCGGGTATAATCTCTCACAAGGTATGCAGTGTGATTTTGTACACTTCAATCTGTAGTAGTTACCTGTTGAAATAAAAAAAAGAAGCGTTTTCAGAGAATGAATGTACTATATGTGAGAGTAGATTCATACATTTATAGTTATATGTGATATATTTACATTCTAAGTAAATTTATACCTGCCTTTCTGTATTAAATGTACTACATGTATCATGTATAACTAAATTGGGATATTACAATTTAATCATGTTTTCCTAAATGTTTTACTTATAAGCCCATTTTGGGCGAGAGCGACCGTGACACTTATGGAGATGTTTTGCAATGCAGGTGTTGTACATTTGGCCTATGCCGCCGCCCAAAGCGGCAGTTACATGTACAATATCTGTGACAATCTGTGGTGCTTTCTATGACAAAATTTGGACGTCGAACACAAATATCATCTATCGTATTATCCGTGAAGTACTACTGGTTTGATTATTTTTAAAATAATTATAAATAGTTTCTAAAACAAATGGAAATAGTTGGTTTGAACATATTTTATTGTTAAGATGTTACAACAAAAGGATTGGACACAGGTACTTAATACTTAGAACGTCCTCTCCTTTATAACAATTAATTACACTAAGTATTGTTCAAAAATTAATTTACACTGGAACCAAAGGTCAAGATTACCTAACATAGGTAATGCATGTACAAAATTTAAATTGATGTTGCATGAACAAACGAATCTAAAAACATAAAAAAACGACCAGATCTCTTGATAAACAATTGCACATTTCAGAAATACTGATAGAATTATCTCACCATGATAGAACATGGGTGTCTACAATACGTAAATTAATCATTCTAATAATAGCGTTGAACAGGTCGTTGTTTGGGGCAGTGTATTTCGCACAAGAGAAAAAAGAAATGATATGCATCTTCTATTATTCCACAAGTGCATAATGGACTGTCAATAATATTACACCTAAATAAGTCTTTATTTTGAACACAATTGTGTCTTAATCTAGTATGAATTACACTCCAGTAACGATAACCAAAAGTAAAAAAGGACGGGGTAGGTGTTCTCTAAGAGTTTACACAATTTTTAAAGGAACCTATAGTAGTGGATTGTCTTGTTTCAAGAGATAAAGAGCAAATAGTTAATAAAATATAATTATGATTATTTGTTTTGGAATTTTATTTTTGTAAAATATTTCTCATTTTTCTAAACGTTTATCGTAAAAGTATTCTAAAAAATCAAAATCTGTCATTAAAGGAGGAGGAAAGTAGTAGTATTAAGTAATTTTATGATGGAAGTATATTATTACATGTAAGCATTTTCGGGCTATGCAAAATCAAGCAAACTCATAACTTATAAAACTGTAAGTAGAAATAGATGAATATGTGTTTAAAATACGACTAAGTCAATACCATTTGGAATTATCCTTAAACCGAACATTTATTTGGTTTTATTATTTGTTTCTGACGTCTAAATAAATTCTTGTAAAAGGAGGGTAGTTTCTCGCAAGCAAGAGAAAAAACACATTTCAACATCAAGAGACAAAATGTCAGCTTAAAACATCAGTGAAACATATCCATTTCGTACAAAAAGCATCTGGTATGACGTTTTGTCCTTAAGAAAATATTAAGGAAATTGAATTCAAATAGTCTTAAAAACACAAACTATTCCCTTTTCACATCATGCACAATAGATCTGTGTTTAAATCAATATTTTTATATGAATGTATTTAAATATAAAACCTATTCAACTGACAAAACAAACAATTAAACATTTAAACTTCATGTAGTTTATCAAAGTACAGCCATTACTGACTGGCATGGTGCCTTCTCTCGATAACATCCGTCCCTGGCTAAGGCAGAAAAGAATGATATACAATAATATTGATAACATTTTTAAGTCCCTTAAGTTTATTGAATTAATTTATTGCTATCAATGAGTCTAATTTGTTAATCTTATTTAAATAATATATATTTTGGGTAAATGGACATTCACTGGAGTCAAAAATACGTACATAAGTTACATATGCAAGACAGTGTTTGAAAATACGTAAAACATGTGACTATGCATTATATATATTAAACATGATTAACATAGCAAAAATGGACAATTCAGAGAACGAGGAACATTCATACAAACGGAAGTAAGATGAACCATTAGTTTGAATACAGCCGACTATATCACAGAGTGGTTACACGAAAGGAGGTGGGTCAAAACTTTGTTTTTATGCACATTTATTGACTGGGTTTGAGGTAGTCCTAACTATCTTACGTTTTTCAATCCTTTTTTTTTAATGTTTCTGTCTCCAACCGGAATGAATTTCGATACTTGCGAAAAGAATTAAATACGAAATCACAATTTTTAATAGCAAAATGCTATAGTACTCACCAAATCGATGTAAAGAAAATATCATTCTACATTACCATACAGTTCTCACAAGATTTTATATTATACAAAATGTAAACAGATCTTTTTAACTGAATGAAGGATATCGAGAGAACGAACGGTATTCAACATCAAAGTCCATAAAACAAAACAGAATAGAAGAAGAGCAATAAATGAACGTTGCATCATATATGTAAGAGGGATATCGAGAAAATGAACAGTATTAAATATCAAAGTCCGTAAAACAATACAAAATAGGAGCAGAGCAAACACATGCACGGACCTCCGAAACATCAGAGGTGGGATCAGGTGCCATGGAGAAGTGAGAATCCCCTGCTGACCGTTCACACCCGCCGTGTGCTCCTTGTCATGATCGGCAAATAACGGAAAATTCAGACGTAAATTCAGTGTATAATGGACTAACAATTCGTGTGAAAAACATCAGTCAGCATTTGTCTCAATAATGAATTGTATTTGCTTAGAAGGTCACCGCAATTTTATCGACCATAGAACTTACGAAATGATTGCTTTAAACAAAACTGCTGATATTCTTGTTTCATCATCTTGTTTGTGTATGATTTACCTCGTTTTAGAACTTGTTCATATGTAGAGCCTGCTCTTGCGTATCGAATCAGCTGAGATACATACACTCCGTATGCAGGTGAAAGTATACTAACGGAAAAAAGAAACTGTGCATAATATTTATTATGAAAAGAAATATAAAAAATAACAATCAACAAATTTTATTTTTGTAATTCTGATAACAAATGTATTCGTTACAACATTTTCTAATCCATAAATGTTAACGTCAACTAACGTCAATTTTAGCACACTGGAAAGACACTGGTATTCAAACTTGAATTAACAAAGTTAATAACGCGTGTGACCACCATTTGCATTCACACATGCTTGGCACCGGCGCCTCATTGATGCAACTAAAGAGTTCAGATATACTTGAGGGATGTTGTTCCAGATATTGGTTAAGGCCTGGCCTAAATTAGCCAACGCCATTGGCTGATTTGGCAAACGGCGTAGACGTCGTTCCATTTCATCCCAAACGTGCTCGATAGGCGATAAATCGGGAGAAACATCTGGCCAAGGCAAGACATCGACATTCTGTTGAACAAAAACATCCCTGACTACACGTGCAACATGTGGCCTTGCGTTGTCTTGCTGAAGTGTGATGTGATTTTGTTGTCTCTGTATGAAGGGTATCACATGTCGCTGAATAATTTCATCTCTATAGCGTACGCCGTTGAGATTGCCATTGACAATTTGTAGAGGGGTCCTTCCACGTGCTGTGATTCCACCCCACACCATAACGCTACCTCCACCGAATTATCGTCGTTGCACAACACAAGCGTCCTGGTACCGCTCCCCAATGCGACGATACACTCTACAACGGCCGTCACTGCTATCCAAATGAAATCTGGATTCATCAGTGAACAGAATATTGGCCCAATCTTGTATTCTGAATCGTAGATGTCGTCTGCACCACGCTAGCCTAGCGGTACGATGACGTTGAAGCAGTATTGGGCGCACAGCTGGACGTCTTGGTCTGATGTTGCGCTCGCGCAGACGATTTCGCACAGTTCTTGGACTGATTGGTCGAAGTCCAGGAATGCTTCGAGCAGTCAAACTTGCAGTCTGGAAACGATTTCTCAGGTGCACGAGCCTAATGTGGTTGTCCTGTCGACGCGACGTCACGCGAGGACGCCCAGAACGTGGTCGATCCCGAGTATTACCAGATTGATGAAAACGTCTCCATAATTACTGGAGGGTGTTTCGGTGAACTCCAAAGTGTCCTGCTACGATATCTTGTGCCATTCCTGCTTGAAGCATTCCAACAGCAATGTTACGTTGGTTTTCGCTGAGTCCTGGCATGACAGAATAATAAATTTGGTCAAAACTAAAGTGCTTTCCTTAACGAGGCTGGGGTGTGGCATCCATTTTCAGACCATTTTTATCTCCTTTAAAAGGAGAGCTCCATATGAAGATACAGAAAATGATCAAATTTTAAAACTAAAATGTGTGATTTTTTTCTTTGTGAAATGATAGTATCCAGCTTAAGTTACCGTATCTAAAAAAATAATTTAAATCTGGTGGTTTATTTGTGATTAATTTGTTGACCCCCCAGCCTCCTTAACGAATTGAGTCTAAATAAACGTTAAACAGTTTTTTCTCAAAACAATTTTGGCCAGTAAAACCCATGCGTAAGAACACGTCAATAAACAAAACGTGCTCACTAACCATGAAAAGTCCGTGCAACTGAGTCGGGTACTATCCGACATTGTTAAAAAACATCACCCTTATCGGTTGTTTACATTGTATTAATATAAACATTAAATATATAATTTTTTTACTTAATCTTATAATGCACAGTTTCTTTTTTCCGCTAGTATATATTGCTGCATACGTAAGGGAAGTTGACGATAGAAAAGTTAAAGTCATCACGTTTGTCATATAGAATGGTTTTTAGATTACCATTAACATCATTTTCAAGTAAAATATTAAAGTATGAAACAGATGTGCCAGACTCTGTGGTTTCTTTTATCTCAAGCTCACCAGGATATATTGTATCGACGTAGGAATGAAAATAACCACTGTTAATTAACAATACGTCGTCGGTATATCTCAGTGTCGAGTTGAGGGCCACAGCAAGTGTTTTCTTCTTTTCACACATAGGGTTTTGCACAAATTCTGATTCATATGAATACAAAAATAGGTTTGCTAATAACGGAGAGCAATTGGTACCCATGGGAATTCAATAGCTTATTGGAAGACCTGGTCTCCAATAACCACATAGATATTGTCAATCAGAAACTCAAGCATCTTTTTGATGTCAACTTCAGAGTACTGATTTAAGTGGTCAGTCTTGTTTTTAAAACAAGAGAAACAATAAGTAGTGAGATCGCTAAATGATACCCCCGCTTTAATATGGGCTTAATCTATTGATTGTAATGGGAAAATCAAGCTAAAGATAAAGTAGGATGTGCACAGTGGCACTATTATACAAAGATTCTGAGAAGTCTTTATTCCCATCCCAAAATAGTTAAGATGTACACAAAGCGCTTTGTAAAGATAATATGTGAAAAATTCAGGAATATAGAGGAGTTTGTGAATAGGAGATGTGTATCCTCTGTATAAAAGAAAGAATAACAGTGTTTAAAAACTCAGACTCACGTAAAAAAATATCTCAGATTCACTTCTTATACAGATACAATAATGTAGCATAGAATTACATGATATTACATACATAACCTGTCTGAAAATTGATGAACGCCTAAAAAAAACTTGAGTTAATCTGATCTTTAATTAACATAATTTTACTTTATGCCTTTTTTCATCGAATGCATGAAAAAATAAATAAAATTGTTTAACTATTACTTCATTAGCTTTTTTAAGACTAAATGGACAAATGATCCGTTTGAATTGAACAATTAATCATGGCCATCAGCTTTCACTAGAATTAAACCGAGACTACTATATGAAATAGTACATACATGTGTTATAGATCTACATGTTGCGTCCAAAACGGTGTATGGGTCACACGCAAATACATGTATAATCATGGTGAGAACTATCATAGGCATTTATGCCTGCTGTTCAATTCAGTTTATAAATTTGAGAAAAAAAATATAAACCAAAAACATGTATAATCACAGTTAGATTACCTGTATTTTCTTGCAAGTTTATTAGAAGTTCACATAACGGCAAGACCACAACAGGAAACGGTTATAGAATAACTTCTTTTCATATTTTCATTGAAAGGTTCCATTATATGATCTCTATTTTTTGCCCAATTATCCTAGGTTCTTCCCTGTCATTTTCAGCTGTCCTTGGTTCTTTGCAAAGAGGTCGAAATATTCAAGTGGAAAGAGAGACAGGAAGTATTGGTCTTCAGATACTTCAGTGCTCTTGTATTTAAATGAAACATATCTTTTTTATCTTTTCCACTCAGATAACGTCACACTCACACACAGATATTACAACTAAAAATCTTCATCCTTGAAAGAAAATGCCCAACCCGAACTCACATTTTCTTTTCAAACCACGAAATCTGACTCCACGAAATATGTGGTTTTACAGTATACAGAAATATGATATCTTTGAAAAACTCTAATTTTACCATTTCATTTTTATTTTAATGATTTTTTTAGACAAACAAAGAATACTCATAATACATAAAACACACCATCCTCAAACCAAGCGCCTATGAGTTGAAACAGACGATAACATCACTTTTGACTTCACATACGTATATATATATATAATAATGTAGTAAGATTATCCAGGTGAGCTTCATACACATGTAAAAGATACCACAAAGTCAGGCACATCTGTTTCATACTTGAATATTTACTTTAAAAAGACATTATTGGTAATCTAACAACCAGGCTTTTATAATAAATGTGGTGACGTTAGCTTTTCTATCGTCAACTTCCCGTTCTTATGTAGCGATTTACTTTTATCACCTGCATACGGAGTTTATCTCATCTAATTATCTCAGTAAGAGCATGCTCTACGTATGCAAGTGCATGCTCTACGTATGAACAATTTCTAAACGAGGTATATTATTGACAAACAAGTTGGTAAAATCATACTTTCAACAGTCTCGTTTAAAGTCAGCATTTTGTAAGTTCTATGGTTTTCAGCAAATATAATTTTTACCTTTATGTCAAATGCTGACTGAGGTTTTACATACTTATTGTTAGTCTATTATTTATACACTGAATTGATAATGGATTTCCGTTATTTCCTGATTATTACAAAGAGCAAACGACAGGTGTGACCGTTCGAAAGGGGATGCTTACTCCTTCATGGCACCTGATCCCACCTCTGATGTTTTGGAGGTCCATGTTTGCTCAGCTATTTTCTATTTTTTTAATGGACTTTAGAACTTGAAGTCCATTCGTTATCACTAATTATTTCTCATTATCTACACAAGAGAAATGCACAGAGAGATTGTCCGTTCTTTCCTGTTTTTAAAAAAAATATTGTTAGTAAATTTAGAGGCAAAAATCTACGTGTGGGTACTACTTTCTTAAGACAACATCCAGATTGTAATTTCTTTTAGAAAATTCACACTTTTTATTATAGATAGAACATCCGAAAACGAAATATATATAACCATAGACATTCGTGCTTTTATTTTTTAGCATACCCCTAACAAAAAATACTATAGTTAACTATAATTTACTAGAGTTAACTATAGTAAATCAAAGTGTCAAAGTTTTCGCCAAAGTTTTTCAAAGTGTCAAAGTTTTCGTCAAAGTTTTTCAAAGTGTCAAAGTTTTCATAGAAGTTTTTCAAAGTGTCAGAGTTTTCGCCAAAGTTTTTCAAAGTGTCAAAGTTTTCGATTAAGTTTTTCAAAGTGTCAAAGTTTTTGATAAAGTTTTTCAAAGTATCAAAGTTTTCGATGAAGTTTTTCAAAGTATCAAAATTTTCGATAAAGTTTTTCAAAGTGTCATAGTTTTCAATAAAGTTTTTCGAAGTGTCAAAGTTTTCGATAAACTTTTTCGAAGTGTCAAAGTTTTCGATAAACTTTTTTAAAGTATCAAAGTTTTTGATAAACTTTTTCAAAGTATCAAAATTTACGATAAACTTTTTCTAAGAATCAAAGTTTTTGATAAAGTTTTTCAAAGTGTCAAAGCTTTCGCCAAAGTTTTTCAAAGAGTCAAAGTTTTCAATAAAGTTTTTCTAATTGTCAAAGTTTTTTGCCAAAGTTTTTCAAAGTGTCAAAGTTTTTCAAAGTGTCAAAGTTTTCATGAAAGTTTTTCAAAGTGTCAAAGTTTTCGCCAAAGTTTTTCAAAGTGTCAAAGTTTTCGCCAAAGTTTTTCAAAGTGTCAAAGTTTTCGTCAAAGTTTTTCAGTGTCAAAGTTTTCGCCAAAGTTTCGCCAAAGTGTCAAAGTTTTCGTCAAAGTTTTTCAAAGTGTCAAAGTTTTCGTCAAAGTTTTTCAAAGTGTCAAAGTTTTCGTCAAAGTTTTTCAAAGAGTCAAAGTTATCAATATAGTAAATCAAAGTTTTCAAAGTGTCAAAGTTATCACTAAAGTTAACTATAGTAAACTACAGTAAATTATAGTTAACTATAGTTAAGTATAGAATTTTTTTGTTAGGGACAATACGGGGTATAATCAACTTCCCGCATACAACCACGGCAGACTTTAGGTTATAGTAACCCGATGACGAGAACTTCAGTCAATATTATTGCAAGTCTGTAATCAGTAATTAAAAGCACTTAAAATTTTAATGCTGAATTCAACTTAATTCTAATACATCAAATATTTACCTTTTTGATGAAGTATAAATAAAATAATTTAAATGAAATTTTAGGAAGACCGAAATTGTGATGCATTGCAAGTATGCAGCCTTGTCTTTTCATAATAAAATATGTAAATTCTTTTGAGGCCCACGTTATCGAAGATTCAGGGTATTTATCCTTGTCCTGACAGGCACCGGCCGTCTGACAGTCCATCTAGCTTTCTGTTTGTCCGAAAAAAATAACCTTCCCCATGATTGTTTGAGGCTATTAGATTTCATATTTCATATGCGGACCTCTTGTGATAGGGCCTTTTTTTAGGAACCAACATTTTTTATCTTGGCCTACACATTTGACTCACCTTTGGAAAAGAATTTTAATCTTTAGCTTGGTCGTAGCTTTTAAACAGTTGGACCGAGGGCTTTTCTATTTCGCATGTGTTATTTCGTTAAATATCTTTCTAAGAATAAAATGTTTTCTGATCTTTTTACCTTTGCATGTGATCATTTTTAAAAAAAATCTTTAATCTTGGCCATAACTTTTGAGCCGTACTACGGCCTTTTTATTTTACAGATGTGTTCTTTGTAACAAGGCCTTTGTTTGGATACCAACAACATTGACCTTTTCACCTTAAACTTCGAGTTTGACCTACCTTTAATAAACTTAACTTTGGTTATTACTTTAGAACTGTTGGTGCCAGGGATAAGATAAATGTATTTTTATTTATGGTTATCTCTAATGACAAGACCTTCCTTTTACTACCATTACTACCATTAGACTGAACCTTAGACCTTGCAATTGATCTTTGAGTTGATCCACAGTTTTAAAAAGATTAAACTTGGCAATAATTGACATTAATAATGGGGCTTGGATATATTTCACAGGTATCATTAATGAAGCGAGCTTAAGACAACATTTTACTATCTAAACCTTGGAGTATGACTTAAAGAACCACGAACAATAGTATTGTTCTCCCGCCTACCTCTAAGTCAATTCTCAAAAGTTAACAAATTCGAATGATTTTCAAAATTTTTATAGATATTTATACGAATTTTAATACCGGTAAAACGTTACTTATATGGGATATACCAAAGAGAGATAACTCTATAATTTTGGTAAAACTTGAGTTTTTCACTATAGAAATCAATGAAAAACGGAAAATATTTTTAAAACATCTTTCCCCCCCGTAAAACAAAAATTCCTTTTTACAAGTAATATGGACTGTCATTTTACAAATTTATGCCAAAGCTTTTTTGTGTTTCACGGGGGGGGGGACATATGTTTATAGACAAAAAAAGAAAAAATGCTGATTTTTCACCAATTTTAAAGCTCTTTACAACTAAATAATTGTATTTTATTGATTTATCTATGTTTTATTTATTTGCGTAAAACATAAGAAAAGATATGAGATATATTTTATCATATTTTTAAAAGAATATTTCAAAATATGGTGATTCTTGAAAGTTCGATTTCACTAGAAAATATCATCTACACCCATTTTTTCAAGAGCTGAAATTAATGATAATTTACGATCTAGCGCTGGAATTAAAATGGTTAATCAATTACCATAGAACTGTTCTTTGTATCAAACAAAGATTTAATGGCGACATTGCGATTAAAATTGAATTTCATGGGTGCAAAATGTAGGCGGGAATCAAGAGTTAGAGTTCGTAGTTCTTAGAGAAACTAAAACCTTCAAAAATTAAAGCAAAGCGTGTTAGAGGGCTATGTATTTTCTCCATGGCATATGATCCCACCTCTAATGTTTCGGAGGTCCGTGATTGCTCTGCTCCTATTTTGTATTGTTTTATGGACTTATGAGATTGAATACTGTTCGTTATCTCCATATCCTTCTTTCTGCATTTGCTGCAGCGTTAATTCCAACAAACAAAGAAAGCATTTTATTGTTTATATTTACATCTGTATTAAAAAACATTCAAAGTAAAATTAAATTTCTTAATTATTGTTTTTAAGATGAATTTGTCATTGTATGTAGAACTGATGGAACAAATGTGGCTTGCTCAGTGTTGTTCATGCACTGATTAACGACAATAGGTTTTGTAAAGAAGTAAAGAAGATATTCAGTGCATAATGTTAACCTAACAGTTGGCATTACAAGCAGTCTGTAAGCGACCATGCTATTCAGAAAGCAGGTATTTCCGGGTCCAAAAATCCGTTCACGCACTTAAAATATGCCAGTGCATATACCAGTATTTTAGTAGAAGTGTGTTGTGGAGTCACACGTTTGGGAAGTTTACTGTTGAATATACTTTTGTTATGATTTAAAAATTCCGAACAAAGATGTCCAGCGGATATAAGTACGAAGGAGTTCGTGAGTATTTATGATCATTTTAGAGTTTATTTCATGTACTTGTAATCAAAATATGTTACATGTCCCAATAATATATAAAAATATCAATACCGAACTTGATTTTAAAAAATAACAAAACATGCAATTGTTGTGCAACTCAGATCGAAAGGACCAGGATTATACAAAGAAGATAATTAATTTGATTTAAGTGGAATCTTTTTCAAATGCATCTTCTCTAGCCAAGGGTTCTGATACGCTACTTCCTACGTATAGGAGGTCACAATGATAAATATTCTGAGACACCTTTAAAACGTTATATAAAATGCTACATGTATTGGACTTGTGAATGGGATTGGTGCTTTCGATATTATAAAAGGAATGGCATTATTCATGTTTTGATGTAGGAAACCAGAGATATTTCTCAGGTTAAAGGTATATTGCTTTTTTAAGATGTGCAGCTATAACACTATGTAATATAGTCCGAAATATCTTACGTTTTTCAGGGTTTTTTCACGATTTTTATATTATATGTGCCAGGATATCAAAATCGTGAAAAAGCCTGGAGAACGTAAGATATTTCGGACTATAGTATATGTAATAAAGATTCCGTGACTAATTAAGAGGTATAGGAGGAGTTTTGAATAAGAGATGTGTCTACTCCTGATATAAGTTATAGAAATAATGGCATGTGCAGTCTCCGAAAATCTTTCAGACCCACGTTCTTCAACACAGATTCAATGATCATGATGATGTATAAACTTTCATGATTCAAAATCCAACAATTGGCAAAATTTGATAAAAGTTAGCATTTTCATTTTATGAATTCCAATTTCCAATGAAAAAGTTGTCAATTCAAATTTTAGAATTTTCACATTACATTTTTTGTCCATCCAATCATAAAATAAATGAGTTAATATTACTTCTTAAGCACTTTTAAGACTGGATGTACAAATTATCCGCTTAAATGTGGAACAGAGCAAACGAATGTTCATCTAGATCTTTGATAGTAATAGATTGCTCAATTAGTCAAGATCATCAGCAATAACTAAATCTAAATTGAGACAAGATACCACATTTGGTACATCCGTTTCACATATTTTTTTTTGGATATTTTACTTGAAAACGACGTTAATGGTAATCTAACAACCAAGCTATATGATAAACGTGATGACTTTTACTTCTCTATCGTCAACTTCCATTACTTATGCAACAATACACCTTCATCACCTGCAGACGGAGTGTATATATCTCAGTTGATTCGATACGCAAGAGCATGCTCTACGTATGAACAATTTCTAAAACGAGGTAAATTATTGACAAGCAAATTGATGAAACGGGAATATCAACAGTCTCGTTTAAAGTCATCATTTTGTAAGTTCTATTGTCGATAAGATGACCTTGTCAGCAAATATAATTTATCATTAAGTCAAATGCTGACTGGCGTTTATCATATTTATTGTTAGTCCATTTATTTATTTATTTATGCATTGAATTGACGACAGATTAACCCGTTATTTCCTGATCATGACAACGAGCACAGGGCGAGTGTGACCGGTAAGCAGGGGGTGCTCACTCCTCCATGCGACCTGATGCTACCTCTAATGTTTCGGAGGTCTGCTCCTATTTCGTATTGTATTATTGATTTATATTGAATACTTTTCGTTTTTTTTCATATTTTTCTAATCATATATCAAAAAAGATATACATGAATACTGTACCTTTTGTGTCCAAAATTCTGTAAGAATTACATGCAATTACAATCTTAACTAAATTACCTTCTTGCAGCTTTATGAGTTGGAAATATATGAATTAACATGAACATCTCATACGTTGAATGCAATTTTTTTGGTCAATTCTTGTTACCTTTTTTTGCAACTAGATGTTGCATGCCTGAATTTACTATTAATTCATTGCCTCGAATAAAACATTTTTCTTTGTTCCTGTTGAGAGAAGAGTAAAAAAAATCATGTAGAGATTCAAATCAAACTTATTTTTGATAGATTTATAATGAGGACTTATCTGCCATTTGTTCCGTCACTTTATTTATCGTTAATTTCTATGCATTGAAGCCATTGTTTCCTTTTTAAATTTAATTTCAATTTTAGAGAAAATGAACTCTTATATGTCTCACGCAATTCCTCAAGTGACAGATCTATATTTAGAAATTAATCACTGGGAGAAACGGTTATAGCTAGGGTAACATGTTCCCATCTTTTCATTTGATTGGCCAATGAAACGATCCGCATTTACTGCATAATCAGCCTTATTCTTCGTTCTTCCTTTTTATCATTTCAGCTATTCAAATGAAAGAAAAGCAGGAAATATCAGCATGCAAATTGTTCAATGCTGGTTGTGTTTGAATGAGACATAATTTAAGCCCATTTAAAGTTTCAATATTTTTCAATAATTGTAGGTTATTTAAAATATGCACTTAAGAATTTCGCAGTGTTATCTCTCTAGAACCTCCGTGCTCAATGGAGTTTTATGAAGAGACTTACTTTTACAATTGACGACTGACTTCTACAATTTATACAGAGATAAACTCCAATTACTAAAATGTAAGAGTCAACTGTCGAATATAAAAGTACGTCTATTCATAAAACTCCATTTATGGCACGCTGTAACTTTAATTGAATTATTAGAAATCATCACTTCCGTTGCTTTCAATGTAAGGAACACATGTTTTATTCACTGTGTGTTTGTAAGGGCAAAAGCTTTGCCTGCCATGCAAATTATTCTATCTTTCCAGCTATCGTTGATGCCCTCGCATATCCAACAAACTAGACAGTGATGAACAAAGTTTAAAATTTCAATTATTGAAAATTGAATTTGGATTGTACGTGATCAAATGTATTGAGAAACCCTTTGAACATAAAGTTTTAAACCCAATATTGTTACCTAGAGTTGTGCACATTTTAACGGAAATATTAAAAAAAAAACTGACGTGGCTTCAGAATTTTCCTAATAATATTCAGAATCGTTATCTTATCCAATTCATAGACAGGAAGCTACGAAATCAAATGAAACAAGTAAGGTTCACCTTGAGCGTCTTTTGGCCTCATGAACTTCTGAAAAATTAGAATTGCTCATTTTTAGTTGAAAATATGTTAAATTTCACTTGCACCCTTAATGACTTCATAATTCAAATAAAAAGGACATGGTTTTTCTTCTTGTTCATATATTATTATATCATAAATTGCGTCATTTCCTCAAATCTTGAAAATTTCTTTGAAAATGGCCAAAATTTTAAGTGGTTTTAAAGTATTCTGCATAATTCCGGTTCTCCGATCTAAAATATTTAACTATATTATGAAAGAACTCTTTCAGAAGGTTCTAAACCATGAAATGATTTTTGGATCGCGGGATGGGCTCAGTTTTAATCTATAGTTGAAGATGCTCAAATTCCCTCTTTTTCTTCAAAATTCAAGAACATTGTAGTTTAACATAGCCTGAGTATCAAGACTTGGATTCTCAGAGGAATTTTTTTTTTATAGAAGGATATGGAGTTAACGAACAGTATTCAATATCAAAGTCCATAAAACAATACAAAATAGGAGCAGAGCAAATACGGACCTCCATCAGAGGTGGGATCAGGTACCATGGAGGAGTGAGCATCCCCTGCCGACCGGTCACACCAGCCGTGTGCTCCTTGTCATGGTCGGAAAATAACGGAAAAATCCGCCGTCAATTCAGTGTATTAATAATGGACTAACAATTAGTATGAAAAACGTCTGTCAGCATTTAACTTAATGACAAATTGTATTTGCTGACAAGGTCGTTGTATCACCCTTAGAATCTTACGAAATGATGACTTCTGATATTCTTGTTTCATCAACTTGCATGTCAATAATTTACCTCGTTTTAGAAATTGTTTATACGTAGAACATACTCTTGCGTATCGAATCAACTGAGATATATACACTACGTATGCAGGTGATGAAGGTACATGTATATTGTTGCATAAGTAAGGGAAGTTGACGAAAGAAAAGTTAAAGTCATCACGTTTATCATTAGCTTGGTAATTAGATTACCATGAACGTCTTTTTAAATAAAATATCCAAGTATAAAACAAGTGTGTCACTCTAGATCTGTGGTATATTATACAGGAATGAAAGCACTAAGTCTCCACATTATGTTGATTTTCGAAATGAGACGTAGGGACTTTGTCAGTTAACTGGTATAATGACAGGGCCATTTTATGAAGTTTGTGAACCTACCTCTTTCTTTTCTAAAAGCGGACCTTTTTAGACTTTAATCGTAAATCTTCGAAAACATTTACCATTTGAACTGCACTCTTTTTCAAAGACCCGATGCTACTTAATTGGAACTAAAGCATTAAAAATTACAGTAAAAGTCACAGAAGTCATTCTATACTGAACCTTACAGCCATGGACGTTGAAAGCACCGATGGTCAAAATTTGTCGCAATCATAAAGTCGTAGTTCTTTTCTAAACCAGATATTCAATAAAATTTTAAAATTTTCATCCAGAGGGTTCGATTAATAAGCTAAGGTTTTCTACATAAACCTATTTTATTCTGGATTCTTTACTGGTTACCCAAGTTTTAAGCGCACATTTATTTAGAGCCAAACACCTGCTGGAACTGCTTTCTTATGACAGATTCGGATCCGGCTTTTATTTCATTTAAGAAATGTTAAACTTTTTTTTTCAAATAAGAAAATTTAAAATGAAGAAAATATATAAGCAAAGATATTTTAACTTTTATTTTTTAGCATACAGTGCGGGGTACGATCAATTTCCCGTAGACCCAACAAAGCAGCCTTCGGGTTCTAGTTACCCGATGTCGAGAACCTCAGCCAACATTATTGTAAGTTTGTGGTCAAATATATAGATAGAACTTACAATTTCAATGCTTAATTCAACTTCATTGAAATACAGCAATGCTTCACGATCACTTACAGTACAATGTGTAAAATGAAATTGCAAAGAAAAATAATGTGATAAATTGCAAGTGAATAATCTGATTTTTTTTTTCGTGATAAAATATGTACATTGTACATTCTTGTTGTTGTTTTCCTTTTACTTAATAGGTAAATAGTGCCTCTACACCTAGAGATGTTGCTGCACAAAGAGAAAGCGATTGGCTGGTGCCCGCCATTTTTGCCTGTCTCTGCTGTTTCTGGCCCGTTGGCGTCTGTGCAATAAATGCAGCTGTTAATGTATGTTTATCTTCTCAAGGAAATCAATTTCTACACACGATTGTATACTCAACAAAAAAAGAAACGCATATTCAGATTAAATATGAAAATCTGAGTTTTCAGTTTAACCTTATTTTATTAAAAGTGATTTTAAAGTGTGTTGTGATAAGAATCAAACATGTCCTATGCTGCGAATTGAAAAGTCAAGTTGATGTCATTTTCATCCTCCCAAATTCAAGGGGCATAATAATATGTACTCTGCGACGTCTCAATGCTGGTGGGTTTCCAATGTACGTTTGTCGTGGACAAATATCAGCTCCTCCCAGTGTCATGCGAACAATTTGTGAACTTTTATGCTGATTTCTTCCACCGGCAATTGTAGCAGCAGTTCTGAATCGATTGCTAAAGGGGGGTCTGACGGTCCTGTCTGGATGTGGTAACCCGTTGACGGCCAGTTTTTGGTCTGTCATCCCTGCTCTAAGTTGGTGGAGACGTACGTTAAACCGCTGCAAATCCGATTAATATACACTTGCAGTTGCAACATCCTGTTGCGTAACTCCGGTTATCATCATAGTTGGCCTGCGTTGCGTTCATCTTTGTAAAAGCGTGTTATTGCAACATCAACATTGTTATAAAATCTTGAATATGGATTCAATACTATAGGAGTGTTTATGTTTCCTTAAATCCAAAATATCAATGAAAATAGACCACCGGTTTACAAGAAATCATGAAAAACTCTATTTTCATAAACTTGATTATTCAAAGGAAATAACTCACAGGCACGAAGCATCGTTTTTAAAAGTTGGGGAGGGCAGTCAGAGAAAATTTACTTACCTGAAAAAATTGACAAGCAAAAAAAAAAGAATAAAAAGGGGGGGAGAAGTTTCCCAAGGTCGAAAATCTTATTTCATGGGGGGAAGGGGAGGGGGGTAGAGAGCAACTTTTTTCTTTAATTCAACTTCTTTCAGTACCAATTCCTATGCTATATTTTCTGTACATCACTAATAGCTGGGGGCAACCAGAATTTTAATTAATATTTCTTATAGTAAAAGTAAGGTTTAGGAAAAAGGTGGAGGGGGCAGCCCCCCCCCCCCCTTTGTTGCTACGTCCATGACTCAACACTTTGATGACTATATTATATCAATATTGTATTTTGATGTATCCTCTTCTTGTTACGCATTGTCCATTCCAACAGATATCAGCCAAAAAATGTTCTTGTCACAAGAGCTTTTTTATTTATGTCTTCAAAAAATAGAGCACAGAAATTATTTAAAAAAAAGAAAAAGAAACCCAGAATTTATTGCATAAAGAATATCAACATTGGATTCCAAGTCTTGTGATCATGTAAAGAAACATCTGGGTATAACAAACAATGTTCACAGAGCAAACACGTGCCTCCAAATATTGAGAAATACATTGAATGTCTGATTAGACATATTAACTATCACGTACATGCATACGGACCTCAAATAAGAATGTTGACGTTAAATAATATAACATCATGATAAAAAAAAAAATGATTTTAATTCTTATTTACAAGAAGTATCTATCTCATTTTATGACTGTTTATGCAAGAGTTTTACAAAAAGAAATTGAAATAAATGTCTGATAGAAAATGTTTTCAAATATTTAAAATAAAAACACATCTCAGGATTATTTTGATGGTTTTTCTCATGTTAAAAATTAACGGTTATTAATTATTAAGGTTCAATATTTTTTACTTCTTCAGGCAAGATCCCGTTACGACGAGGGAGACTATGTAAATGGAAGATCCTATTCAAAATCGGCGAAACAGTTGACCTTGATTTCACTTGTACTGGGCATCCTATGTATTACTGCCTTTGTTCTCTATCACACTGTCGATTGGAATTAAGTCATGAACGGACAAACAGGACCAACCACACGAAACCCTTAGTGATCTAAAGTGTTAACTTTGCTTTACATTCGCTGAAACCATTAGCACATTAGTATTTTCACTGTATACTAGTTTTAAATGATTTAAATGATTTATACATGTATACACAAATTAACATTTGATTATATAAATCAACCTGCTTTCTTTCACTTGGTCATTTTAAATAATGTAATTGTTTGAACCATAAAAAGTTATCCAATCTCCAAGAAATTATATCCGACCAACTGGGGTTCTTTTATTCTAGATATTTAAAATGATTTGCAATTGTCTTCAAGATACTAACATCAGTCAGGCTGTTTTGTTCATCATTTTTTAAACTAGTAAAATGTATTCAATACTTTGGGTTTTTTTCATCAGTAGCTGATAAAGATAAAATGAAGTTCATCAAATAAAAGGAATTTTAAAATCAAACTTCATCACAGGAAATGTAAGGTATTGTGGACCCCCAAAAAAGAAGAACTTATTCATCTTCCCCTCGTCACCAGAGCCTATATACTAGATAATCATTCCCGAAACAAGCAAGTGGAAACACACAAGAATGGTAGATACAGGAACGGCAAGATATCATATAAAATCTAATTACAATAAAACTGAGTACTGGGACTGATTTTTTTGTTCAGTAAACTCTCCACTCCAACTGGTACTGAATTATAACTTTGAACATTATATTATATAGCCTAAAAAGAAACAAAAATGAAGATAAATTAAGAGTGCGAAGGCTTACCCTTATGAGACAAGCTTGTGCGAGGACTAACCCCAATCAGTCAAACAGCGTACGAGGGATAACCTTAATCAGTGAAGCTGTATGCAAAAATAACCTTAACTTAGAATGGATGGGTTTGATACATATCCTGATCAGTAGAATTTTATGCAGGGTTAAGTTGTGGAATAAGTTACAGCCATCTTTAAAAAAAATGTTTAGAAATGGCCTGACTCAAAACATTTTTTAATATTCCAGGACATTATGTTTTTCTTTGTTTTCCTCTAATATCCCATCAAAAGAGATGTTAACATTTTCTAGAAAAAATTCTTTTCTGTATCTATCGACCCTATAATCGTACATAGTGAGTTGGACAAATGAATATTTGAAAAGATCAGTCACATATACATGTCGACATGAAATATCCCAGTGAGCATTTTTTATTTAGTCTGACACATATGTTTCATATTTAGAATCTTTTACTAGAACAAAAGACGTTATTGGTTCTCTAACATCAAAGCTTTATGATAAACAGTGATAAATGTGATGACTTTAATTTTCAATCGTCAACTTCCCTAGCTAAGGCCTTGTCACACTGTCGCGATTTTTATTACGATTCTACACGACTTACAAAAAACCATAAATCGCCGACAATCGCCACGCTAGCCTAGCATTTTTTTTGACAGAGGGTGTTTTTTTCTAGTGAGTCACGATATGACTACGATGTCCGCTCAACAATGTACGAGGCTTTTACGATAACGGAACGAGTTTTGGCGAGTAATATACAGTAAAACTCGGTTATAGCGAAGTCCGGGGGACCTGTGATTTTAATTCGCTATATCCGTAATTCGTTATATCCGTATAACGAATTCGTATAACCATTATAGCGAATTCGCAATATGGATGTTTTCCTTCAAGTATTACTACCAAATATTTTAGGGAAGGCTATATTACAAACACATCTTCGATAACTAAGGTTTTATTATGAATTGGATTTTATATACAAATTCTTAAAGGAAAAAAAGTCAGTTCTATTTATCAATTTTTTTAAAATCTTTGAAAGTTCGTTATAAAAGATGTAAATTTCATTATATTTAACCTCTACGGGACTCAAAATCAGTTCGCTATATCCGTAAATTCGTTATAAAAGAGTTCGTTATAACCGTAAAATTTTACAAAGATTTGTTAAGAATTTTGCCGGGGACTCAGAAAAACTTCGCTATATCCGTGAATTCGCTATATCCGTGTTCGTGCTAAACGAGTTTTACTGTACGAACAAAGACGATCAAATAACGAACGCAGTACGATCTTTATACGAATTTGCACGATTTTAAACGATGCTCTTACGAATACTTACAAGTCTGTACGATGCATACACGATATTCCCACGAACAGTGACGAGTTCTTACGAATATACTTGGCTTGAGTAGATATATAGAGAGAGGGTTGCTTGAAATTCTTAAACATGATTTCGAAGTTGTAATTATGGCAGTAGCTACCGTGTGGAGGCTCTAACTGCTGCAATATTTGGGGGGTACTTGAACAGAATATTGCAAGAAAGACAAGGCAATTGCCAATTTATTACACAACGGGCGTTCAAACAAGCAAAGAAGATACTGGATAAGACCATGGATCACCAGACGTACTCAGTATGGATACATGTATTTTGATCGCTTGATGAAAGAACTTGAACGGAGGATGTATTGTCATTCAAAGACTTCCTCGGAGTAGAGCCAGATATGTTTAGAGAGCTTGTAGACAGATTGAGTCCCAGATAACAAAAACAAGACACATGGTTCAGAAAGACTTTGGAACCTGAATTAAAGTTGTCCATTACACTTCGGTATTTAGCAACAGGAGGATTTTGAGTTCCACATAATACAATTTCCTTGTTGGTTCGTGAAGTTTGTGAAAGTATAATAGTAGAATATGCTGATGAAGTCATAGCATGTCCAACAACTACAGATGAGTGGCAACAGTTAGCTGAGCAGTTCAGAATTAGATGGAACCTGGACCATGTCCTTGGTGCTTTGGATGGGAAGCATATTGCTATAAAAATGCCCCCGAAAAAAAGGTTCACTTTATTTCAACTACAAAAGATTCCACTCCCTCATTCTTATGTACCTTGTTGATTGTGATTATAAAGTCATTTGGGTTGACGTAGGTGAAAATGGTTCTGCACCAGATGCTACTGTGTATAAAAACTCAGTATTCAAAGATGTCATCGAAAATCAAAATATTGGATTTCCAGAAGCTGCCCTTCTACCAAATAATAAAAGAAACATCCCGTATTTCATCGTGGGTGATGACGCCTTCCCTTTCATGACATGGCTTATATGAAACCTTTTGCAAGAAGGACTTTGACCAATGAGGAGCGTATATTCAACTACAGACTCAGCAGAAAAATGTGCGTTGTAGAAAATGCATCTGGAACTAGCCAACAGATGACAATGCCTCTTAGCTCCAATGCGCCAAAAACCAGAAACAATTTCATCTATTGTATTAGCATGTTGCTGTCTTCATGATTTGATGCGAATGAGATTTCCAAATCTCGAAAACGCGTACAATCGTACCATTTCGCAGTTCACTCGCACGGTACTTGCAATGCACTCGCTGTCAATCGCCTGTTTTCGTATCATATTCTCATGAAATCGTGCGTCATTCCTTCGTAGTCGAGAAACACTCGCAGAAACTCGTAGGACACTCGCGATAAATCGTAGGAAATTCGCAGAGTCGGAAGTTCTACGAATTTTTGCGAGTGTCCTACGAATGTCGAAGATTTAAAACGATAATGTGTACGAGTGTATTGCGATTGCTGTACGATCGCTTACGGATAACTAAAAATCGTACTGTGGCCACGATTGTTTTGTACATGCTCAAAACAATCGCAGCGTTTGGCGATTTTCTTCGATGAAACACGAATTAAGAAGATATCCTACGACTATCTCTACGATGAACGCCGAATTACTGCGATTTTTTTATCTCGTTCTCTGTCGTAGCCAAAAATCGTGACAGTGTGACACGGGCTTTATAACTTATACAGCAGTATACGTAGTAGTCACCCCATATCATACTGTTGATTATGTGTAGATACCCGATGGGCGTGGTCATAATGACACGAGGGAGCGTAGCTCCCGAGTTGTCATTATGACCACGCCCATCGGGTATCTACACATAATCAACAGTGTGATATGGGGTAACTGACTTGTACCATAGTTTTCAAAAATCATTCATATGTAAGTCAGCTTAGGAATCGGTCTGACTGGTTTGCGTGATTGAAACATTAACTAAAGTGTTTGGTTTCAAAGATGCATTTGGATTTTATTTGATTTTACGCTCTTTCGTGTTCTTCTGACCACGTCCATCGAATATAGGGTAAGTGATTTGTATACAATACTTTTCAAATTTTGCTACAAATTTTGCCCTATACTCGGCACTCAGAGTCATTGAGCAGTGAGAGATCTTCTTCATGTCAACACCTTCTGCAGGACGGGACCTCTGTTTATACTTTATAGGTCTCCAAGCCCCACAATGGGATTCAACTCCTTACTTCGTGACTCTAGGGCAGGCGCTTTAACCACTGGGCCAGGCAAGCGACATAAAAATTAAACCATATCTAGGCCCGTTAAAAAAGTTTGATTTATGTAATTAAAAATAACGAGTTTGGTTTCAATGATGCATGTTAATTTGATATGATTTTTTTTTCTCGTAAATTACAATCGTCAAAATTACGTACTAGTAATTTAAATTTATTATGAACTTGGTTTAACTTAAATTTTTGTAAACCTGATACAAAGTTTGCCGTGCACAGTGGTACGTTGATTGAAATATTTGTTAGGGGTTATATGTATATTTCAATGAAATAGATCTTTGATCGGCTAGATTCGCACTCGAAAATGTTATTTAAGTACATTAGTGTACATTTGTTTTTACGTCAAGTATGTACCGTGTTTCCTTTGTTGGTTATCAACAATGCATGCGCGGATCTAGAGGGGGGTCGGGGGGGGGGGC
>PRKT01000031.1:1742222-1767226 GCA_003671525.1 Saccostrea glomerata
CCCCCCCCCCCCCCCGGGTAAACGCGAATATGTGTGAAATAGGTATGAGGGTATGAAAAGTGAAAGATTTGAGGCAACAGAAGTCACCACAACCCAACTGTTATCAATTTTATTACAAAATGTTGTATACAATTAAAAAATTTTACTCTTTTTTTTTGGTATAACAAGCCCGTATGATTGCTTCATTTTAAAACCGTGCATGATCGTTTTATAAATAGTTCTTTTGTCCCGACTAGATGGGCGGAGTTATAGAAAAGTGTGGGTTATGCACAGAAAACCCACACTTTAAACAAAAGAAATCACACCTAACTATGGTACAATTTTTTTTACCTGCATACGGAGTTTATATCTCTCACTTGATTCGATACGGAAGAGCATGTTCTACGTATAAACAATTTTTGAAACGTGGCAAGTTATTCACAAACAAGTTGATGAAGCTACGATATGAGAAGTCTCGTTTAAGGTAAGATTCATCGCTGAGTGATGGTATCAGTAAAATTAAATTTGACTGTTTTATATTAGAGACAAGGTCAGGTCAAGGTCATTACCTTTTTCCTGGACATTTATAATAATAAAAAAATCAATGTTTCTAATTATGCTATCTCTACTTGTATTTCAATCCAAGATTGAATGATTTTCGTTTTGCATAAAAGATCATACCATTAAGGGTCTACTAGATGAAATTATTAAATTGACATAGATAATTTAACTAAAATGGATATTGGCTAATCCAAACTTTCTCTACTTTTCTTAAATTTCTAAGAAATAAGCTATTCGTTATTTTTATATGCTTCTTATAAATACATTTTTCTCGTTTTCACATATAGCAATGTTGTCATATGAAGATACAAAATGATATAAAAACAAAAAAAGTTTTGATCGTCTACTAAACGAGAAAAAATACTTTTAAGTATTACTTTCTTAAATCTGTTCTCAGATTGGAAGCTTATAAAGGCTAACATAATTCTTGTTTTTTTTTAAAGATATATTTAGGAACTTTCCTCCCTTATTATTAAATCAACTGACACTCGAAATGTTCAAGTCTTTGATTGTGTAAAAATTATAATTAAATTCATTGTTCTTTAATAATTTTGATAGACAGAAAAGAAGATATTTTATACGCCACCAGACCGCCAAAATATAGTCCCTGCTAGTTTTCAAAGATTGTTACCCAATTCTATATAAAGTTGAACAATTTTGATGAGAAATAAAGACGTTTTGTTAAATCTCTTACATATAAATATATAAAACATGTAAGCAAATGTACTTTGGATATTTCACCTGTTCAGAAACCAGAGAAGAATCCTTCCTAAACACAAACACATCCTTACATATACATAGTATGGCCCTCAGCAAACAGGTACACTTATATTTCTTTTTTAGGTCAGAAAAAATGTTACACGGTATGCAATTTTACTGAGTAAATTAAACTCCAACTTTCTAGTTTGTTCCAAATGAATTAAATTGTAAAATGATACAGTGGTGTAGAAAAATGAATAAAAAAATATATTTTTAGAACCAACATTTTCTTGAAGCAAAAAGTTTTTGTATGCAGTACTAGTATTTTAAGTTAAAAAGCAAGTAAGAATGAGAATAATCGTCAGACATTGTTAATTGTTACGACTGATCATTTTGTGGCCTCTTGACATGATGTATATTAAAGGATTTTTTAATTATCATATAAGACTATAGCATATATTAACCTTGCTATAATATATAATTCTCCAATAGAGCATTACATCAATACATTTGATTTCAAATTTTCCTCTGACGAGAAGATTGATTGTATGTTGTTTTAACGTCCCATCGAGAATTTTTCACGCATAACGAGACGTCACCATAAACAGGCACATGGCTTTATATTTTGACCTTTTATTCTCGACATTCAGGGCCATTGAGCAGTGAGGGATTTTTATCGTACCTACGCCCGCCGTAACTCAGTATTTCGGTTTTTAAGGTTTCATCCAAAGAACCGGAAAATTTCACTTCAAAAAGCCAAGCGCATGGCGAAGGAACAGTTGCTACCCATCTTTATCGACTTTGCTCAATCGTAGGCGAGATTCGAACTCACCACCACGGATCTCGGAGTGCTCACTTTTCTGACTGACCTATACCGTGACGGTCCTGTCGAGAATAGTTTAAAGAAGAACAGAATAGGAGAACATTCTTGAATAACCCTAGGATGGAATTTACACGGAAGTTTTGACAAAAAATGGAAAAATAACAATTTGAGAAACTTTTGTGTATGTATGACGTAATTTGCCTATCTGAATGTTGGTATTTTTCCCTCTTTTTTTTTTGTATTTTACTACCATTATTTATGTACGTACACATTGTTCGTCCTAAAGTATCCATTTTTGTACTGTACTGAAACTGTCTGTATTACACGTAGTCTGGTCCTGATTTTTAAAAAGAAGGCTAGAAATAACTTCTAACGGCAAATAATTATTATTTTGTCCAGCATATTTTTAAAACCTATTTCGAGTATGCTAAATCCGAAAAAATATGCTGGCCTTCATGAAAATGGCGTTAAAGAGGTCAAAATGGCGATTCAAAATGGCGGACATCCAATTTTTCTAATTTTCTCTGAATGTCGGTCAAAATGGAGAAGTAATGAGTGAATATCTAACTGAGTGTAATACAAGTATAAAAATATAATAGGATGCTAACATTATTAGTTAAACTCAGAAAATTTAGTCGTTTCTACACTTAATTCGAATTTTCTCTGATTTTTTTGTTTATTGTTTCTATTTTCTTCTTTTTTCAGGATTTTACATTTGCAAATATCCATACACTGCAGATTTGTATTTTTTCCCTCTACATCTCACTATTCTACAACTTTATTTTAAATGATGGTGCAGCTGTAAGTTAAAAGTCATAATGTCGATTCAAAATGGCGAATTTTCATCTTCTTCTTCAAATTATTTAATTCTTAATGTCGTTTACATAGGAGAAAGGATTTGTTAATATCCTACCGAGCGTAGTACAACTATGTAAAATAACAATAAAACACTAATTTAATCACTTTAATTAAATGGGAAAATTTAGTCATTTTTGAAATGTGTTAATTAGCTCAAAATGGCAATTCAAATGATGTCTTATACACTCAAATATACACCTGGCACGATTCAGCCAGAGCAGCTCAAAATCGTGTTCGTTGGAGGACTGTCGTTGATGGCCTATTTTCCTCACGGAACGACAGGCCTAAAGAAAGAAAAAAGACACTCGAATTTCTTAAATTACCCAAACTGCTTAATTCTGGTTCCTTTTGCAGAAAATAAATTAAAGGGTTTTTTTTCATAAAGTTGGAGGATATTTTTGTTAATGACTTAGGATTTTTATAACACCGATTTTTGTTTAATTACTTCTATTGTTAAGATAAATTTTTGACGACAATTCCGAAGACAATTTACCTAACCTGTCTCACCATGCTTCTTTATATAAAAAATTAATATCATACAATAATTGCTGTTTTGAGGAAAATATGAAAATTAAGCTACCCCAAGAGCAGTATTTCCCGAGCATTAAGGCGAGTGATCATTCAGTTGTTGGAAATTCTTGATCTATTTTTAGTCCAGTGTAGAAAAAAAATGTTCATGTTTATGTGGGAGGTCTAGTGCAACATAACTTAGAATGATTTTTAAGATGATTGACCACGACCAATTAGAGGGCTAGTAATTGTTACATCATATAAATCTGAATATATTATAATATCCAAATATAAACATATTTATTAAGAATTATCAGTATAATATACGTAAACCATACATTTTCTTGATTGTCCAGTTCTGATTCTGTGTCCCTACATTTGCATTTTTCTATTCTCAGTCAAAGATTCAACTGCATTCTCAAATATTTCATGCTGTGAACGGATAATTTTGTATTGAACAATGTATATAAATTTAAAAATTTTGAAATTTACAAAATCTGAAAGAAGAAAATGTATATGTTCAATCCCCCCTCGATTCTTGATACAACCTCACACTATCATAACAAAGAAGTGTGGATCAAGTTGCCTTGTAAAGTTCTTGAAGTGTTCGCGAAAATTTTGTGTCAAGAGAGTGTTGACTATATCGAAATGAAGAATGACTTAGGCCTATTGGTACGAAAGCTTCTGCAGGCGCTCTTAAATTGCATAACTTTACAACTTTTCTCACCAAAATATGCACACAATGTGATTCCAGATGATAAAGTTTGAGAATTTTTCTTGCTAATAGAATGAACTTTCTACCCTAAAGACAACAAATCTATATGAGGTCACAAAATAAAGAGCTACATGTCTTGAATATCAAAGATTTTTTCTTATACCCCCCGCTTGAAAAACGGGAGTGTATAGAGTAATCGGTATGTCCGTCCGTCTGTTACGCTTTGGGGTGCCCATTTCTTATCCGCAACTCCTCTCAAACCACTGGATGAAATTTGATGAAAATTTCACAGAATCTTTATTATATAATGCCATTGTGACCTCATATTTTACTTTTTGATCCGACACATATTTTGGATTTCCCATAGCAAAATATGGACACGGTCATTATATTCATATGGGAGACAGGGGTGAGCTAATTGCTCACAGTACTTCTAGTTCATTTTGCATAAGGTTTTGGAAAACAAAATGGACTTTTAACATTTGAACATAAATGTGTTGTTCCTTGAGTGTTGGTTGATTAATTGTATATTGTTTAACGCCGAGTCGGCAATTTTTCAGACATGTTTTCGGACTATCAGTTCAAATAATCGGTTTTGAAGGATTTTGGTTTCTCTGGCGGCCCCCAGTGAGCTTACTCTTTTTCGAACTACAGAGAAACGATCTTTTACGTGCCCAGGGGGTTGTCATCCTACGGGGCACCATTTTACTTCAGTGTTGAAAATACCAAAATTCCGAAGACAGACTGAAACATATAGCAAATAAAGCTGGAATAGAAGATGTTAGGGGATAATACTAAGTTCTTATAAGTGCTGAATAAGCTAGAACAAAGTGTTCGATGAAATCGGACAAGAATTTCTTCAGTTATATTCGATGGTGTGCCAAGGGATGTTGAGGTAGAAGTGCGAGTTGATGACAGGATCTAGAAGTGATTTTAGGTGGACGGGGGCTCAAAGGCATAGGAATACGGTCAAATATGAAGGGGGGAAATTTGGAAACTCTTACGTCGAGTTTGTTTTAACTATTTCCATCCAGAAAAAATTAATCTTTTCAAGTATTTTGTGTTTGTTGATATTTAATGGACTAATCAATTTACTACAGTGTATATATATACAATATACTACGAGTAAATAAAAAACAAACTGTAATTTATTTTTTGCAAAACAACTCAGAATTAAGCAGTTTCTACGAAATTCGAGTGTATAAGACGTCATCTGAATTGCCATTTTGAGCTAATTAACACATTTCAAATTTAAACGACTAAATTTTCCGATTTAAAGTGATCAAATTTGTGACGTGTTGGCATTTTAAGTAGCTGTACTACGCTCAGTAAGATATTCACAAATATCCCTTCTCCTTAGTAAAGGACATGAAGAAATAAATTTGAAAAAATAAAAAGATGAATATCCGCCATTTGGAATCGCCATTTTGACTTTTAACTTACAGCTGCACCAACATTCAGTTGTAGAATAGAGAGATGTAGAGGGAAAAATACAAATCTGCAGTGTATGGATATTTGCATCAGTTAAATCATGAACAAAGCAGAATATAGAACAATAGACAAAAAATTCCGAGAAAATTCGAATTAAGTGAATAAATGACTAAATTTTCTGAGCTTAACTAATAATGGTAGCGTTTTATTATCATTTTTATACTTGTATTACACTCAGTTAGATATTCACTCATTATTTCTCCTTTTTGAACTACATTAAGAGAAAATTAGAAAAATTGTATGTCCGCCATTTTGACCTCTTTAATGCCATTTTCATGAAGGCCAGAATATTTTTTCGGATTCAGCATACTCGAAATAGGTTAAAAAACTATGCTGGACCAAATAATGATTATTTGCCTTTAGAAGTATTTTTTTTCAATAAATCGGACCAGACTAACGTATATATACTGATAAGCTGAAAAGCTTAAAGTAACAATAAAGAAGAATGAATCCTATACGAACATATTTTATACAACTATATTAAATGTTCTGTGTTTGAATGTTGCTTGAGAAAAGTCAGATATCTTTTCTCAAGCATTTTTAGGTATGCTCCATGCAGTAAGTTCATTAAAATAATTTAAATAGTGTTTATCACCTGTGCAGACGCCATTTAAGGTAGTCCGATCCTCAGGTTTATATAATTAGCAGTTAAGTTATCAGAAGTACGCATAAAAGTATCTCTAAATCCTAAAAGTTATGTAAATTTATCCACAGCATTTCTTTAAAGTTAAAAATTAAAGTCAATCATATTACATAGAGGGATATGTCAAATCTCTAATATTTTTGCAGAAAAATCGAATTGGAATATCAGCAATGCATTTCCTAATTGCAAATTGATCAACACATATATTTTAGGGTAAAAAATGATAGGTATCCAGGCATTCAGAGAAATTGCCATGATTTCTATACTTATTTGGTATTTCTTATCTTCTATTTTCGTCATATATTCTATAATACATAGTGTAAAAGGTGTTTACTATCATTGCAAGACACCACAAATCACTTTTTATATCATATCATGCTAATAAGCATTATTATCTAAGGCTTGATTAAGAAAAATCTTAATTCTCAAAAACCTTATTAATTTTTTTTCCCTTTTATGGGGTATAGATGTCAACTTTTATAAGACCTTTTCTAGACTTCCAAAACCCTTGAATCTAATACAGATGATTAAAATGAAAATTGTTGCATGAAAAAAAAATATTTTCAAGCTTTATTTGATGCATTTAAATAAAATATTAATTTTTGGAGTTATCCTTCCTGGCAGAGGATCGGATATCCTTAATAAATAAGATTCAATGATAGTCAAATTGATTTTAATCAAGGAAGTATATGTACATATATATAATTACAAAACGTTTATTTACTAGGAAATAACAAATATAAGGAAATTATATGATTATACTGGCAAAGCTAAACAAGTGCACGGGAAAAATTAAATGAACTCAATAATGTAATTTGTAATTTTGCTGTTCATTCACTAACTATATCGGAAAATACCTCAAGCAACAGTATTTGAATACATCGAAAAAAAAATGGCATGCAACAATGCCCATGAACTCTAGAACCCATGTATTTTTAAGTAAGACTCGGGAATCCCCAGACAAGGAAGTAATACTACTCAATGGCGTCAAACATCTGTGAGGAAATCGAAGAGTGCCGTAAGTAAATAAACAATGATTTAATGTTTCTATCACCTTTAATATTTTGTCTCTGTGTTTTATTCTAGCTTCCTATAACTGCATACCTCTATGGGCCTGTCTTATTTGTAGATAAGTTTCTGAAAACCTCTGCAGGTGAAACACTGATCAGGAAATCTTTGTGAACATTAGAGGGAAATCGGAATTTCTAAAATCCATTGGGCAAATGCATTGATTGAATAAATTTTAAAGCTCCTAGTAAAAAGTAATAAAAATCAAGAATAAGTAAGATAAACGAAAAATTTGATTGAAATAATTTTATTTATTAAACTATTATTGATTGAAAAAGAAATATATTGATTTAAATTTATTTCTTTAAAGCACAAGACACCGATAGAGAATCCCATCATAGAGGTACTGTCCATGAACGACTGATTCCAGAAAATAGACTGTCCCTACAGCAACCAGAGAACAAAACGGTCAGAAAATTTCTTAAAACCAGCATTGTTAACAATGATATTCATTCGATTCATCTTTATTCATTTATTTTTTGCATAAGAATTAAAAAATGAGTAAATATATCTACATTTCTTTTCAGATTTTAACATACATCATTCCATTCCAGCCCAAAGATGCAGATGGAGTTTGTTTTGCAATGTTTTTGCTTGTTTGTTTTATATGTAATTTTCCCTTCGCCATTTTGGCATTCAGATCATCTTATCTTGTAAGTGAAATTCATAAAGTATTTTTAATTCTAACGAGTCTCAAAGTTTTTTTTTATTGTTGTATTTAACAATGTTAAAAATGGCATAGGCCTATTAAATTTTCAATTAGTGTAATTGAATGGGAATCTAACCAGATGCTTGACTCTCTGAATGACTCTATACTGATTCAGTAATATTTAGAATTTTATTTGAACAACTATAGGTAATTCCTTCAATCAGAGTCGTATACTGTGTAAATAGTTATTTTTACCCGTTTGTAAAGGGATTAACACAAATATGTATAGGCCTATATTCATACCTCTAATTGAAAATTTGAAAACTGGGCATCCTTATAGGTTTTTTTTTTATATGCAGATACAAAGTGTTTATCTTAAGGTTTGTCTTTTATTGAATATTATAGTTAAATAGTATATAAAACATATTAATGAGGAGTGTTGACATAGTTAATTTAAAAACAAATTGTATTCTTTTATACAGGCACTGAGCAGTTACAGACATAATGACGAGGTTGGAGAACTTAGACACGAGTGGTGGACACATGTTTGGATTTATTCAGCCTTGATCTCTCTTTCGTGTTACGTCTATATCACATTATTTACTCTTTTAGTATATGAAAAATGAATGTATTGATACTATTTACATGTTTCATGTGTATTCATCCTTATTTGATCGAAAGAGGAATTACTGTACTTCTGGAATTAGCGTTAGATTAATCCTACCTATCAGAAACACCTCCAAGATTTTTCAGCATGTCTGTCCACAATTTTAACTTTTTTTTATGATTTTATATGTTCTTTATCAATAGTTCTGAATTTCTCAGATTGTCAGCAAAAAGGTTATCACACCCATGTTGACTTCAAGGCTTAAATTATGTGACAGCCTATATCAATAATTTTTACACAACCATATGTATATTGCTGAATATTTCCATTTCTAATTTTTTTCTCTCCGATAACTCTTTGAAAGTTGTCGGAGTTTATTTCTTGATAATTCTGCCTGAATGTAAATTAGACAGGTCGTTAGGTCAGGAGCTAAGGAGGCCTAAAATGCATGCAAATCTCGTGCGCATCTGTCTCTGTGTCTGACGCGAAGGAGGCAAAATGTGCATGTAAATCTCGCGCGGCTGCCTAGGTGTTTGACGTCATTGGGCGAGGACTATTGAAATTGGCATGGAAGTCCTCGTGTAATTTAAGTCTATGTCTACATTTTTAAAGTCTTCGCACTGAAATGAAAATATAAGGAATCACTGTCTAGTTAGGAGTGTATGCCAGGGGCATCAACAATAGTGGGAAACATGGGATAATTTTAACATAACGGGCTTCGCCCCTATGCAAATTGTCCCATGTTTCCCACTATTGTTGATGCCCTGGCATACTCTCCTAACTAGACAGTGATTCCTTAAGTAACAACTTTTCTTTTAATTTTATCAACATTTGATTGATTGATTTTTGCTGTGTTACGCCAAGTCGGCAATATTTCAGTCATATTTCGGCAGATATCAACATTTGATTTCGTAGAAAATGAAAAGAAAATTAAAAAGTAGATTACTCAAATTTTTCGAAAATGGATTTGCGGAGTTGGTAAGGGTATATGATTGATGAAGCTGTGATTTAAGAAGTGATTTGATTAAAGTAATTTTCCCAATTGATGTTAAGTTTTCTTTTTCTCCATTGTTCTATAATTGATTTTATTTTAAAGATATACTAGCTGAAACCCCGCGCAAGTGCGAAGGAAGTTCATTTTTTACTGCTTACAGAACTATTCCAAAAACTATCTTTCATATTCTACTAAGAGTTTATTGCACATGCAGGAATATAGTAAGACGAAATACTTCAAATTACCACAATTAGTTAAGAAGCAGAAAAAGGTAATTTTAAGAAATTAAGTCCCTTACATTTTGGTTTTTTACTTCTACAATTATCAATTTCTTGAAAGACCTCTTCTTACATGTTTCAAAGCAACTTTATTCTGTTGTACTATGTTTTGTACACGATGTACAGAGTACGGGCACAGGTATTCTCCGGATATTTAACCCTGGGGCTTATTGAACACTTTTTTCATAAATTATATTTATTACACGTATTCATCATGTGTACTATAGTAAGAAAAACGTACAAACCCTAAAACAATCGCTCCACAAAAAATATCCCACTATTCATTATAAGAGAGACTCTTAGTTTAATAGCGGTATTTAAGTATATGGCGTATCTGAGCTAAAAATAAAAAAAAATAGGAGATTAACTGTCGATTTACATGATACGTGCTTCCGATCAAATATTTTTGCATGAAATACGGAGAAAAAAAAATCAGAGGATGGATCATGTGCAATGGAGGAGTACTATAAATGAAGTAAGTTTCAAATTTCCAGATCTTTCTGTTTTCAAGAATTCAAGCTCTGCAAAACACCCTCGGTTTATTTAATTTTTAAAGTTTGTGAAATAATGATATCTAAAAGTAAGAGGTTAAATCAACTGAATTTCCTTCCTCATCTAATGGAATTGGCACAGAAATGACAAAAGGTGTATTATAAAACAGTGAAAGGAGCGGTCTTGCTTAAAACGGAAGGAACCGCGACCAAGCTCTACTTAAAGTCGTTATAAATACACAAAAAATTCATTGAAACCTCATCTTCAGTGTCAGTTTTTTTTTAATATTTGCAGATGATATTTGGTAGGTAAGTGTATATCGATGAGTTACAGACCAAGTTTGAATTTCGTTCCGCTTCATTGATATTTGAGGGAATTAAATTACAATCCTTTTAATTTTTAAGGATTTTCCACACTTTTTTTCGAAACGCTTGCAGATATTGAGGTGATTTTTGGTATGTGATTGTATCTTGATAAATTAGAGATAAATTTTTCGTTATGTTTCGTTTAAATTATTTTTGATGGAATTACAGCATGTTTAATTTTCAATGAAAACAAGAAGCCTGTTCAACAGAGCGAACAATTCAGTTGGAGGTACTTCTTTGAGGAATTTTGGCGAGCGCTCGCGAACGTTATCTATATTCAACAGTCCTTTGTTTATACTTTCCGGTAGGAGACCAGTATTGCTAATGCTCTCGAAATGCTTGTTAAATTTATTAATGGCACCGGAAATAACGTGTCCAGCATGACTAGTCTATAGTACAATAGTAGGGTGAAGAAAAACATGAAAACGAAGGAGGAATATGTTTCAAATATTTGAGCTACACGTATTGTAAATTTAGGCCCTTACTTTGCACTCAGGGCCATCTTTATCGTGCTAGAGTTTGCCATGACACGGGACTGAGATACCGTGAACGGTACACGTATTCAAGAAACTCAAGTACTGAAATTTTATTCTCGCGTATATTTGTATTACTAGTATAAAAGATTATACGCAACAGAAACTACAACTGGCAAAACGTTTGCCTCGCTTATCAATACAATATGTCATAATCGCAAAAATAACGTGTCGCGAAAATATAGTGATCTACAGTAGTGTAATCAAAATATGTCTTCAATTTAAAAGTACCGTTTTATGAAAATTAATGTGAAGGAGGCTATACTGAAGCTCATTCAAAATGGAGTGACATAACAAATTTGCTTTTTTTTTTGTTTTGTTTTTTCATTTTGTAGGAATATTTGTTTAAATGCAAATGTTAATATATTTTCGTATCTGAAATTACTCGTTTACAATATTATTCTTTGATGGAAATATGTATTTCGAATAAAAAGAGGAAAAGAGAAATTTACATCGAGAGAAAAATGGTTTAAAGGAATAAATACGAGAGCTGTTCAATAAATAATATCCTCGGTGCTCGGAAAGAAGCAAAAGACACTTTTCAAGGATTTAGTCTTGATTATTTAACTTAATATTGTCTTTTGGGGAAATTTCATTATTCGTATTCGTATTTTTTAATGAACAACCAAAATTTTTAATGGAAAATGGAATCTCTGAGAGATCACTTTTAATGTTTCAAAAAAATTACAAAGAGCCATAGCGCACTTGATAGTCACTTTCGCCTACTCTAGTAGTGATTTTTAAATACTTTGTTTAACCAAAATTTTGTCATACAATGTTAGTTTATACATGGCTTAAAGCAACGTTGCTTTTCATTGTTGCAGGGAGTGAAGAAATTGTGGAAGATGGAGAATGCGATATTGTTGATTTTATTGAGTGTTAGTAGTTTGATTATCTCCATCACATCAGGAGTCTTCGTAATAAAAGAACTAGAAAACCCAAATCCTAATGATGATTTTTCACTCATGTCAAAGTATGGATCTGACATAATCATTGTAGGTGGCACAAACTATATTCATAGAGTCTTTTCTGGCAATTTAAGCATAGAAACATCAGAACAAATAGGACCAAAATTGGACAACCCAGACTGTCTGAATGTACAGAAAGTAACATGTAAAAAGGAACTGTTCAACACTTATGTCAAAGCTCTCCTTATTAACAAGAAAAAAGGACCACGCCAAGATGAAATCATCATCTGCACAAGTTTATTTCAAGGGAGGTGTGAAAAGCGGAATGCATCAAACCTTGAATTGCTTCCAAAATCTTATGAACAAACAGTGAATCCAGTAGTGACTAACAATAAGACAGCCACAACTGTGGCCTTTCTGGCACCGGGGCCCAAAGATACCACCGTCATGTATGTAGGGGCATCCTGGACAAACACAGGATTGAGAGCCATTCGTGGTCTTGTACCAGCATTTAGCAGCAGAAACACTGAGGATTTTCGATTTACACACTTTGACATCGCAACCAAGTCTTACAATATGTTGGATGAAATAAATAAGGACTCCTTCCCTATTCGGTATATTTATGGGTTTGCATCGGGTAATTTTAGTTACGTTGGGACAGTTCAAAAACCCAGTATTGCTACTGAGGGTTACATTTCTAAATTGAAAAGGGTGTGTCTTTTTGATGAGCACTTTTACTCCTATGCAGAAAATGCCTTAGAATGTCTTCATAACATGGAGACTTACAATTTGTTACAAACAGCTTTTGTAGGCAAACCTGGCTCTCATTTGGCCGCATCTCTACAAATTCAAGAGGATGAAGAAGTATTATTTGGAATGTTTGGACACGGAACCTCAAATGACCTCATAAATAGCAACGGGGAATATGTTTTGTGTATTTATCCAATGCGTTACGTAAAACAAGTATTCACTTGAAATATAAGGAGATGTTTTGAAGGCATTGGCAGAACTGGGCCGGACCATATTGCTTCTCCCAACATTTATTACTATTTATTACTTATATAAACAAACTTGCTACTATGCCACCGAATGAAAGTAGTATTTTACTTTTCGAAACTTGTTTATAATGCATTTGATATATTATTATACTTAACCAAAAAATAGGGCATCACAATGTCTTGATTGATAAATATCTACAATGCTAACTGAAGCGTGATTTCATTTTTAAAAAAATTAATTGTGTGAATACTTTTTGAAAGAATGAATTTCAATTTTTGTTTCTTTGCTTTTTGCTCTTTGTGTTTGTACTAATTTAAAATCAGAAGAAAAAAATTACACCATATGCGGCTTGTGATCCTAGAAGAGCGTGCTAAAACAGAAATATGTTGTCTGCATCAGACATGGGGTTCCTTAGGAAGGATTTGTAAAAAATTAAAACAAGGTAAATAAAATATATTGATTCTTCTAGTGAACAATTGTTGCAAATAGATTAATAAACATATATAAAAATGTGTACTATAGATAGCTGACCTATTTAGTAAACATTAAACTGACAGTTAACTGACAGACTGCTTAGAACTGATGTAAATACAAGGACCATCATCGGCAAATAGCAACTGCATATACGGTCATCAAAAGTGTGCAATTTACGTCGGGATATTGGTTTTTGGGCAAGAAGGTCATTTTGGGGTTTTATCATGACACAAAGACATTTGACAATCCGAATGTATTGGAAAAGATGGCGTTTTGTTTATACTAATACAGATGAGGGAAATGTTCAATATACAAAAAAGATTAATAAGTGGTGCGTAAGCAATTTTTTTCAGTGTATTTCTTTGAGGGAGTCAGCAAGATTGCAGTTTTCCACGAGCAAGCCTATTTCCCATGGCTGTTCCTTGAGAAATAGACTTGCTCTAGGGAAACTGAAATCTTGATTTAAATTGCAACTTAGAGTCTACTATTATGCAAATACATTTTAACTACTTGCGTGAAAGTTATATTTTCTCTTCTTTATAAAAGCAACGTTTATTCCCAAACTTAAACAAAGATGAAGACATGGTGTTAATTATTATGGCTGTATAAACTAAAGGTACTGTGAGCAATGAGCTCACTAAATAATACCCCCGCCTCCCATATGAATATAATGGCAGTAGTTACGTTTTGCTTTGGAAAATCCAAAATATGTGTCAGATCAAAAAGTTAAATAAGAGGTGCACAATGGCAATATGTAATAAAGATTCTGTGAAAGATTCATCAAATTTCATTCAGTGGTATAGGAGGAGTTGCGGATAAGAGATGGGAACCCCAAATCATAACAGACGGACTGACGGACGGACATAACGATTACTACATATCCTCCCGCTTTTCAAGCGGGGGAATAATAATCATACATGTACTAACTAGAAATTAGTAGGAATGTTAACCTAACAGGTGACTTTACAAGCAGTCTGTAAGTGACCATGGTTTTCAGAAAACAGGAATATAATAATTAAAGGATGGAAATACTTCCTGTTGTGAAAACTCACACATTTATATATGACAGTGCATATATCAGTATTTTACTAGAAGTGTGTTGTGGAGTCACAAGTTTGGGAAGTTAACGGTTGAAAATACTTGACTGTGTTATTTAAAAATTCCGAACAAAGATGTCCAGCGGATATAAATACGAAGGGGATCGTGAGTATTCCTAATATTTTTCAAAAGTTTATTTTATTTACTTGTAATTAAAATATGACATGTCCCAAAAATAAGTAATTATAAATACTGAACTTGATTTTAAAAAATAACCAACACATGCGATTGTTGTGCAATTCAGATTGAAAGGACAAAGAGGGATCATATGAAGAAGATAAATAAGTTGATTTAAGTGGAATCTTGTTCAAACCCATCTTTGCTAGCCAAGGGTTTTTTATTCGCTACTCTCCTCACTGTATCCGAAGATGGTTCAAATGCTTTTCATTTATAATTTCTAATGAAGCCATTGTATGAAACAGAAATATGAGGATGTTCTTTTTATGTTTTCATACAGTGTATACATGTATAATTAAGCAAATTGTTCAAATAACATTTTCTTTATTATTAATTCTCGCTGATGTAGATATGATGCAATTGATGTGTTGCAATCAAATCTCCAAATGGAGGAAATAAAGAATAAAAAATAAACTATAAAAAATTTATAAAAAAAAATATCTTCGCTCCTGTATGAACATAATTGCAACTTCAGATATTGACTGAGTTCGAGTGCAACATGCGTTTTGTTGCACCCAAGTACCAAACTCTCTGCCTAAGGCCAGTTTTGAGACTGGATGTAAAAATGATCCGCGTACATGTAAAACAGAGCTCACTTATGCTGACCTAAATCGTAGAGAGCAGATGGATTGATCACTTGGTCCCGGTTATCATCGATAAGTCGAACTAAATATAGACTAATATATCAAATAAAATAAACGTGTTTACTCAACATTTTGCGTCTAAAACTGTGTGAGGATGATATGCAATATAACAATTCAAGTTAAATTACCCTCTTGCAGCTTTATGAGTGGGGAATATATATATGAATTAATATGAACATCTCATACATTGAATGCAACTTTTGTCAAAGCTTTTTGTTAACTTCTTTTTCGACTAGATGTAACATGCTTGAATTTACTAACTTAATCACTGCCTATGTTTCTTTTGAGAAAAAAGTATTTAAAAAAGCTGCAAAAAAAAACTTCATGTATAGAATCAAGTCAAACTTATTTTGATAGATTTTTAATGAGGACTTGTCTGTCATTTGTCCAATCACTAGTTTTTTAATTCACCTTTAATTTCTATACATTGAAGCCATTTATTTCTTTTTTAAAATTTTATTTATTTCTTTTTATAGAGAAAATTGAAAACAAACTGCATTTCTAACGCAATATCTTGAGTGGCAAGTCTATAGAAACTAATCACACGGTGAAACGGTTTATTGCTAGGGTAACATGTTCCCATCTTTTCATTGGATTGGCCGATCAACTGATCCGTGTTTCCTGTAATTAGCCACTTGTTATTCATTAGGCTATTAAAATGAAAAGAGATACAGGAAATATAAGCCTTCAAATAGTTCGATGCTTTTTGTGTTTGAATGAAACATACTTTTGAACCCTTTTGAAGTTTCAATATTTTTCGACAATTTTATAAAATACATGTGTACATGTATGACATATACACTTATCAATTACGCAAATTTTGATCTCTCTGGAATCTCCATGCACAATTATGGCACGCCTGTAACTTTAATTATATTATTAGAAATCATCACTTACGTTACTTTCAATGTCAGGAACGCAGGCGTTTTTATTAATTACTTGTAATTCCTGAGGGCAAAAGCTTTGCCTGTTATGCAGATTTTCTCGCCTTCCAAACTACCATTGATGCCCTGGCATATCTAACAAACTAGGCAGAAATGAAGAAGGTCTAAAAGTTTTATTACTGGAAAATGAATTAGATTACGTGATCAAATGTATTGAGAAGCCGTTTGGATCCAACGTTTCATTCCCAATACAATGCACTTTTACCTAGATTTGTACACATTTTAAGAGGTATATGAAAAAAAAATTGGTATGGCTTCAATAGTCATGATAGTGGTTTTCAAATATTCAGCGTTAAACATTGATCAACGTGTGACAGTATTGAATTTCATTTGTACTGTTGCTCCAAAATACTTCTTCAAATAAGAATCGTTGCATTATCAAATAAATGGAAAGGAAACTATGAATTCAAAGGAAAAATAGTTTTTGGGGTTTTTTTCAACTTAAAGGCAGAAACTTTTTCAGCCTTCAATTATCAGAGCATAAAAGCGTTTACAATTTGAATGCCACTTTTCTTTATAAGTCAGATTGTGTAATTTGTATATAAAGCATCCGAAAATTACAGTTAAAGCCACGGAATCCTATACTGAATGTCACAGCCATGTACGTTGAAGACATCGATGCTCAGAATTTGAAGCAACGATAGAGCCGTAGTTCTTTTAATAACCAGAATTACAATAAAGTTTTTAATTTTTTATTAAGTGAGTTAGATTAACAGGCGAATTATGACGTTTTGTTTTCTACATAAACCTGTTTTATTCTGGATTCTTTGCTGGTTACCCAAGTTGTGAGTGTACATTTAGAGGCAAACATCTACAGGAACTGCTTTCCTATGACAGCATCGGATCCAGCATTTATCTTATTTATTTCCTTTAAGAAAAATTTATCTTTTTTTCATGAGAAAAAATTCAAAATGAAAAAAAGGCATTTCTAACTTTATTTTTTAGCATACAATGCGGGTTACGATCAACTTCCCGTACACCCAACACAGCAGCCCTCAGGTTATAGTTACCCGCTGACGAGAACGTCAGCCAATATTGTTGTAAGTTTGTGGCCAAATATATAGATATCACCTTAAATGTTTAATTCAACTTGATTCAAGTTCAGGAATGATGCACGTTCATTTAATGTGTAAAAGGAAATTTTAAGGAAAATAATGTAATGAATTGCAAGTGATCATGAACAATTTGATTTTTCGTTATAAAATATGTACATTGTAAATTCTTATTGAAGTTGTTTCCCTTTTACCTTATAGGTGAATTGTGCCCCTACACCTAGAGTTATTGCTGCACAAAGAGAAAGAGATTGGCTGGGGCCCGCCGTTTTTGCCTGTGTTTGCTGTTGCTGGCCCGTTGGCCTCTGTGCCATCAATGCAGCTGTTAATGTATGTTTATCTTCTCAAAAAAAAATTTTTTAGACATGATTGTATAAACAAAAGGTATGGAAGGAACTGTATGTAGACTCAAATTCATAATTAGATTCAATTTGTACGTCAAGAACACCCAAAATATGTGTTGGATCAAAGAGTCAAGTAGGGGGTGCACAATGGCAATATGTAATAAAACTTCTGTGAAAGTCATCAAATTTTATTCCATGGTATGAGAGGAGTTGTGGATAAGAGATGGGTATCCAAAGCTTTACAGACGGACGTACGGACGATTACTTTACACCCTCCCGCTTTCAGACGGGTGGTATAATACAATTAACAACCGATAACTGATATTATATCAATATAGTTGTATTTATGTTCACTAAAAGTAAAAGTTGTCTAATCCAGATGTCTAAAAAATATGTCTGTTACGATATTTACTTAAGGACATACACAACATACCTTACCAACTGCATTTTTTAAAAAGATATTTGAAATTTCAAATTATAGCACCATTACATATTCTTAAAATTAGCATGTGTTACCAGGGGTTTCGAACAGATATCAGATGATGAAAATTCTTCCAAGAAAATTTAAAAGAAAAATTCACACAAATTACTAAACTTAATTTCTTAATTTTTTTATTCAAATTTGTTTTAGAAGAGGTGCAAAAACTGTAAACAAATATTAAAAGTATTGCAAACAGATCCTTCGTTTGATAGAACTCTTCCAGGGAAAAAACCAATAAAGTTCAGACTATGTTGTGTATGTCCTTAATTATCAGGTAAGTTTCCTGGTTTCGTTTACAAATTTCAAATAGGTCCTTGGCAGGTTTAGGGGTACTAAGCATCTTATATCATGATAGATTAAACCCAAAAAGCCGCCCTTCGTTTTTAATTTTTTATCAAGCCATTGGTTGTACAATTCTTAATGCCTTTCCCATGTAAAATCTTATTTAAAAAAAATCATCATACAATTTTTCTATTTAGTTAATTCATTTATATTGAAAATATTGTCTTTATCTACGTGTTTTTTTATTCAGCAATTGGAACCAAAAAAAAAAAAAAAAAAGATATGTACATGTAATATTTGTGAATACTAAAAAAACCCTGGAATTACGATTAATGACTGAAAATTAAAAGAAATGAGTTTTTACGAATTTAAGTTGTAAAAAAACCCTTTCAAAGAGCAAGATCACAATCACCACTTGTGTTAAAGTTAAAAAAAGTGTTAACTAGCATCTAAAATGTGACCAAAAAAAAGGAAAAATAAATACTAAAGTTACCTTTGATGTATCCTCTTCCAGGTACACATTGTCCATTTAAACAGACATAAGCCAAAAGTCTTTCTTAACACAAGGGCTATTTGTTGATGTCTCCATAAAAAATAGTGCACAGAAAATACTGAAACACCAATATCTTGTGATTATGTAAAAAAAAAAAATATATATGGAGATAACGAACAGCATTCGAGCCCAAATGTCCATATAACAATACAAAATAGGAGCAGAGCAAAGACAGGCCTCCAAAAAATTAAGAAAATACATGGAATGCCTGATAAGACATATTTACTGTCACTTACATGTAAACTGACAATTAAAGAATGCTGATAATAAATAATATGACATAATATAAACAATTTTTTTATTCAAATTAATTTCCCGTCTCTTTTATGCATAAGTCGTTCACAAAAGAACGAAATAGATTTCTAATAAAAAATGTTTTCAAATATTAACTAGAATTGTTGTTAGCAATGAGCTCACTAAATAATACTCCCAGCCTCCCATATGAATATAATGGCAGTGTCCATGTTTTCTATGGGAAAACCCAAAATATTTGTCGGATCAAAAAGTAAAATAGTTGGTGCACAATAGAAATATGTAATAAAGATTCTTTGTCTTTGAAAGTTTCATCAAATTTTATTCAGTGGTATGAGAAGAGTTGTGGATAAGAGATAGGTACCAAAAAGCATAACAGAAGAACATCCCGATTACTGTATACCTTCCCGCTTTTCAAGCAGGTGTATAATAAAAACCCTTCTAAATTTTATTTTGATGGTCTTTCATACATGCTTAAAATTAACAGTTGTTAATTTAGGTTCGCATTTTTTTACTTCTTCAGGCAAGATCCCGTTACGACGAGGGAGACTATGTAAATGGGAGAGAGTATTCAAGATCGGCTAAACAGTTGACCTTGATTTCACTCGTACTCGGCGTCCTCTGTATTACTGGCTTTACTATCTTCCTAGTTTTCCGAATGAAAGAAATGAACGAAGGAACAGGAACCACAACAACCACAGAAAACCCCTTTGGGATCTAAAGTGTTAACTTTGCTTTAAAGATTATTAAATCATAAACGATTTATTTGTACATTATACTAGCATTCAATGAGCATAGAGTCTTTAATTCTTGAATGTAACTAATGGAAATTTTTCATACACAGATTAACATTCAATTATATAAGTAACCTGCTTTCTTTCACTTGGTCATGTATTTGTTTGAACAAAAAGGATTATCCTGTCTACAAGAAATCATATCCAATTAACTGTGAGTTTTTTCCCAGATATTTAAAATCATTTGTAATTGTCTTCAAGTTACTAACATCAGTTTTGCATTGTCTAATAAAATTTATTTACCATACTGTTTTGTGATTCGTATACTGTATAGTAGCTGAATAAAATAAATGAAGTTCAACCAAATAAAGAAAACTTTCAATTTCAGTCTTCTTCACAGAAATGTTCGATATTGTGGGCCCTAAAAATTAACTCGAGTGTGCTAGATTTAAGAACAACGTGCGAAGTTTTTCCCTAATCAATCAAACAGTTTTCGGGAACCAACCCTGATCAGTCAATTAGTGTGCAAGGACTACCTTTAATCCTTCAGTTAGACTGTGTTCAATGACAAACCATAATAAGTAAAACAGTGTTCGAGGACTAACTCTAATCAGTCAGGCTGTGTGCGAAGACTGATCCTAATCAGTCAAGTAAACAGTGTGCGAGGGATAACCTTAATCAGTGAAGCTGTATGTAGGAACTAACCTTATCATAGACTGGATAGATGGGATACTTATCCTGATCAATGGAACTGTATGCAAGGATAAATCCAGTCTCTAAGTTGTGGTTTAGATTATAAGTGGTATAAACTAAGGTCATCTTTAAAAGAATTGTTTCGTTGCCCTCTCCCGACAGATTGACTAAAATGGCCTGATTCTAAACATATTTTATATTTGCAGGACATGATTTTATTTTTATGTTGAATTTTTTTTTAAAAATCTATCCGTCTTTATACCTAGCTAATACTTTTATTATGAGTCGGCAAAAGAATACTAGTACTATCATATAGATCAGTCATTCTTATGTCGTCCCGGTGAGCTTGAAATAAAAGATACCACAGAGTCTGACACATCTGTTTTATATTTAAACTTTTACTAGAAAAAGACGCTGTTTATCTAACAATAAATCTTTATGATAAATGTGATTACTTTAAATTTTTAATCGTCAACTTCCCTTACTTAATATGCAGCAATATACGAGGGCTGTTCAATAAATAATGTCCTCAGTTCTCGGAAAGAAGGAGGAAAGGACGCTTTTCAATCATTTAGTCTGAGTGATTTAACCTAAATATTTTCTTTTAATCAAAGCACATAAGAATTTGAACAAGACCACTAATATTTCAGAAAAAAAGAATATACAAATGTCTTAAAGTTTTTCCTCTTTAAAAGCTCTTTCCAGACCTTTGCAATTTTTGTAAAGTGCATGGTACTGTAAAAATGTTTAAAGGGTAAAAAAGCAACGAATTCAAGTTTTATTATTTGTTTGAATTTCAGAAAACGTGGCTAACTACAATCTCTGATTTTTTTAAATACAGTGTACATTGTTTAGATATTCTTACATTTCACATGTCGTGTTCACTTATTTTTCAAAACATAGGGTGACCATTGAGTACTTAGCTTTTTTACCGTCAAATGTGAACTACCCCTAAATTGATGCCTATTAAATTTGCTATGTGTTTTAAAGTCCATTAAACATCATAAGTGATAATTTTGAATTTTGGCAAACAGAATATAAGTTGTTTAAAGTCCTTGTCGTCAAGAACAGTACCAATTTTCGACGCCCATTATATCATTACTGATCAAAGACACCCACCTGGCCCTGTATCTAAAAAACAACCATTGGTTGCTGTTTTCACATTTCTTTTGGATTTTCAAAAAGTTTTACAGCAGCTTTCACGAAGCATTTAATTTCACTCTAGTTTACTAATTCTTTACCATTCATTTTTAAGCTATACCACTATATAAAGGTGAGCATGTAATTGCATACCGTGAATCATTTTTCTTACGTTAAAAAGAAATGTATTTGAATGATGATGGCCATACCATGTATATGTAAGGATGTGTTTGTGTTAAGCAATTTAAAAAAAAATAAGCAGACGAACCAAAAGAAATAAAATTTAAAAAATTCCTTGAAACGGTTTTAAATTTTTAATTAAACAGTATTCAGAACTTTTGAAATGCTCATCGTATCAAACAACGAGACAAAAAATCCATTAAAAAATCTATTAACATTGATGTCACGATATCAGGTTAATTTAGGTTAATTATCAATTCTATTCGGTATCCTATTACCCTCTAATTTTTCATTAATTAATTTGTTCTTGAAATATGAAATGGTTATTTACATTGGACAGAAATTAGAACAAAAAAAAAGAACCAGCAGTATATAAATGTTGAATTATTATTTTTTGATTTTGATCTTGTTGATCGTGTAAAAGCACCTGTTGATGTGACAACTTTTGTTCCGTGTTAAGTTTGTAGTCGTGACTAAGTGCTTTTACAAAAAGAATCTGTGGACAACTAAGTGTAAAAAAATAATGACCTAACCATCAGTAGGCAAAAGGTTAGTCAACATTTGACTTACTGATAAGTTGTATTTGCTGACAAGGTAATTGTATCGACTTTTGAACATTAATGAAATGATGACTTAAAACGAGACTACTGAAATTCTAGCTTCATCAAATTAAGTTTGTCAATAATTTACCTCGTTTTATAAATTCTTCATACGTAGAACATGCTCTTTCGTACCGTCAATCACCGGTGAGATAAAAAATCCGTATGCAGGTGACAAATGTACGAGGGCTGTTCAATAAATAATGTCCTGAACTATATGACATACAAAACAGATATCATATGACATTAAACTTGACTTTCTCTCATGATTGAATCTTTACTGAATTGACATCAGTTTATGTTACCACTTTTTATCTTTCATCATTTTTACATTGTGAGAAGCTGGAAAACGAGAGCTATTCGAGACACTGCATTAAAAATGAATGGTAAAGAATTAGTAAACTAGAGTGAAATTAAATGCTTCGTGAAAGCTGCTGTAAAACTTTTTGAAAATCCAAAAGAAATGTGAAAACAGCAACCAATGGTTGTTTTTTAGATACAGGGCCAGGTGCAACTTCAATTTAACCACCCACCATGGACTCCTAGCCTACTCAAAACCCTCAGCGACCCATTCATCGTGAACATCAATCTCTCTCATTTCCAGCCCACTGTCGATTTATGCTGCATTAAAATAATTCTGGTTTCCCTTCAAATCAATCGTGCCTAACGCCCCCCCCCCTCTTCCCTGAATTTATATCTTTCCAGGATACTAGTATATTTCTTTGGGTCTCTTTTTCTATTACAAATATCCAGTTGGCAAGAAAGAACTACTAACTAGACTAATGTAAGAAATTTATGTAGAAAATACATTTTATCTAGATTTAACACGATAGAGGACTTTGTATTTACCCCTAAGCATTTGTAAATGTAGATGGACTGAAGCAGACATGTAAGGCACATATGACTAAATCCTTTATTCTAAATCCCTTCCCAGCTGATGCTCCATCAAAAATGCATGATCTTATCACACCTTAAGCTTCCTACTTTGTGAAATTTAGGGGGGTGGGGGGTAACCACCCACCCACCCTGCAAAAATATGCTATGAAATAAGTTATTAAAATTATAGACTTCAAAATCTTTTAAGGCTGTAAAAAAGGATAAATTATATGATTGGGAGCATGGAAATTAATATGTTAAGTCAGTGGAAACCTCTCCTTTATCTAATACGCTAAAATGCTGGAGAAGTTTATCTCAACTTAGTACTATGAATCTTTAATTCCTAAACACATGTGGATAAATTTTGTATTTGTATCCCTAATTAACTAACCTGTATTTGTACCCACTAGCTTATGCATGGATGTAAACTACATGTACATATATATGCACCGACAAATGCATCTTAATCTCATATGAGATAAATGTGTAAACATAAAATAATTATGCTACATGTAACTGCTCAAATGAGGGATAAACACAAATATTATATACGAATGGCAACTGGGTTTGAACTGATATTTTCAATGGAAACTTTGGAACTTGGATTGTAACCTAGCCTGTGGATAAAATATGTGTATTTGTAATGTGTAATGTGTAATTGTATTCGCTGACAAGGGCATGAATTCTATAGTCGATACAATGACCTTGTCAGAAAAGTACAATTTATCACTGAGGCAAATACTGACTGTCGTTTTTTATACTGTTACCCCCCTTTCACACAGAGCTGCGACTCTACGGCGATCATCCCGATCAAGCCACGATCTAAAAATTATTTGGATCGGGGCAGATCGCAGCCGATCGGCGTCAAAATAGAGCGATTTGGCAAATAATGGACTTCGTTACGACCGTACTACGATGTCCCTACGTCAAACGCGCAGCTAACAAGCTTCTACTACGATGTTACGCAGACCGTAGCCGACAAGCAGCCGTGTTTAGTACGTTTACGCTACGCTGCCACTACGACATTGAAGACATACTACGACGCTACACAGACCTAGATGACTGTACCGCGATGTCGCTACGGTGGTGCCGATCATATTACGATTGCATTACGCTTCTAGTACGATTTTGGTGATGATGTAAATATATCTTGAAACTGCAGATTTTTGTAGTACAATTTTAGCGATGATACATATTTTGCGACCGCCTTTACCACATGGTTTAGGGCATTTTCAATTATTATAACTGTAACAAGAGGTGAAAATGCTCAATTGTAAATGATCATCAAGTATAGTGTCATTCTTTACAT
>PRKT01000031.1:1771591-1816690 GCA_003671525.1 Saccostrea glomerata
CTCTCACGGCGCTTTTACTACGATCATGAAGATCTCTCTACGATGCTTCCGCGCTGCTTGTACGATTACGGCGCTTCTACTACGCCCTTTTTACGACTTCACCCCGATTCTTGTTGGCCACGATCCCGCTACGCTTGTTTAGAACATGTTCAAAATAAGCGTGGTGAGAGCGTAGAGCTCTTCGATCATGAAGACTCTACTGCGATCATACTACGCTTCTGACGACCCCACGACGTTCCTACTGCGATTTGTCACGATCGGCCACGCTTTTGACCACACTTTGATCGTAGTAGAAGCGGCGTCTATGTGTGAACGGGGGGTTAGTTCATTATTTTTATACACTGAATTGACGACGGATTTTCCGTTATTTCCCGATCATCTCCGTTTAAATTGAACAATATATATAAATTGATAATGGTCATCGGCTTTCACTAGAATTAAACTGAGGCTAATATATCAAATAGTACATATTATATATGTTCCGTCCAAATCGGTGTAAGGTTCATTCGCAAATTTAAACAATAAAATGCTTTCTCTGGTTGTTAGTACGGGAATGAATGTCGTAGCTGTTGAAGAAAAAATACGTAACCGGCGCAAGCGGGTTATGTATTTTTTTTTATTTGTTTATATTTATATCTGTTTAAATAATCATTTAAAGTAGGATTAAAAAGATAACTATTGTATTAATGGTGCGAACGTCTTTGTACGTTTCATTGGTGGAACAGCCAATGTTTAAGAAATCTGTACAGGTGACATGCCTATTGTAGTTCATGTACTGATTAACGCAATGGGTTTTCTTAAGAAATTAAGGAGGAAATATTGAGTGGATGTAAATATACATGTATAATAATGCCCACTGTTCCATCCAGTTCATAATAATTTGAAAAAAAATTATTTTCAAACCAAATATAATCACAATTAGATTACCTGTATCCTCTTGCAACTTTAATATGGCATATAATTGCATCGCCGCTTGACCACAACAGGAAACGGTTATAGAATAAATTGTTTTTATATTTTCAATGAAAAGGTCCACCATATGATCTCTATTTTAACCTAATTATCCTGGGTTCTTCCAGCTCTCCTTGGTTCTTTGCAGAGGTCGAAATATTCAAGTGGAAAGAGAGAGGGAAACATAGTCTTCAAATAGTTCAATGCTCTTGTATTTAAATGAAACATATTTTATCCTTTCGATACGTTTCAATATTTGTTTATTTTCTGAATTAAGATACACATATTGTCGATGTTTATGATAAACAACATTTTGTAAAATTTGTGTAATATTTTGTGTAAATAAATCGGCTGATGACTGAAAACCCATAAAACTCAACGTCATACTCACCCGAAGAAAACGTAGATGTTGAATAAAATCAAATTAGAACTGAAGCATCGCCCCCTCTTGAATGCAATAAGGAGAATGTCGGCGCTTGTGTCCTTTTACATTTTTCAATCTTCGTGGTTTACGAGGTAAGAAGAAACCCTAGAATCTATGTCCACCACGAAATATAATTTTTCACATACATAACAACCAAAAATTCTTCATCCTCGAAGTTAAATCCCCAACCGAACAAATATTTTCTTTTCAAACCAAAAAAATTTTAATCTACGAAATTTGCGATTTTACAGTTTACAGAAATATATCTTTGTAAAACTTTAATTTTAACTCTTCATTTTTATTTTAATGATTTTTTAAGACAGACAAAGAACACACGTAATACACAAACACACCATCCTGAAACCAAGCGCCTATGAGTTGAAACAGACGATAAAATCTCTCTTGACTTCACATATAAATAAAAAGGTGGTACGTTTATCCAGGTGAGCTTGAGATAAAAGATACCACGGACACATCAGTTTCATACTTAGATATTTTACTTGAAAAAGACGTTAATGGTAATCTTACAACCAAGCTCTATGATAAACATGAAGTCGTTAACTTTTCTTTCGTCAACTTCCCCTACTTATGCAGCGATTTACCTTTTTCACTTGCATACAGAGTTTATATATCTCAGTCGATACGCAAGAGCATGCTCGCATGCTCTACGTATGAACAATATATAAAGAGAGGTAAATTATTGACAAACAAGTTGGTGAAAGAAGAATATCAGCAGTCTTGTTTAAAGTCATCATTCCGTAAGTTCTATGGTTGATACAATGACTTTGTCGGCAAATAAATTTTACCTTTGAGTCAAATGCTGACTGGTGATTTTCATACTTATTGTTAGTCCATTATTTAAACATTGAATTGACGACGGATTTTCCCGTTATTTCTCGATCGCTAAAAGGCGCAAACGATAGGCGTGACAGTTCGGCAGAGGATTCTTACTCCTTCATCGCACCTGATCTCACCTCTGATGTTTTGGAGATCCATATTTGCTCAGCTCCTATTTTGTATTTTTAAACTTTATTTCATTTGATATATCAAATAAAAACAACTGCAATTAAAATATATAACCATAGACATTTTACTTTTATTTTTAGCATAGAATGCGGGGTACGATCAACTTCCTACATACGAATCATGACAGCTTTCAGATGACGAGTACTTCAGCCAATATTGTTGTTAATCTGTGGTCAGTAGAAAGCAATTAAAATTTTAATTCCGAATTCAACTTTATTCTTAAACATCAACTTTTAACGTTTTTTAAAAACTAAAATATAAATAAAAATATAAAATGAAATCTTTGGAAGACCAAAATTGTGATGCATTGCGAGTACGCAGTCTTTTCTTATCATAATAAAATACGTAAATTCTTTTCAGGCCCACATGATTCGGGGCTATTAGTTTTTGCCCTGACCGACCGTCTGGCAGTCTGTCTAGAGTTCTGTTTGTCCGAAAAAACAACCTTCCCTAAGATCGGTTTAAGCTATGGAATTCATATTAAATAATGAACACAAAGGCACTGGATGACTGACAGGCGAAATATAATTAAGAGTATAATTTGAGAGACTGCTTCTGGTATAACTGCAAGGACCATCATCGGTAAATAGTAACTGCATATTTGGGCATCAAAAATGCGCAATGCATGTCGAAATATTGGTTTTTGGGCAAGAAGATCAGTTTTGAGTGTGGTCATGACACAGAGACATTTGACAATCCGACTGAATTTGAAAAGATTGCGTTTTGTTTATACTAATACCGATGAGGGAAATGTTCAATACACAAAAAAGACTAATAAGTGGTGCGTAAGCAATTTTATCCAGTGCAGTTTTTTCTTTGAGGGAGTCTGAAAAAAAAGATTTCAGTTTCCCAAGAGCAAGCTTATTTCCCATGCCTGCTCTGTTGCAACCACTATTGAAATAACGACCACTATTGAAATAATTATATCAATAGTGGTTGAGAGTGCATTTCAATAAAAAACATTGTTAGTAACCACTATTGAAATAATCATATCAATAATGGTTGAGAGTGCATTTCAATAAGAAACGTAGGTAATAACCACTATTGAAATACGACCACTATCGAAATAATTATTTCAATAGTGAGTGAGAGTGCATTTCATTAACAATCATAGATAGTAACCACTATTGAAATACGAGTACCATTGAAATAATTATTTCAGTAGTGGGTGATATTCATTTCAAAAACATAGGTTGCAACCACTATTAAAATAATATTCATTTTTGGAATAAAAATTTCAATATTGATTAAATTATTTTTTTCAATAGTGCATTGAATAATGAATCCAATATATATTTAAGTAATTATTTCAAAAGTTGCTGACGCGGTAGAACTTTTCTTTCAGTACTGGTAGCATTTCAGTAGTGGTTGAAACCTATAATTACCATATGGAAATGTACTCTCAGCCACTATTAAATAATTATTTCAGTAGTGCTCGTATTTAAATAGTGGCTGAAACCTATGGTTATTATAATAATATGCATTCTCACCCACTATTGAAATAATTATTTTCAATAGTAGTCGTATTTCAATAGTGGTTATTACCTATGTTTGTTATTGAAATGCTTTCTCAACCACTATTGATATAATTATTTCAATAGTGGTCGTATTTCAGTAGTGGTTACTAACTATGTTTGCTATTGAAATGCACTCTCAACCACTATTGGTATAATTATTTCAATAGTGGTCGTATTTCAGTAGTGGTTACGAACTATGTTTGCTATTGAAATGCACTCTCAACCACTATTGATATATCTAATTATTTCAATAGTGGTCGTTATTTCAATAGTGGTTGCAACACTGCTCTTTGAGAAATAGACTTGCTCTTGCGAAACTGAAATCCTAATTTAAATTGCAACTTTACTATTATGTAAATGGATTACTCGCGTGAATCTTTTTTTTTGTCTTTATAACAGCAATATTTATTCCAAAACTTAAAGAAAAGGACATTGTGTTATCTATATATTATCTATGTATAGATAATAATATATATATTAACAAGAAATTAGTATCAATGTTAAACTAACAGTTGGCTTTACAATCAGTATGTAAGCCACCATTCTTTTCAGAAAACAGGAATATAAAAAACAAGGAACTACACTAGGCATGTCACCTGTACAGATTTCTTAAACATTGGCTGTTCCACAAATGAAACGTACAAAGACGTTCGCACCATTATTACAATAGTTAATCTTTTTAATCCTACTTTAAATGATTATTTAAACAGATATAAATATAAACAAATAAAAAAAATACATAACCCGCTTGCGCGGGTTACGTATTTTTTCTTCAACAGCTACGACATTCATTCCCGTACTAACAACCAAAGAAAGCATTTTATTGTTTAAATTTGCGAATGAACCTTACACCGATTTGGACGGAACATATATAATATGTACTATTTGATATATTAGCCTCAGTTTAATTCTAGTGAAAGCTGATGACCATTATCAATTTATATATATTGTTCAATTTAAACGGAGATGATCGGGAAATTACGGAAAATCCGTCGTCAATTCAGTGTATAAATAATGAACTAACCCCCCGTTCACACATAGACGCCGCTTCTACTACGATCAAAGTGTGGTCAAAAGCGTGGCCGATCGTGACAAATCGCAGTAGGAACGTCGTGGGGTCGTCAGAAGCGTAGTATGATCGCAGTAGAGTCTTCATGATCGAAGAGCTCTACGCTCTCACCACGCTTATTTTGAACATGTTCTAAACAAGCGTAGCGGGATCGTGGCCAACAAGAATCGGGGTGAAGTCGTAAAAAGGGCGTAGTAGAAGCGCCGTAATCGTTCAAGCAGCGCGGAAGCATCGTAGAGAGATCTTCATGATCGTAGTAAAAGCGCCGTGAGAGTGTATGAACTTACCAAGCATGCTCATACAACGCCCCCTCTACGTTCGTACTACGTTCTCACTACGATCTCTCTACGTGCCTGGGGCCCGTTTCACTAAAAGGCGTAAGATACGACAAAACTTAAGTTAGGCCTTAGGGCGTACGCCAAAATTTAGTCCGGCGTAAACTGCGTTTCACTAAGAGGCGTACGCCTGGCCGTAAACACTAGTATCGGACTAAGTTAAGGCCAGACTTACGTCCTTGACAACGAGCTTATGCATACATGTATGCCCAGACAGATGATAAACAGTAGAAAGGAAGATAGATAGATAAATAGATATATAGATAGAAAGATTTTCTTTAGATAGATAAAAATATATATAGAAACTTTTCAATTGTGTTTGAGAGAGAGAGTTATCTCATTTTTGTGAATTTGGCGTACCATATATATGGGTTCTAGAGTTCACTGGCATTGTTGCATGCCATTTTTGAAAAAAAAACAACTTTTAATGTGTTGCAATACTGTCGTTTAAGGTAAATTTCTCGACATAGTGAATGAAAAAGGCAGCATAATTCAATTACATCATCAAGTTCATTTGATTATATCTGCACATATGTTCAGCTTTGCCAGTATGTATAATTTGCTTAAATCTAATTTATTGTTTCCTAGTATATTAATTTTTTGTTATTATATGTTTATTATTATTATACATTTCCTTGATTAAGAACAATTAGATTATTAAATTTCACAATTATTGAATCATTTCTTTTGCATAAAGCGCAAAACCCTTACAGAGATTTTGATTGACTAAAAATCTCTTCAAAAATTACACCGGTAAAACGTTGTAATATCATATACATGTATGGTTGTGAAGATAAATTATCGTAGTAGAATATACATAAACATTTTGATCAAGCAACATTCAAATAAAGATTTTATTTAAAATAGTGTATTGGTTTAAATTAATCCTAATAAATCATCTGCTTCAGCCTCAATTTTACATACAGTATAATTTTTACCTCTTCCCTAAAACATATATTTAATAAAGTTAACGAAAGATAACGAGTAAACTGCGATTTTTTTTGGATGAATATTGTAAAAAAAAATATTAAATTTATTTAATACAACTTTGTTCATGCAGGGTTATTCAACAATTTTCTCCTATTCTGTTCTCCTTTGAACTCTTCTCGACAGGACCGTCACAGTACGAGGGCTGTTAATTAAACAATTTCCTCGGTGCGCGGGAAGAAACAAAAAACGATTTTCAATGATTTAGTCTAAATGGTGTCACTTAAATATTCTCTTTTAATTAAACCACATGTTCGTAAATTTTAAATCCAATTTTTGAATGTTTTTTGAACACAATTTTGAGTACGGCCCTTCGTATACTGGAATATGGCAGATCCTATAAGAACTACGAACTCTAACTCTTGATTCCCGCCTACATTTTGCACCCATTAAATTTAATTTTAATGGCAATTTGGCCATTAAATCATTGTTTAATACAAAGAACAGTTCCATGGTAATTGATTAATCATTTTATTTCCAGTGCTAGATAGTAAATTATCATTAATTCCAGCTTTTGAAGAAAGGGGGGTAGGCGATATTTTCTGGTGAAATCGAACTTTCAAGAATCACCATATTTTGAATAGTCTTAAATATCATAAAATGTATCTCATATCTTTTTTCTTATGTTTTACGCAAATAAATAAAGGGCAGATTAATTTGCCCTTGTACCAAATTAATCTCATTTAATTGACGGAAGCACATATAATATTGTTAAAACTAATAATGGCACGAATTGGCAAAAATCTAAAAGTCATCTTGGTGCGAGTTAATTAGTTGGTATCACTTCCGCTTCCGCCACTCAGAAAAAGAGCGCGGCAAAGGAAATCTCCATTAAAATTATTATCCGAAGAAAGCGAAACAATCTGCACAAACCAATCGTCAGAATATGCCGCCAGTGAGAGGAAAAGTAACCACGCGGTCCAGGAAGGATCGGGACCGTAACTTCGTGTCACCAGGCAGAGGGCGAGGGATTCGGAGGCGACCCAACCATCCCAATCGGCCCCCGCACGAAGTCCCACCAAACACAAGACCATCGCAAAGGGGAAACCCGGCCAGGAGGCCAACCACACCTACGCAACCAGCCACAGTAACGGTGGCGGACCCCATGCTTCACACTGCAGATCTCTCAGAGGGCCTGGACGAGGCTGAGACCTCGAGCAACACGGGTGAGTTAAATATTTTGAGCCTCCCCACAGCAAATGATTTATCTCTTAATACAATCAATGAGGAATTCGATGGCCCCCCTTTTAACATCTCAGACTACCAACCGGCCCAGACCCCCAGCTGTATAGACCCTATCAGCGCCCACGTCCCCCCAAAAATCAAACAAAAGATTTGGGAGGGAAAATTTATTGATCTATCAATATTATTAAAATCGGCGCGGGAAATCTCAGACCACTTAGATACACAAGGCCAAATACAAATACGTAATGGCACAATGTGCCTTGTTAAGCAAAAAACACGCACCTTTTTGTCAATTGACAAATGGACGTCAGCCTTCCTCATCTTTACAAGTATAATGTTAGAAAAATACAGAGCAAGAGCCCAAGAATTTTTGAAATATATGAGGGATATAAGAATGGCCGCTGATAGATCTGGGAACGGTTGGTTCACCTATGATGAACAATTTAGGCTGCGCAAAGTATCTGACCCACATTCATCTTGGGGTATCATAAACTCCGAACTCTGGTTGATACACGTTACAAACAACTATGTCACACAGGCCGAAGAAAAGCCCATATCCCCCACACAAAATTCCTACCCTCATCACAAACAGTCCAACATTACAATGGCTGAGAAAAATGCAAACTCCACATCAAATCGTTACTGCTATGATTTTAATTCAGGCAAGTCATGTAAATTTTACCCAAATTGCAGGTTTGTCCACTCGTGCAATTCATGTGGTGGATCACACCCCTCAATCAACTGCAGTAATAGAAACGCAAAATTCTAACATGGATATCAACAGTTTAGGAAAAACTCCAATTGATGTCCACACTTTGTCTGCTTATCTACAAGGTTACTGCGCTAAATCTTTTCTCATAAATGGTTTTCTACACGGTTTTCGACTCCAGTACAATGGCCAAAGAATTTACATATAGTTGAACACAAAATTCATAAAGAACTCCGGCTTTGCAGGATGGGGGGGACCATTGTAATATTCACCATACCAATTTTGGAAAGCTTGTCACATCGCTTCAGTCTGTGTGTCACTCTACCTGCAAGGTTAATTTGTTTACATGTGCCTTTTCACTCGCATACTTTGCATTACTCCGTGAGGGGAACTCAACTGTAAAAACATTATACCGACACCAGCAGGTCATTTTGGTATGGATAGCTTTCACATTGATAGGGCAACAGACCTGGCATTCCAGGGCACATCAGATTCTGAAATTCATAAGTTTAGTAGATAGAAATCAGTAGCTTTTCTTAGATACATAAGGATCATGTAACTTGGTCCACAACATCCCCATACCTATTTAGAATTAAGGACATTTGCCAACCTATGGCAGTCAGGGGCGTGGCTTAAACGGGTTATTTTCAAAAGTAACTCAAATGAGTTATTTTTTTGTCTCATTGAGTTACTTCTCTTTGCTATGACCTACTTTTTCCCAGCCTTAATAACTCAAACACGTTATTTTTCAAAAATAGCCTCAATAAAATAATAACTTGTTTAAGTTATTTTGTGTCATTCCTCCCTAACTTTACACCCCGTGCACCAAAGGATTTTGCTCGTGCACCAAGACAAAAACAAATGATTGACTAAAAAATTTAAACCTTGCTCAATGCAGGAAAAGTGTTCAAAGTCTTGGGAAAAGTGGGGAATTTTTTTTTTATTTAATGATAAAAACTGGACATATACACCATGTGGATAAAACCACAAAATAAGGTGTAAATGCTGTTTATCTCCACCTCCTCACCAATTCTCCATTGGAGTCGGTGAACTCCATCTAGTATTACATAATGGAATCCCAAAATGCAATGCAAATTGGCAGGAAACACAAAATTTCTAAGAAATCAATGTCCAAGTAGGATATAAAAATAACTTATTCAGGTTATTTTTGAAAAAAAAAAATTGTGTGTAAAATAATGTAAAATAACTTATTTGAGTTATTTTTTTATAACTTGTTTGAGTTATGCCCCTGACTGTATGGGGGGAGGGATATTTGAACGTTTATATAGTTAATTTTAACCCAGAACTAACCAACACAAAGCATTGCAGGTCAAAATATATGGATCATAGGGTCTTCCATTCCTTACTGGGCAGGGGAAGCAGCCAAACACTGCCCAGGGGGACAAACCTGAACCTCCCTGCCACACTGCAATGGAGAACACACAGGGGGATGCACTGGCACGAACTCGACCCAAAAATCCTACAGCTCATCAAACAAGAAGTACCCCTCAATTACTTAGTAATTCATTTAGGATCCAATGACTTGGTAACGCCAAACTTAACTAGCAAAAAATTCATACAAGAGATTTAGTGCAGCTTCCTGCGATATAATGCCCTTCTCACAAATACTAAATTGGTGTGGTCACACATTCTACCACGCCGCTATTGGCATGGAGCCCCATTGAACAGGGGAAAAAAGATTGACAAGAAACGCAAAAGAATTAACAAAAATATATCTAAATTTGTAACAGAATTAGGTGGGGGTGTTATTTCTCATGCAAACATATCCGTCGCTAATACAGACTTGTTCAGATTTGATGGAACCCACCTCTCCGAGCTGGGCAACAGAACCTTCTTAAATAATGTAAAGAGTGGTTTGTGGTCCCTCATTCAAGGGAAGGGGAAAGTATCCCCCAATATAAAGTAATGGAGGAACATCATATCGATGTCTGTGGCGGGTCCGGGGGGATAAGTGGGAGGGTTGTGAACATATCTGGCTCGTTGTTTCCCTGCCCAGCCAGCAGATAAGTTGGTGGGCACTTGGTTGGGTAGACAGGTTGTCTACAAAGTATCCAACCTATGGCAATGTTTAACAAAAAGTAAAGTAAAAAGTCAAGTAAGAAGTTTTTCGATTGGGGTCTTTGCCAAGCCTGCAGGCCTGGGGCCCCCTCCACCTCTTGTAACAGGAGGGGAGGCTTAGTACTGGAGTACTTGGGTGTTAAAGTACTGCTGACCAGAAGCAATCACCGGAAACAGGGTATACAGATGTGCTTGCAACTCTCCCGGGCCCAAATGTCTAGTACCCAAATTTGGGATCCCAGGCACCTGTGACCAACACAGGGCCACTGGTTTTGCCCGGTACTCTTTAGTCGGTATGCCAGTTGTCCTTCCCGGACCCTATTCTTTATTGTACATCTATGCAATGCGGCCTATTAACGCCAACTACCTTTTGTCCATCACAGTTATGAATAATACAAGATTGTACATGTGTGCTTTTTTTCAAGTATAATAAATTTAATGAAAACCATCCAACTGTTGTCTATTGCAAAGTTAACACCAAGGAAAGGGAATAGAGACCTTATGAGCATAAGGAATCATGTAGCAATTCATGTCAGGTCCCGCAGGGCAGGGATTACCTGACTGTTCAATTAATATAATTACAGATGAATATCTCTAGGTCTATCTTAATTTCCACCCAGAGAATAAGTTCCAATGGTTTCGTATTTAACAAAGCGTTGTCAATATGTTGTACAGATGATCAGTAATACCAATGCAGAAATCTTCGAGAAGCAAAAATTACAACGTAAAATTATCATACTCGTATAGTTGAATTTTCATGCAAAAACTATAATGAAATTTTTATACAAAAATTGTAATGAAATTTTCATTTCAAAAATCATGATTAAACATGCGATATTTTTGCAATTTTTGTTAAGTAAAATAATCGTATGTTGCTATATTCTATTTTCTATTTGTTGGATATGAAAGTCCTTTCATTCAATTAAAAACAAATTATATTATGAAATACCCTATTTGGATGATTTTAGTTTCATATTAAATTAACAAGAGAGGAAGTAACTAAATGTTTGCTACATTGTAGTTGTACAATAGTTTGAGAATAAAGGTCTACAGGTCAACAGGACAACAGGTCTGTATGTCTACATGGCAGATTTATAATAGGTGGTTAGTATAGGAGTATACAAGTCTGCGTGTTAACAGGTCTACAAATCTACATGATAGTTATATATAATAGGTTGTTAATATTGGAGTATAAAGGACTATAGGTTGACATGTCTACATACTTGTTAATAACGCAGGTTATATCAACTTGTAAACCTGCCGACCTGTTAACCTGTAGACTTCTCGATCCGTAGACCTGTTGACATGTAGGTTTGTCAATGACAATCTGTTTTTTATATATTTCTAATTGAATATTTATGAATTTAACAAATATACATCATGAAAATAATAAATATAAATATTTAAGAGTTCTTTGATTTCAATTAATATCTCTTTAAAAAGGATTTATTCACCCCAACATCCCATTTTCAACACGAGTGAGTCCACAGTATACTATACTTCACCCGCAATGATAAATTAAAGAAAAGGTACTGTAGTGAAAAACTATAATATAAATATAAACGTATATCAATATTCTTTTGAACATTTGCCAGTGAAGGGTGTTAACAAAATAAGGCACCACGTCAGTCAGCTCTGGCTGTTCCTTGATTATAACCATGATAACTTCATGACGTTTAAATGTAAGTTACATTCTCTTGTCTATTTGAATAGGCACAATATTCAATTGCATTACTCTAGTTACACATCTATTGTGTATGAATGGTATGGAATATTAAAAGGGAATTTTTTGTGTCTAGAAGACTCGTATATGTATTAAAATTCAGTTTTCAGAATAATATTTTAAGGATGTAACGTCATATCATGAGTATTCTTGGTAGGTAATAGATGTGTTTAATTTGTGTTTTAAACTTAATTTTTGTCTCTTGATGTCTAAGTGTGTTTCTTCTCAGACACTTTATAATAGTAACAAAGAAATCTACAAAGACTTAAACGTAGACAACAGAATAGATGTTCTACAGATGGCTTTGCAAGAAGGTGAAAAACGCTTGCGAGAAACTACCCTCCTTTTACAAGAAATTATTCGTATGTCAGAAAAATCGTATAAAGACTTAGACGATTTACTGAAAATGTACAGTTTAAGGATAGTTCCAAATGGTATGAGAAAGTTGTATTTCAGACAACTAGTTATTCAAGTTAGACATGCCTTATTTCAAAGAAGGGAGTGTATATTACTTTGCTGTTGTGTGTTTGTGGATCGGTCTGTCTGTCTGTCTGTAGGTCAACCAACAGTTTCATGTTCACTTTTTCACAGAGACTGCAAATACTGAAATGAAATTTGGTATACAGAAGTATCAAAAGAATATCTAGGTCAGGTTCTGCTTTGGGTACGATATAGCAATTTTTACATAATCATGCACTGTTGACTTAGAAAAATTCCAATTATTAGCAGTTTCCGTTCATTTTCAGAAAGGGGGGTATAAGTCTTTAACAAATGTTTCTTTTTTATTTTGTATGGTCCAAAAAATGCCGGACATTTACTTCATGAAATTAGTACCTCATGTAATTTTCTCAGTGTATCCTTGTAAGAGAAAAACCCTATCTCGCTCCTTTAATTAGTCTCAGATTTTGAAGTGTTACGTTTGATTTTTTTAAGATAAATGTTTACAAAGTGAGAAACATAAAGCAGATATATTAGATAAATAATCATAAAATAGTTAATAATAAAATAATTGTCATGTTGATTTTCTTTCAGCTTACTTTGAGATATTACGGTATGGCTTTGTTTTGGTAACAATATATTATATTCTATTAAAATAATGATAAAACCACTCCACAGGTAACACAATAGATGATATTTGTGTTCGACACCACCCACGTTTAGTCATAGAAAGCAACACAGATTGTCACAAGTATTATGATTGTTCTAAAGTTGATCCTGCATTGGGCGGCGGAGTAGGCCAAATGTACAACAGCTGGACAGCGAAACATCTGCATGAGTGTCACTACCCGCTCTTGTTTTCAAATGAAACACTTCATTGTGAAAATTACTGCGAAAGTAGTTTGTGGAGAACGTTATGAACCTAAATGGGATTGGAAGTAAAATATTTAGAACAAGCTAATTCAGAGAATTTGTGTCCCCCGCTTAGGGAAAAAGTAAACCATGCACACTTAAGGGGGAGTGGGGGTGGGGGTCGGATCCCCCTGACTAAATTTGTAGAATTATTAAATGTATACATGTATACTAAAGCAAATAAAATATGTCAATATGGATATGAGGATTTGATTGCTTATTCTTAATTATGTGCATAAAAGATTCTTTTTATATTGAATTTTTATCACATTGTAATGAAATATTTATGAGTTTGTACAAGCTAGACCTCATAATTTTTTTTCATTTCACATGGTGAATACTATCATTTAGTAAAAAAGTATTTTTGGAGAAAAAAAAAGAAAATGGCTCGCCCGGGAATCGAACCCGGACCTCTCACATGCGAGACATACCACTACACCACGGAACTGCTGTGGACTGACGAAAGTTATATGCAAATATGAAGTCAAATACATGTATATATTCACGTTTGATATTGTCAAAATTTTACACAATGCAGGGTGTCAAATTTAACCTTTATCAAACAGTTCTAATAGATTTAAAGAGAATGTAAAGTCCGCCGAGAACCTGTTTTATGCTTAATAACTCTCCTTATGCACCTGTGCTAAAGATAGCGACATGTAATACAATATAAATACTAATAAAACAAAGGGACAGGACACTTTGAGAGGGGTGTGAGAGGTCCAAGGGAGTTTTGGTATAAAATTACCTTGGAAAAGTTCAAAATCCTCTTGAAATATCGCCCGGAAAGGATAGTGTTACACACAGAGAAAATGTATAAATTTACGACCTTGAACTTTGACCTTTTGACCTCAAACTGAATAGGAGTTGTCTTTAGGCAACAGGCAGTTGTTAGGCATTTTCATTGCAAAAGCTTAAAGGGTTTTCGAGATATCGCGCGAAAACGAAAGTGTTATAACAGACAGAATTTGAGAATTTATGACCTTTGACCTTTTTACCTCAAAATCAAAAGGGTTTTTCTTTAGTCCAAAGAAAGTTGTTATGCAATATTTCATTGCAAAAGCTCGCTGGGTTCTCGAGATATCGTGTGGAAACGAAAGCGTTACAGACAGGCAGAATGACGGACAGGCTAACGGACGGACAGACAGACCCAATTTAATATCCCCCAATTTTCAAGCGGGGGACAAAAATATAACTCAAATGTGATTACTCAAGCAAGCAATATCTCATTGTAATTGTACATGAAGGTACATTTAATACTAAAATGACAAATACTAATTTATTCAGATTGTCTAATCACATTTTACGCATCCCTAAAAATAATACTCTTGGAACGCATTACTTTTTCAAAATGTAGATACTACAGACTGCAGTGTCAAAGATCGCACTGCATACCTTGTGATGTATACAACCCAAATTGTGAAGATAAAGACGACGGACTATGGTCTTATCCTAAAAAGAATTGACCTTACTACATGATTTGTCAGAATGGAAGAACAATCGAGACAGGAACATGCCCACGAGATGAGAAATGGGGTGTTCAGTCCCCCCTACAATGGTAAATGTGAACACATGTTTGCTATACCTAAAGATTACAATGGTATTTGCTATCTTGCTTCTTGTAACGGAACAGCAGACGGAAATTATCAATATCCTGAACGAGCCTGTGACGCTTACTACAGATGTGATGGTGGAAGTGCTTGTGTTGTGGAGTCACGGTTTTGGGAAGTTAACAGTTGAATATACTTGAGTTCTTTAAAAATTCTGAACAAAGATGTCTAGCGGATATAAATACGAAGGGGGTCGTGAGTATTTCTAATAGTTTATTTCATGTACTTGTAATTAACATATTACTCTCCCATAAATAAATAATATAATTATATATAAAATTAATACCGTACTTGATTTTTAAAAAAAAACAACACATACGATTGTTGTGCAATTTGATTTGATCAAATTCTATTGTTTAACACAAAAGGATCAGAATAAAGTTCTTACAACTTACAAGTTCTTCTCCTGTTATGCAATTCAGATCTATAGGACAAGGAGGGATCTTACGAAGAAGATAAGGAATTTGATTTTAGTGGAATCTTGTACAAAAGCATTTTCTCTAGCCAAGGGTTTCTGATACGCTACTTCCTACGTATAGGAGGTGCACAATAAAACTATCTTATAAATATTCTGAGACATGCACTTTTAAATCGTTATATAAAATGGTACATATATTGGACTTGTGAATGGGATTGGTGCTCCCGATATTATAAAAGGAATGGCCTTATTCATGTTTTGATATAGGATATATTCCTCAGGTTATAAGTATATTGATTTTGAAGGTGTGCAGCTATAACACTAAGTTATATTGTCCGAAATATCTTACGTTTTCCAGGACTTTTTCACGATTTTGATATTTTATTTTCCATGATATCAAAAAAATTGTAAAAAAAAAAAAGCCTAGAAAAAGTAAGATATTTCGGACTGTATGAAATAAAGATTACATGACTAATTAAGAGGTATAGGCGGAATTTTGAATAAGAAATAAGTCTCCTCCTGATATAAGTTATAGAAAGAATTACAGTCTCTAGAAATCTTTCAGACTCACCATCTTCAACACAGATACAATGATCAAGATGATGCATAAAATCTCATGATTCAAATTCCAACAACTGAAAAAATTTGATATAATTAAGCATTTTCATTATATGTATTCCGTATTACGGAAGCGTATTAGTGCCACTTGGACACTTGATTCTTTTTTTGAATTGATACACTTAAATCTGTAAATTTTAAACTTTAATCTGTAAATTTGACACTTTATTCTTCACAGAAAATGAAGTGGGCGACAGTGGCAGACACTATTTTCTAAAGAAAAATAAGCGCAGAAATGAGGCATTCCGAGGCTTTTCTGCTTCATGCCATATTCTTCTAAAATTTATCATATTCATTTAGTTGACTCAACTCTTGTTAAAGCCAATTTCATAACGTTTTATTTAATAAACATTAAATAATATTCTTGAACGATACAATAACACTAAATTTTTAAGGCAGAAAAAACCCCAAACCGTACCTTCTTCTTTACCAAAACTCTACCTTTTGCCATAACTTTTGAGCATAATGAAGAGAAAGTGTGAAACCTAATGGAGAAGAAAGGAAATTATGTGTTCATATTACAGTGAAATTGAAAATTTTCTTTACGTTAGAGAATTTGTCAAGTGAAATGAAAAATCTTATGATTTCTAAAGTTTGTATCTTTATAACTTAAGCACCAGTATGAACAAGTTAGATCATTGAAAGAAATCGTGTAGATTTTTCAGAAAATTATGCTTGCAAATCTAGAATCCGAAATGCAAGGGATGCATTTTTGTACCTCAAGAAATCAAGTAAGTATGCAACAAGGGTTCTGTGCAAGAGAGATGATCACCCTTTATCAATTTGTACTATATCGGGGAACAATCGACATGACCCAGGGACAATATGAGCCATTCAATTTGTCACCGATCTTAAGCAAGGTAATAGAGACCATCCATGATATTGATTCATTTTTTGTCTGATAGCTCAACGATAAAGTTTCAAGAAAAATTTCCTTTCTTATGAAAGTAGTTCTACATAATGCTTATGGGTTCGAAAAAGTATTTTTGCAGAAGCAGGGCATGGGAAGGGAGCGCCTGATGAAGTTAGATATTGAAAGTGTGAACAAATCAGAATTTACTTAAAATACTTCTTGCAATTTAACTTGGTTTTAGTTATTTAACTAATAAAATCAAATTTGTTTTGAATGTGACAACTTTGTCAGGAGATTTTTTTCAAACATTTTTAGCTCTTCTGAGCCAATGGCTCCAAAAGCTTAAGCTTTGGCCTTTTTTGTGGCGTGTATGAATATTTTTGGTAATATACATAAGCCATATTTCAAAAACCCATCAGCTAATTTTTGTGAAAAGTTGGCTCGGAGTTTTTTGGCCCAAGTGATGTATTAAATTAATTAAAAATAGGGATGTGACCCTGAAACATGAGAAGATTTGAGGAAGTAAAATCAAATTAGTGTTTGTTAAAAGATCTTCTGAAGAACACCAAACCTACCAAAGGATGAGGATGTGTTGTAAATGAAAATTGTTCATGGCATATCCTGAGGGAAAGGGCATGGTCTCTAAGTCACTTTAAAACTTGAATAAAATTTACCTTTGTTAAATCTTTGACATTTTGCAATTGCTTACTTGTACCAAAAGGTCAAGTATACTCCAGTATTGTCAGTTGATGCATATTAGGACCTCATATCACTTTAACGAAAAAGTAGGTCAAGATGATTTACTTTATGTATTTAACATGTATTCATTTACATTTGGAAAGACATTTCATGGCTTTTTTTTTAAAAAAATATTTCAGATGCTAATAATTGGCTTACTTTGGCTAAGAACTATGAACTCTAACTCTTGATTCCCGCCTACATTTTGCACCGGGTACTAGACTAATTTTAAGAAAGGATGCAGGGAAATTAATTTTATCATTTTTTAATGTCTTGTAAATTTCATTGATCATTAAATGTAAAGAGACATGAATTGTGATAATACTCTTTCATTCTTTTCATATTTAATGATAATAAACTTCGTATGATACATATACAGTAATCTCTATTCCCTGTCTTCTGTGCATTGGTAATATATTTTCATTTATTTTTTTTTAAATACTTTTTTATGCTGTCTCAAATATAATCATGCATTTCATTGCATTGCGTTAAATTGCATACTAATCACCGTACATGTGTAAAAATTAAACTACTATAATTTTTTTTCTGTTTACCGATCTAAATTTACTTAATAAAGCTTTGAAATCATATTGTTTGATATTCAATCGAAAGTTGTCAATAAAATTTGTTCATTTACCACGAATGAATACCCACACTCACCCCTTAACATCAAATGGACTTAACTTGAAAAAATGGCCTGACTACATATATATAATCTCCATGATCTCTATATTATGATGTGAGCGCACCTTTCAAATTGGATAGAAAACTCTCATCTACATCTTTTTCAAAATATTTGGAGATTAAAATCATTTGTCTTTTAGATAGGCATTGCCACAGCTTGAGTGAAATGAAAATAAGCTTCAAATGGAATGTCAACTCAATGTTTTTCACACGTAGAGTCAACTTGTCTATTATCAAATATTTTGACTGCAACAGATAGAAATGATAAAAGCTGTATTTTCCCATTTTCGCTAGCCAAGGGTTTCCGATTCAAAATCTACTCTACACTAAATTAAGGTAGATTTCGGATCGGAAACCCTTGGCTAACGGAGATGTATTTTTCCAATCATGCCTTTTAATGTTCTTAGGTTTTAGAGTTTAAAATATTAAAATTTAGCAAGGCAATTCCTAGAGTTCGTCAATGTGACCTACTTTTCATTTGACACACTCCAAAGAGCCGAGATGCATCAAATGACAAAGAACTACGAACGATAGTATTGTCCTCCCGCGTACCTGTAAGTCAATTCTCAAAAGTTAACATATTCGAATGATTTTCAAAAAATATATAGATATTTATATGAATTTTCATAAAATGTTACTTATTTGGGATACTAAAGGTTTTTTCCATAAGCGGGCAACACAAATTATTTAAAATAAATAGAAGCTTGTTTGCTTTGAGGCAAATATTTACATTCAGTGTTATTTTTTAGAAATCCACGACGTTCAAATATCTATTACACACGCAAAACCTTAAATTATCACCGCACGTTAGAATACACAGTAAGACCTTTATGTATTTTCAATACTCAGTACTCTAGGAACACCAAAATGGACATACAATATTTATTTCAATTTAGTAAAACTCTATTACACGGATAAATTAAGGTAAAAATACAACAAGTGTGCGTTTAAAATAAATGTGTCACTTTTTTCCTCGCAATGTTTGATTATTTAAATGTTTAACTTTGCAACATCAAAAACGGCTCTTACGTCTTTTAAATACACCAGTATTGAAGGGCGCTCAATTCACATTAAAATTAACAAAATAAATTAAACAACTATGAAAAGGGAAAACAATGGAATATAAATTTGTATAAGCATTGAATTCATATACTGTATTTGGATGTCGTCGGTTCTATAACACACCCGATGACATCCCAAAATATGAATTCAATGCTTAAATATATCTTACGATAGTTTTGTGAAACCCGATCCCGGATGCCTTATATTGCATGTCAGGTATAACCTCACAGAATAATCAGGAACTTGATTGTTGTGAATTTTAAACATGGTATTTAATTTTTGGATCTTGTGTCTATCGATGAGCGGTTCTCTTCCTGTTTCAAATACTAAGAATCTCTAGAATAGATACAATTTTAATAAGCAATATCGGAGCTGCGCGTAGTTGCAATTGATAGTTTGATAGTTTGACAACCATTACATACAACTGAGACATATTCGACTTGAGGGCGGAAAATAGAAATATACATGGTTGAAAGAGACTTTAAATTTCATTTTGTTTAACCTTTTTTGCATGAGACACTAAGATTTCAATTTGAGATGACCATCCTCAAAGGCATAGAACAGTTAAACCTTGAACTTTCTGAGCTTGAACGTATTCACTTATTCGAATAGGTGATATCACCTATTCGAATTGATGATATCACCTATTCACTTTCAATAGGTGATATCACCTTTTTGAAAAGGTGATATCACTTATTCGAATGGGTGATATCCCCTATTGGAAATAAATTGGTAATATCTCCAATTCGAATAAGTGATATCACCTATTCGTGCTGAATAAGTGATATCACCTATTCGAATAGGTGAAATCACCTATTCAATTTGAATTGGTGATATCACCAATTCGAATAGGTGATATCACCTATTTGAATTTCTTCAAACATCAAATAATGAATGCTCCCTATAATATACAGATTACCCCTGAAACCAAAAAATTTGGACTACCCAGTTTTCATGCGTTTTTCCAATTTTATTTAACGTTTACATTAAAGATAAGTGAAATAAATTTGTAAAAAAAAAACAGACTACAATTTCTAATTGGATTGGTTAAAATTAAATGCAAAACTGTAATCTATTGTCTCCTAGAATGATGAGTTAAAAAACGAAAGTGAAAGTACATAAGATTTAGGGACCTATAGTATTGGGAGCTATTGTTATTTCATTAATAATTTGAATAGGTGATATCACCTATTGGAATAAGTTATATCACCTATTCGTGCTGAATAGGTGATATTACCTATTCGAATAAGTGATATCACCTAATCGAAGAGGTGATATCACCTATTCAATTTGATTAGGTGATATAACTTATTCGAATAGGTGCTATCATGATATCACCTATTCAGCAAGAAAAGATGATATCAACAATTCAAAACAAAAAGGTGATATTACCTTTTCGAATATATAGGTGATATCACTTTTACGAATAGGTGACATCACTTATTCAAAATCTGAATAGGTGATATCACCAATTGAATAGGTTATATCACCTATTCGAAAAGGTGATATAACTTTTTGGCAGTAAATACCAATTTAATTTTTTATTCTTGTGGAAAAAACACAATCTTAGTTTTTGAGGGATTAAATTTATGTAACCATTTCTTCTTCGTACTACAGACTGCTATCATCAGCAAATAATCTACAAAACCTTGAAATCCTGTCAGATACATTATTTACATGAATAAATAATTACAAAGACTTGTGGATATAAGGACCTATAAGGGATATTTTTTTTTTAAAAATCCTGAATTGTTTGATTCTTTGAAACAAACCTATGTAACGAAAATTTTAAGATGTCTGTTTACAAATGTCTTCATAGCTAAATTTTACAAATCTGAATATTAAAAATATTAGTATTCATTCTTAGAAAAATAATTTTGTTCTACTTAAAACTCGTCTCTATGCACATGTACCCCCCAACTTTACAAGTCTTACTCAAATTGTCAAAGACCGTATTCTGGGGACATTTCACAGCTGAAGCACTTCCACCATCACATCTGTAGTAAGCGTCACAGGCTCGTTCAGGATATTGATAATTTCCGTCTGCTGTTCCGTTACAAGAAGCAAGATAGCAAATACCATTGTAATCTTTAGGTATAGCAAACATGTGTTCACATTTACCATTGTAGGGGGGACTGAACACCCCATTTCTCATCTCGTGGGCATGTTCCTGTCTCGATTGTTCTTCCATTCTGACAAATCATGTAGTAAGGTCAATTCTTTTTAGGATAAGACCATAGTCCGTCGTCTTTATCTTCACAATTTGGGTTGTATACATCACAAGGTATGCAGTGCGATCTTTGACACTGCAGTCTGTAGTATCTACATTTTGAAAAAGTAATGCGTTCCAAGAGTATTATTTTTAGGGATGCGTAAAATGTGATTAGACAATCTGAATAAATTAGTATTTGTCATTTTAGTATTAAATGTACCTTCATGTACAATTACAATGAGATATTGCTTGCTTGAGTAATCACATTTGAGTTATATTTTTGTCCCCCGCTTGAAAATTGGGGGATATTAAATTGGGTCTGTCTGTCCGTCCGTTAGCCTGTCCGTCATTCTGCCTGTCTGTAACGCTTTCGTTTCCACACGATATCTCGAGAACCCAGCGAGCTTTTGCAATGAAATATTGCATAACAACTTTCTTTGGACTAAAGAAAAACCCTTTTGATTTTGAGGTAAAAAGGTCAAAGGTCATAAATTCTCAAATTCTGTCTGTTATAACACTTTCGTTTTCGCGCGATATCTCGAAAACCCTTTAAGCTTTTGCAATGAAAATGCCTAACAACTGCCTGTTGCCTAAAGACAACTCCTATTCAGTTTGAGGTCAAAAGGTCAAAGTTCAAGGTCGTAAATTTATACATTTTCTCTGTGTGTAACACTATCCTTTCCGGGCGATATTTCAAGAGGATTTTGAACTTTTCCAAGGTAATTTTATACCAAAACTCCCTAGGACCTCTCACACCCCTCTCAAAGTGTCCTGTCCCTTTGTTTTATTAGTATTTATATTGTATTACATGTCGCTATCTTTAGCACAGGTGCATAAGGAGAGTTATTAAGTATAAAACAGGTTCTCGGCGGACTTTACATTCTCTTTAAATCTATTAGAACTGTTTGATAAAGGTTAAATTTGACACCCTGCATTGTGTAAAATTTTGACAATATCAAACGTGAATATATACATGTATTTGACTTCATATTTGCATATAACTTTCGTCAGTCCACAGCAGTTCCGTGGTGTAGTGGTATGTCTCGCATGTGAGAGGTCCGGGTTCGATTCCCGGGCGAGCCATTTTCTTTTTTTTTCTCCAAAAATACTTTTTTACTAAATGATAGTATTCACCATGTGAAATGAAAAAAAATTATGAGGTCTAGCTTGTACAAACTCATAAATATTTCATTACAATGTGATAAATATTCAATATAAAAGGAATCTTTTATGCACATAATTAAGAATAAGCAATCAAATCCTCATATCCATATTGACATATTTTATTTGCTTTAGTATACATGTATACATTTAATAATTCTACAAATTTAGTCAGGGGGATCCGACCCCCACCCCCACTCCCCCTTAAGTGTGCATGGTTTACTTTTTCCCTAAGCGGGGGACACAAATTCTCTGAATTAGCTTGTTCTAAATATTTTACTTCCAATCCCATTTAGGTTCATAACGTTCTCCACAAACTACTTTCGCAGTAATTTTCACAATGAAGTGTTTCATTTGAAAACAAGAGCGGGTAGTGACACTCATGCAGATGTTTCGCTGTCCAGCTGTTGTACATTTGGCCTACTCCGCCGCCCAATGCAGGATCAACTTTAGAACAATCATAATACTTGTGACAATCTGTGTTGCTTTCTATGACTAAACGTGGGTGGTGTCGAACACAAATATCATCTATTGTGTTACCTGTGGAGTGGTTTTATCATTATTTTAATAGAATATAATATATTGTTACCAAAACAAAGCCATACCGTAATATCTCAAAGTAAGCTGAAAGAAAATCAACATGACAATTATTTTATTATTAACTATTTTATGATTATTTATCTAATATATCTGCTTTATGTTTCTCACTTTGTAAACATTTATCTTAAAAAAATCAAACGTAACACTTCAAAATCTGAGACTAATTAAAGGAGCGAGATAGGGTTTTTCTCTTACAAGGATACACTGAGAAAATTACATGAGGTACTAATTTCATGAAGTAAATGTCCGGCATTTTTTGGACCATACAAAATAAAAAAGAAACATTTGTTAAAGACTTATACCCCCCTTCCTGAAAATGAACGGAAACTGCTAATAATTGGAATTTTTCTAAGTCAACAGTGCATGATTATGTAAAAATTGCTATATCGTACCCAAAGCAGAACCTGACCTAGATATTCTTTTGATACTTCTGTATACCAAATTTCATTTCAGTATTTGCAGTCTCTGTGAAAAAGTGAACATGAAACTGTTGGTTGACCTACAGACAGACAGACAGACCGATCCACAAACACACAACAGCAAAGTAATATACACTCCCTTCTTTGAAATAAGGCATGTCTAACTTGAATAAATAGTTGTCTGAAATACAACTTTCTCATACCATTTGGAACTATCCTTAAACTGTACATTTTCAGTAAATCGTCTAAGTCTTTATACGATTTTTCTGACATACGAATAATTTCTTGTAAAAGGAGGGTAGTTTCTCGCAAGCGTTTTTCACCTTCTTGCAAAGCCATCTGGAGAACATCTATTCTATTGTCTACGTTTAAGTCTTTGTAGATTTCTTTGTTACTATTATAAAGTGTCTGAGAAGAAACACACTTAGACATCAAGAGACAAAAATTAAGTTTAAAACACAAATTAAACACATCTATTACCTACCAAGAATACTCATGATATGACGTTACATCCTTAAAATATTATTCTGAAAACTGAATTTTAATACATATACGAGTCTTCTAGACACAAAAAATTCCCTTTTAATATTCCATACCATTCATACACAATAGATGTGTAACTAGAGTAATGCAATTGAATATTGTGCCTATTCAAATAGACAAGAGAATGTAACTTACATTTAAACGTCATGAAGTTATCATGGTTATAATCAAGGAACAGCCAGAGCTGACTGACGTGGTGCCTTTTCTTGTTAACACCCTTCACTGGCAAATGTTCAAAAGAATATTGATATACGTTTATATTTATATTATAGTTTTTCACTACAGTACCTTTTCTTTAATTTATCATTGCGGGTGAAGTATAGTATACTGTGGACTCACTCGTGTTAAAAATGGGATGTTGGGGTGAATAAATCCTTTTTAAAGAGATATTAATTGAAATCAAAGAACTCTTAAATATTTATATTTATTATTTTCATGATGTATATTTGTTAAATTCATAAATATTCAATTAGAAATATATAAAAAACAGATTGTCATTGACAAACCTACATGTCAACAGGTCTACGGATCGAGAAGTCTACAGGTTAACAGGTCGGCAGGTTTACAAGTTGATATAACCTGCGTTATTAACAAGTATGTAGACATGTCAACCTATAGTCCTTTATACTCCAATATTAACAACCTATTATATATAACTATCATGTAGATTTGTAGACCTGTTAACACGCAGACTTGTATACTCCTATACTAACCACCTATTATAAATCTGCCATGTAGACATACAGACCTGTTGTCCTGTTGACCTGTAGACCTTAATTCTCAAACTATTGTACAACTACAATGTAGCAAACATTAAGTTACTTCTTCTCTTGTTAATTTAATATGAAACTAAAATCATCCAAATAGGGTATTTCATAATATAATTTGTTTTTAATTGAATGAAAGGACTTGCATATCCAACAAATAGAAAATAGAATGTAGCAGTTTTCAAATACAACATACGATTATTTTACTTAACAAAAATTGCAAAAATATCGCATGTTTAATTATAATTTTTGAAATGAAAATTTCATTACAATTTTTGTATAAAAATTTCATTATAGTTTTTGCATGAAAATTCAACTATACGAGTATGATAATTTTACGTTGTAATTTTTGCTTCTCGAAGATTTATGCATTGGTATTACTGATCATCTGTACAACATATTGACAACGCTTTGTTAAATACGAAACCATTGGAACTTATTCTCTGGGTGGAAATTAAGATAGACCTAGAGATATTCATCTGTAATTATATTAAATAGTATCAAAAATGATTTTCATGAAGGGTACTCTACTTAGACTGTTTTCAGCCCAGTAAGGTTATTTTTCCAAAAAATGGCTTCTTCTTTAAAGCACATCATTTTAACAATTTGTGTATAAGTAAATAAACAAAGCAATAAAATATGAAACCTGAACCTCCAATCTTTTTTTTCTAGCTGTACTGTTTTAATTACCAAGGTTATTTTCAAGGTTCAGAAAATCGGGATTCAAGATTCAAGATTTTCGGGCAAAATTGAAGAAATTGAAGGAACTTACAACAACGACTACAGTAACCCCTTTTGTTTGACTGGAATTAACCTATGTAAAACTTTTCATCACGTATAGTTTTTTTTTTAATTTTACACGTTCATTAAATCATTTTCGCTGTAGTATTTGTAATAATTACCAGTATTCAATGACCATAGAACCTTTACTTCTGAATTGTAACTCATAGAATCTTCTCACATGCATATTACAAGTTTCCCTGCTGATATTTCACTGAATTATTATATCCCCCGCTTGAAAAGTGGGAGGGTATACTGTAATCGGTATGTCCGTCTGTCCATCCGTCCGTCCGTCTGTGTATAACGCTTTGGGATACCCATCTCTTATCCGCAACTCTTCTTATACCACCGCGTGAAATTTAATGAAACTTTCACAGAATCTTTATTACATATTGGCATTGTGCACCTATTTTACTTTTTGATCCGACACATAGTTTGGGTTTCCCGGCCACACCAAAACATGGACTTTGCCATTTTAACTATGTGGGCGGGGTTATTATTTAGTTAGCTCATCACTCACAGTACCTCTAATTCGGAATTCTTTTGTAAAATCGAGTTTCTTTTATCACTATCATTTCTCTAAGAAATTCTATCCGATCACCTGACAGGTGTTCTTAATCAAAATCACTTCTAATTGTTTTCAAGTTACAAGCACCAGACTTTAAGTTTTTTAAAAATTTCTTCATCAGTTTGATTTTTGCGCTTAAAATTATTAACCATATAGTTTTGTAATTCGTACTATATGCAGTAGCTGATTAAAATATGGCATGGAATAAATGGAACCTTAAAAATGAACATTTATTCACAGGATGCCTGTAATTTTGATTTTGAAATTTTTTAATAAAAATGAAAAAATGAATCATTGTTGCGGTGTATTTCCTTTGAAAACCACTGCTTTTTTATTAGCTCACCTGAGCCAAAAGCTAAAGTGAGCTTTTCTGATCACATTTTGTCCGTCGTCCGTCTGTCCGTCTGTAAAAATTTCATATTTTCGACTTCATATCAAGAACCACTGGGCCAATTTTGACCGAACTTGGTACAAAGTATCCTTGATGAAGGAGAATTTAAATTGTTAAAATGAAGGGCCAAGTCCCCTCACTAGGGGAGATAATCAAGAAAAGACAAAAATAGGGTGGGGTCAGTAAAACATTTTCTTCTCAAGAAGCAACCTGGGGTAGTGTAGATTCTAAATTGTTTAAATCATGACCCCCGGGGCCTGGGCGGGGCCACAATAGGGAAACAAAGTTTTACATAGAAATATAATAGGAAAAATCTTTGAAAATCTTCTTCTCAAGAACCACTGGGCCAGAAAAGCTGAATCATATGTGGAAGCATCCTGGGGTAGTGTAGATTCTAAATTGTTCAAATCATGACCCCCTGGGAGTAGGGCGGGGCCACAATGGCGAATCAAAATTTTACATAGAAATATGTGGGAAAAATCTTCTTCTCAAGAACCACTGGGCCAGAAAAGCTGAATCTTATGTTGAAGCATCCTGGGTTAGTGTAAATTTCAAATTGTCTAAATTATGATCATTGGGGAAGGGTGGGGTCACAATATGTATTCAAAGGAGAAAATCTGGTAAAGAACAGAATAGTCAAAGCTTCTCAGGTGAGCGATGTGGTCCATGGCCTCTTGTTTTTGATATACCATGGCTAACTGTTATTTAACAACATGATCTATCAAGACAGAGCACGCCAGGATGTTGATGAAACAATCTTAATAGATAACCCATCGACTAATTAGGTAAAAATAATAGCAGAGGATAAATAAGACATTATGATGTCTATATGAAAATCTACGCAAAAATCTAAAAGAAAAACTTTTTCAATCTTTCTTTTGGTCTATTGAAAATGAAATAAAGTGAAATCAGTTAAAAAGGTGTTTGAAATAGAACTGACTCATACCATTTGGAACTATCTTTAAACTATTCATTTTCAGTAAATCGTCGTGGGCATTTTTTGGATTTTTTTTTACGTCTGAATAAATTTTTGTAAAAGTTGGGTGGTTTCTTGCAAGCGTTTTTCACCTTCTTTCAAAGCTATCTGGAGAGCATCTATTTTGTTTTCTATATTAAAGTCTCCATACATTTCATTGTCACTATTATAAAGGGTCTGAGAAAAGACACTCTTCCAGATCAAGAGACAAAAAGTCAGCTTTGAACACAAATGATACATATCCATTTCATGCAAAGATATGACGTTTTGTTCTTATGAAATTATTCAAAATACTGAATTTAAATAGTCTTCAAGCCACAAAATATTCTTTTTTAACTTCATACACAATAGATATACGTTTCACTCAGTAACCATTTGAAATGTAACATCTATTTAAGAAACCTGGAAAAAACAAATTAACATTAAAATCATATATGGAGTATTTTTGAAAAGTTCAAACTAACTAAAATTAAAAAGATCTTTTTTTTATTTCTTTTGTTACCTTGTAGAAAGATAAGACTTTCCTGCAAATTACACGATTTAAATCGATTGCATGTCATAGATATCACAGATTTAATACAAATAATATTAGTATAAATACCAGATACAGTTTAAGTCAATTTAATTCTAGAAACGTGGGGGTATTTAGGTTCAAAATCGGTGAAAAATATCGAATTTGAACGTACGAATAATAAATATCATGTAAATCTACATTTAATCGCGTGTGTTTATTTTTTAAAGCTCAGATACGCCATATAAAACTTTAAGTGTCATGCAAATTACAATCAAACTACTAACATGCAGGAAAATTATAGGCCATCGCATACATGGTTCCAAAAGATGCAGAAATTCTTTCAGAATTGCATTCAGAGGACCGGGCTGCTCTATACATGTAAGTATATACATTCAGCTTTACATTAAAAAGATTCTACATCAGACTGTCCTTTCCCTTTATGAATTACGAGATACACAATCTATTTACATCCACATAGCGCATCTTTCAAAAAATGTATGTTTTTCATATTTAATATATTAAGTTGCCTAGCATTCAGACTCATTTCCGTTTTTACTTCATTTACTGTGATATCACAAATTATCGTGGGGGTTTAATTACGTTGTTTTCGAGGTATGATGACACAGGAATTCATGTCCACCACGAAATGTAAAATGTTACATACATAAGTACTCATTAATTTTTGATCCACGAAATCAAATCCCCACGAACTAAGAGATTTTCTTCAAACAACGAAAATTTGACCCCACGAAAATATGTGATTTTACAGTATTTCCCGGTTGACAATTGATGACTACTGTATTTTACTTCTTATTGCAAACGCTTCTGCTTTTGTCCGCAGAATATTTATAATTTTTTGAGAGATTGCAAAAATCGAATGATAGTTGTTAACTAACAATGATTATGGAATCACTGTCTAGTTTGTTAGGTATACCAGGGCATCAATATTAGTTGGAATTGTGAGATAATTTGCACAATGGACAAAGCCTGTTATGCATAGACTATCCCACGTTTCCAACTATCGTTGATATCTCTGGCATACTCAACAAAGTATACAGTGTTACCTTATACTTCCCTTTCTTTGTGAAATAAATTTGTAATTTTAGATTGAAAAAAATGCTGTCTAATAAATTTGAATTACACGACGCCTCTCATGTAACTAGTCTCCGCCTACTGACATTTGATGTAATATGTTACACTGCAGAGATCAACTAATGTTTTGTACAAATTTACATTTTTCAAGAGTAATCTCCCCCTTTATCTGATGTTTCTTTCGTCATTTATACATGTACAATAAATGACAAATTCATCCATCGAACTTTGTGTTTGTGTTAATTTAATATGGATGTGATATGGTCTACATAAGATTATAGGTGTGCAAAAAACTAGCTTAAGTGAACTTGTAAAATTAGTTGAATCACACTGAAGAATATAAATTGATTACATTGATGGCACCTGATCCCACCTCTGATGTTTCGGAGGTCCGTGTTTGCTCTGCTCTTATTTTGAATTTTTATGGACTTTGAGATTGAATACTGTTGTTATCTCCATATCCTTCCAACAGTTCAAGCAGGTATCAAACATAACCAAAATTCACAATTTTCATCAGCAATATATTTTTGTTTTTCATAAAAATGGGCGATATCGCAACAGTTACACTAAGTATTATCTCTGTGCACCTCATACTGTAGATACATGTATAAAATTTTAGCAAGAAAACAAAATTCTTTTGTTTTTGTATCTTTTCCCTGTTGTCTATAAAAATTAGTTTTACACTGTATTTTTAAAGTAATCTTCAAATTCTGTTTAAAAATGTTGATCATGATCACACTCCAAAAGCAAAAGCAAATGTTCAATTGTTTCTTCTTCTACTTGAAAGAAAGTACAGTTCTTGTTGTCTCTGATTTTGATTCAAAATAGATATTAGTTTGAAGCTAAAATTTTGTTCAAAATTTGATACTAAAATCATTGCAGTTTACAATTATTTGTAACTTTAAAAGGCAATTTAAAAATCAGTTTCCATTTTTGTCGTTCACTTCAAATTCTTCATTCCACTTTCTTTTACCAGTAGGTTCTGTACTGTGATCGAACTAAATGTATTCATATTGTGTATAGAAAAATATGAAATCAATCATTCCTTCTTTCAAAATAATTTCATAAATTTTAAAATTGTATTGTTTCATTGTAATTACATGTATAAAGCAAAAACACGAGTTTAGTTATAAAGTATCTGAATATAACGACGACACAAAATAGGAAAAGCCAAAATTAAAGTTGTAATAACCAACTTAAAAGTTGGAAAAGCCAAGATTAAAATTGTTAAAACCAAGACTGAAATTGGAAAAGCTAATATTAAAGTAGAAAAATCCAAGATTAAAGTTGGAAAACCAAAAATAAAGTTGTAATTACCAATTTTAAAGTTATGATTACCAACTTTAAAGTTGGAAAATTCAAGATTGAAGTTGGAAAAGCCAAGATTAAAACTGGAAAAATCGAAAAACCAAGATTAAAGTTAGAGAAGGAAAGATATCATTAAAATTGAGTAACCAATTTGAAAGTTTGAAAAGCCAAGATTAAAGTTAGAATTAACAACAAATATTACATGACAATAATACGCCTTTGTATCAGAGTATTAATTTTGCAATAATATTAATTGGTAAAAATTTACAACAAAGGGAAAAAAGACTTTTGAAAAAGGGCCAGAAGAGCCCAGATAAAAGTTGGAAAAGCCAAAAATAAAGTTGGAATTACCAACTTCGAAGTTGGAAAAACAAAGTTTGATTAAAGTTGGAATTACATTTTTTTCAGTTGGAGAAGCCAAGATTAATGTTGGAAATACCCATTTTAAAATTGGAATTTCCAACTTTATAAAAATATTACGTTGCACAGTACGCATCCGTAGCATAACATCTGACACATTCTAATTATTACTTATCACTAAATAAGGAGTAAATCTTGTTTAATTTCCATAGGCCACTTCCTTTTTTAAATCATTGAAAGTTAAAATCATCGATATCATAGAGTGAATAGACCTTAAACTTGGTTCAACTGTATATTCATTTTAAAAAAAAAAAAAGGAAGCAGTGACTCAGATATTATTAAAAAAGTCTAACCTACTTTGATTTCTAATACTTTTCTCTAGCCATTGGGCTATTAGTTGTTTGTAAATATAGCAGTGTTACAACGCACTTTGAAAAATTACGCACTTTGAAAAATTTTTTCAAAGTGCGTTAAAATTTGGGACAAAGCTAACGCACTTTGAAAAAAATAATTTTTTTTTCAAAGTGCGTTAATATCGACCATATTAACGCACTTTGAAAAAAATGTAAAGATTGATCAATATTCCTTCAAATAATCGGTATGATAAATAACAGATCCTGATTTGATAACTTTTTTATGATAAAGTCACTGTAGGACCTGAGATATTGACGTTTTAAATATTTAAGGTTTTGATAAAATAAAAGGGAAAATTAAAGGGTCTTGAAAAAAAAGTGACGATTGTTTAAGTTCATTAATTCGCTTCTTCTTCTTTTTTAATTCTAGTCTTTAAAACGTAGATGTAAATGTGTATAGGGGGCACTAACAGAGGACAGCTTCAAGCAACTTAGCATTTATCATAATAAAAAGGGGCCAATTTGATTGTTCAAAACTGAAAATTCTTTCTCTCTCATACGTTTTACTGTACTTAAAAATTTCTAGTTTTCGTCTGTTTTAATTAACTCATTTATTATTGAAAGTTTTCAACGTCATACCAGTTAGGTAAATACATAAATGAATGCTTTGAGTATAGCATAGACATCGAGACTGGGCGATAGGGCCATGGGAGGGGATGGGGGCTTAGCCCCCCACTTATTTTGGAAAGATATATACATCGTATAAGCATTGAAAATGCAGCGTACCATTTTTAGGTTTATTGCTCCCCCCCGTTTGTTCCGACAACTATGTATTGGAAAGATAAAGATTTGGACTGAAGGATCTTATACCCGTCTATTCCTCTTTTCGACGGGAGTAAATCAATTCATTTTTGAGGTTGGGGTTAGGCTTAGTTTTTTGAAAGATAGATAACAAATAAAATCTTTCCATGACTAAAATATGATTTTTTTTCAAAGTGCGTTAAGTATCTCCATAGTAAAATATATTGATGTAGACTCTTAACGCACTTTGAAAAATTTTTTCAAGGTGCGTTGAGTTGGTCCCAAATTTAACGCACTTTGAAAAAAATTTTTCAAAGTGCGTTGATTTTGTCCCAATTTTAACGCACTTTGAAATTTTTTTCAAAGTGCGTAATTTTTTCAAAGTGCGTTGCCACATAGCAGTCTAGGTGAGGATTTAACATTAAATAAAATTGCCACACCATATGACATTGTTACAGTTCATTTCTTCAATTGGCTGTTGAATATTTTTGTGTATCAGTATTCGGATCAAATATTGTGCATAAAACAACCTCATGACCCTCTATATATATATATTTTCAAAATGTGATGATTTCCAACTTCATCACCCTTTTTGAGACAAACTTTAAGGTCAAAATAAATATCAAAAATTACTAACCAGCCAACCCCCCTTTGAATTCGAAGTATAGGAGCTAAAAAGTGGTATCCCCCATGTTTCTGACTTCATTTTCTACATGATTAGTGAAACAGGTATTTTGAACACAATAAATAATTATTAGTGAAATTGGTATCTTGAACACAATAAATAATTATTATGATTCATACTTCGTAAGTAGTTAAAACATCTCTGCGTTTAGTGATCTTGACAAATTACAGATAAAAATTTAACCCCCAACAAAATTTAATGACAGAAGTTCTTGAGACCTTCTTGAAGATGATCTAAAATGGGTACATTCATGATTGCATGCATTTATTAAAAGAAATAACAAAAAGTACAATCTAGAACAGAAAAAGCTAATTCAAGAGAATTCATGTCCCCCGCTTAGAGAAAAAGTCGGATCCCCCTGACTGAATTTGTAGAATTATTAAATATATACATGTATACTGAAGCAAATAAAATACTTGTATGTCAAGATGCATATAAAGATTTGATTACTTATTCTTTATTATGTGTATAGAAGATTCTTTTTATATGGAACATTTATCACACTGTAATGATTATTTTATAACCTCACAAATTTTTCATTTGACATGCTGAATACTATAATATAGTAAAAGAAAAGAAGGGTAAAAAAAAAAGAAGAAGAAAAAAAAAACATCATCCGAGATTCGATCCCGGGACCTATCAATTGTGAAGCGAGAGACATACCACTAGACGCCGAAATATGGCTGAAATACTGCCGACTCGGCGTTAAACAATAATAATCAATACCACTAGACCACGGAATACGGAATCGCTTTACCAGGAGACAAGTATATGCAGAAGTGAAATCACATACATGTACTTGTATATATTCATGTTCGGTATTTTCAAAATTTTACACAATCCATTGTGTTTGATTTATTTAGCCTTTATTAAACAGTTCTAGTAAATGTAATAAGAACATAAAGTCCGCCGAAAACCTGTTTTATACGCAAAAACTCTCCTCATGCCCCTGTGCTAAAAATAGCGACATGTATTACGATAAATACTAATAAAACAAACGGGGCGGGGCACTTTGAGAGGGGTGAGAGGGGTCCTAGGGAGCTTTGGTATAAAATTACATTGTATAAGCTCAAAATCTTTTTGAAATATCGCCCGGAAATGATAGACACAGACAGAATGTATAAATTTACGACCTTGAACTTTGACCTTTTGACCTCAAAATCAATAGGGGTCTTCATTAGGCCACAGAGATTTGTTATGTAAAATTTCATTGTAATAGCTCAAATGGTTCTAGAGAAATCGTATGGAAACGAAAGTGTTAAAACAGACAGAATTTGCCTATTTATGACCTTGACCTTTGATCTTTTGACCTCAAAATCAATAGGATTATACTTTAGTCCATAGGGAGTTGCTATGCTAAATTTCATTGCAAAAGCTCAACGGGTTCTCGAGATATCGTGTGGAAACGAAAGCGTTACAGACAAACAGAAAGACGGACGGACGGACGGACGGACGGACGGACAGACAGACAGACAAACCCAAATTAATATTCCCCACTTTTCAAGCGGGGGACAAAAAAAAAACATCTGAAGGAAACAAAGTATAATAGTTATGCTGTAATGAAAACAAGCTCTCGTTTTACTAAATACAGGCAAGTGTCCATTGTCCTACTGAACTCTAATCCAATTTTTTACAACAAGGGCATGCCCGAGTGTAAACCGGAAGTTGTCTAATGAGCCATAAATTCCAAAACAACACAATATACATGAATGGAAACACTATTTGATAAAAAAAAAGTACAAAGAATGTTCGCCGGTATCATTAGTCAGGTTTTCGACCATGATAATTTGTTTGCTCCAGGGTTTTCAAGCCGTACGTCTCTAGCAGATAGGATTTTGATGAAACTGTCATCTGTAATTCCTTTGGGTCGGAGTAAAGAGCACTCTAAATCCTGAAATATATTTAATTTGACATAAAAATAAACTCAAAACTCGGTATTTGAAGTATCAATAATCATATTACTAAACTTGTCAACAATATTGAAGATAGGTTCATCATAATACAATAAATATTAATCATTCCAATTTCATTTTAAGTGAGCATGCAGAGTTCTATAGGTAAAAAATATTTTTTTTTTTAAATGCAATCATGCTTAAATAAAAATTATGGCACTTCTGAATACTGGTCCTACATAGTAATTGGAACTCATGGCTAAGATATCATTGATTTAAATTATTTTCAAATTTGTACTTATCTTTAAATCAAAATGTTGATTACAAATACATGTAAATAAAATCAACCATCATCATGATCATTTCGTCTGATCCATTTAACAGAAGAATTAGAAGCGGATTATGGAAAATTAAATTGCTAAAAATAATTATTTGAATTGTTTGAAAAAAAGCCATATGTGTATGTTTTTTTTTCTTTTTTATACATATTTAGGGCTTACTACCAGCTACAAAATAAAAAAAACTTACCTCTGCAGTGCTTTAAAAAGTCGTACTCTTTCTCATAGCAATCTCGGCAAATCTTTTAATGGATAACGGTATGCAGTGGGAGACTACGTAAACCCCTTGGGTTCAGAGTTGTAAAATTTATAACCAAATAAACAAAGCTATAGCATATTTAACTTAAAAATTTTAAATTAATCAATTCAAATTATTCAGCATGTAAATCGACATCATCAAGAAAAAAATATTTCTGCAGGAATTCTGCTACACATGTAATATGAATACAAATACTACTAGAGTTATCTCTCTTAGATATCAGATAAAACGCACCTTTTGAAAGAAAAAAATACATTTGTAAAAATTTTTTTTTAATTCGATTTTTTGAAAATATGTATAATTAACTCACTACCTTTCATAAAAACCAACGTATTTAAGTTTTAAAGGGGCATTTCGGTAATTTTAGGGGGCATTTCGGTAATTTCCAGGGGCATTTCGGTAAATCAGGGGTATTTCGGTAATTCGAGGTACCGCTATTTGAATACTATACAAAATAAAAACTTGATCTGTAACTAAATGCAAGAGAAAAAGCCATGTGGTACAGACTGACAGACAAACGGAGAGACGCACAGAAAGACAACTAGACATACTTCTGGACAGATGACTGAAAACCAATACAGCCCCTAGCAGTTTCACTGGTCGGGGACCTATCATTGTAACTCAAAAGTTCGTAAACTAATATGCACTGATGAGGGCTAGATGGATCAAGCAACTTTGTCGTATAGTTGTAAAATCTGCAAAAACCCCGAACATTTCCCGGGAGATACAGCCTGTCCCAAGCACGATGCTTCCTTCCAAGGAAATCATTACTTTCAGTGAGAAAGATGATGTGATGTCAAATTTCTACCCGTGCGATATTTTAGTGTTTGGTGTTTCTCATGCTTCCACAGAGAATGCTTTTCAATATAGCAAAGCGATGCGAGCAGGCGACATCATAAAGACATCCGCTGTCAGAAATGCAGATACTGCGCTTGGCGTGGCCTATTTTGTTTTGATGTGCCATCTTTTTACTAACTTTTTCATATGATGTTTTGATTGTTTTGTCTTACATATACTTTTTTCTAGTCAGTTTTGGGGGATCAGACATTGTCATATTTTATAGGTAACTGCTAATCAAAGCTTGTGAATCTGATCCCCATCTTGTTTGTTAAATTGTTCACATTTTAATAAATGACATTCATCTCTATCAGAGTGTTTTATTTGACTTATACAAAATTAGCAAAAACAAGCTGCGGTGAGCTTACCTATACAAGCATAAGAATAAATAATTTTTTCTTTTTTGCACTTAAAATAGAATGAGGTACTACGGGTTTTGAAAAAAAGTTTAATTATGGTATCAGCATAACTAAAGAGTCAAAATAAGTACTTTTTTGAGGGAGTCAGCAAGATTCCAGATTGGCATGATCAAGCCTATTTCCCGTGGCTGCGCCTTGAGAAATAAACGTGCTCTTTGGTAAGTGGAGTCTTTTAAGATTGAAATCGCAAATTTTGTTATATATAAAAGCATTATTCAAGTGAAAGTTATCTTATTTTCTTCTTTATAAAAACATCATTTATTCCTAAACTTAAACAAAGAAAATATAAAATATAAAAAAAAAACATAAGTTGCACATTGTATATGTAAGACTCTAAAGTGCGATGGTGACGCCAAAGTCCGATGGTCTCGCCAAACCCCGATGGCCTGCGCCAAACGCCTATGGCTCGCTGTCTTTGCGGACGCCAAAGTCCGATGGTCACGCCAAAGTCCGATGGCTCGTTCCCTATGAGACACGCGACGCTAAAATGCGATGGTCTGACAAGCCAAAGTCCGATGGTGCGAAGGAACAATCAACGTTTATGACGACACAATAGTACGACGTCATGACGTCCTGCATTCAAAATCCATTGATTTAGTATTTGTCCCGCTTACAATTTTACTGATTTTGCTTATTGTTTTCGCCCACCAGAGCTATTTGGGTTAATCCTTGTACACCATTCGACTGATTGGGTTAGTTCTTGAACACCAATGTGTTTCTTCGATCTCACCCAAGAGATTTTATGGTTAGTCCTCGCACACTATTGGACTGATTTGGATTAGTCCTGCACCCATCCAAGATACTTAGCTTATGGTTGTTACACATTTTTCGACTGATAAGTGTTAGTCTCGCACCTTTATCCAAAAGATTAGGGTTAGTCTTTGCATGTAATATTTATTTGTATTTATTTTAAACAATCGGGCCTTTGCATTGCGCGGCATCGCAATTTTGCGCAGTAGTACTATGACGTCATACACGTTAATTGTTTTCTGCACCATCGGACTTTGGCGTGTCAAACCATCGCGGTTTGGCCCAGAGCATCGGACTTTGGCGTGACCATCGGACTTTGGAATCCCATCGCACTTTGGAGTCCTACATATATATCGTCATGTCTGTATAAAAAATCATATTAACTAGAAATAAGTATTAGTATTAATCTAAAAGTTGGCTTTACAAGCAGTATTAAAGCGACCCGGGTTTCAGAAATCATGAAATATACATGTAATAATCAAATGATGCAAATACTTCCGGGTAAAAAAAAAGTTTTTTTGTTTAAATTTGCCAGTGCATATACCAGTATTTTAGTTGAAGTGTGTTGTGGGGTCACAAGTTTGTGAAGATAATACAGTTGAATATACTTTTTATTATTTAAAAATTCCGAACAAAGATGTCCAGCGGAAATAATTACGAAGTGGATGGTGAGTATTCCTCATCATTTAATAGTTTTTTTTTCATATACTTGTAATTAAAATATTACATGTCCAAAAATAATTAAAGAAATATTATTTCTGAACTTGATTAACAATTAAAAAAAACACTTGCGATTATTGTGCAATCGATAGAACAAGAAGGGATCATACGAAAAATATAAAATAAGCTCATTTTAGGACATATAGTACAAACAAAAATTAAATGCCTGGATTGGTATATATTTTTTGGACTAAGTTCATTGAAAATTATGCAAATAATAAATTTCTAGAATATAAAGAAATTGTAAACCTTCTATGATGTTCAAAATCCTGCCTCTCTGAAACAATCCTTATAAATATCCATAGAAAGATTTGACCTTCAAATTCCAATTTTGTGAAAATTTGAATAAAAAATTAAAAACAACGCTGTTAAGCTTATTTATTTTACTCGTTTAAACATGACTCATGTTATTATTTTCAATTTTTTTAGACAAAAGTTTGTATCATCTATCCTTAAGTGCAATCTTGTTCAAATGCTTTTTATTTAATTATAATTTCGGGTAAAGCCACCTACCACGACAAAGTAAATGAAACACAGATTTGAGGTTGTTCTTCTTTTGTTTTCGTACAGCGTTTTTATTATAATTATCATTATTAATTCTCATTGATGTAGATATGATGTAATTGATGATTTGTAAATCAAATCTCCAAAAATGCTAGAAATAAAGAATGAATGAATAATCTTTAAAAAAAAACAATACCCCGCTCCTATATGAGCATGATAATGATATTAGAATTTTTACATTATTCTTTTTGTCCATCCAATTAAAATTAGTTAATATTACTTCTTAAGCAGTTTGAGACTGGATGTACAAATGATCCACTTGCATGTAACACAGAGCTAACAAATGTTGACCTAGATCTTTGAGAGTAGATGGATTAGTCATCAGCAATTAATAGAACTAAATTAAGACTATTATATCAAATAAAATATATTCTATACTTTATGCGTCCAGAACTGTGTGAGGATGATATACAATGACAATCCTAGTTAAATTGCCCTCTTGCAACTTGTTATTTGAGTTCTGAACATCTCATACATTGAATGCATAACTTGTTTTTCATGTCAATTCTTCTTGCTAACTTCTTTTTCAATAAGATGCTGTATGCCTGAATTTATTAACTTAATCATTGCCCCGAATAAAATATTTTCTTTGTTCCTATTGAGAAGAAAAGTAAAAAAACTACACAAAAATACTTCATGTAGAGATTCTAGTTAAACTTCTTTTTTCATATATTTATAACGAAGAGTTCTCTGTAATTCGTCCCATTACTATTTCTTTTTATTTTCAGCTTTAATTTCTATTTATGGAAATCATTTATTTCTTTGAAATTTTAATTTATTTTTTGGATAAAATGAAAACTGATATTTCTCACTGATTCCTCAAGTGCCAAGTCTAGATACCAATCACAAAGAGGAACGATTATAGGGTAACATATTTCCGTCTTTTAATTTGATTAGCCCATTAAATGATCCGTATTATTAAAATTATCCCGATTCTGCGTTCTTCCTCATTATTATTTCAGCAATTCAAATGAAAAGAGAGACAGAAATTATATATTAGCCTTCAAATAGTTCAGTGCTGTACGTTTGAGTTCGAATGAGATTTAATTTTTAACCCTTTCAAAGTTTCAATATTTTTCAACAATTGTAGATTATATGAAATATGCACTTACGAATTACGCAAAATTTGATTTCTCTAAAATCTCCGTGTACAATTATGACATGGCTGTAACTTTAATTGAATTGATAGAAATCAGCATTTCCTTTGCTTTCAGTGGTAGGAACGGAAAAGTTTTTATTCACTGCGTGTTTGTTAGGGCTAAATCTTTTTCCATTATGCAAATTATCCCACCTTTCCAACTATCTTTGATGCCTGGCATATCAATGAACTAGACAATGAGAAGCACACTTGACCTAAGGTTTCATTCTCAATATTGTTTACCTAGAGTTTTGCTCATTTAAAAAAAAATATTATGAAAAAATGGTTTGGCCTCATCAGTGGTTTCCGAGTATTTAACGTTAAACATTTCGATTTAATATTATTTTGAAATTTTCATCCAGAGGATTCAATTAGGAGGCGAAGATAATGTTTTTTTTTAAATAACCTATTTTTTCTTGATTCTCTTCTGATACTAAAGTATTGATTGTGCATTATAAGAGGTAAACATCTACGGGACCAATCTTTCAAAATGAAAAATATTGAAGCATAGGAATTATTTTATGCTTTATTTTTAGCATACAATGCGGGGTATGATCAGCTTCCCGTACACCCAACACAGCAGCCCTCATGTAATAGTTACCCGATGTCGAGAACTTCAGCAAATATTGATGTAAGTCTGTGGTCAAATATGTACATGTAGATGCTATACTCACCTTTATTCAAATACAGCAATGTTTCACGTTAATTAAAAAAACAATGACTGTGTAAAATGAGATTTTAAGGAAAATAATGTGATTAAGTGCAAGTAAACAATCTTATCGTGATAAAATATGTACATGAACATTGTAAAGTCTTTCTGTTTTCCTCTTACCTTATAGGTAAATAGTGCCCCTACACTTAGAGTTTTTGCTGCACAAAGAGAAAGGGATTGGCTGGTGCCCGCAATTTTTGCCTGTCTTTGCTGTTTCTGGCCCGTTGGCGTCTGTGCCATCAATGCAGCTGTTAATGTGTGTTTATCTTAATAACATCAAATAATAGACATGATTTTATATACAAAGGGATGGTAGGAACTGTACGTAGACTCGATTTCATAATTAGATTCACTTTGTACGTCAAGAGCTATTAATATTATATATAGTTATAATTTAGATTACAACTAGAGGTACTGTGACAAATAAACTCACTAAATGATACCGCCGCCTCCCATATGAATGTAATGGCAGTGTCCATATGTAGAAAGGTTTCCGTGATTCGGGATACCTGTGGAATCGGAGCTTATTAATTTCGTGTCACGGAAACTAGGCGGAATAACATGGCATCCGCTGCGGAAACCATGTACGTTTCCCATGAAGGAAACTGCTTTTTTCACCCGCTGCATGTTTTGTTTTGGAAAACCCAAAATATATGTCGGATCAGAAAGTAAGATAGGAGGTGCAAAATGGCAATATGTAATAAAGATTCTGTGAAAGTCTCGTCAAATTTCATTCAGTTGTATGAGAGAAGTTGCAGATAAGAGATGGGTTCCCCAAAGCGTAACAGACGGATGGACATAACGATTACTATATACCTTCCCGCTTTTCATGCGGGGGTATAATAAATACCCATCTAAATAATTATTTTGATTGTATAACGCATGTTTAAAATTAACGGTTATTAATTAATGTTCGTTATTTTTTACATCTTCAAGCAAGATCCTGTTACGACGAGGGTGACTATGTACATGGAAGATCCTATTCCAGATCGGCTAAACAGTTTACCTTGATTTCATTCGTACTCGGCGTCCTTTGTATCAGCTTTATCATCTTCCAAGTTTTCCGAATGAAAGAAATGAACGAACTTACAGGAACCACAACCACAGAAAACCCCCTTGGGTTCTAAAGACTTTAGTGTTAACGTTGCTTTACAGATTATTTATTCATAACCAATTTATTTGTACTTTATAGTAGTATTCAATGAGCATAAAGTCTTTAATTCTTGATTGTAACTAATGGAAAATTTTTCATACACAAATTAACATTCGATTATTTAAGTTCACCTGCTTTCTTTCACTTGGTCATGTATTTGTTCGAACAAAAAAGGTTATCCTGTCTCCAAGAAATCCTATACAATCAACTGTGAGTTTTTTTTCCAGATATTTAAAATCACTTATAATTGTCTTCAAGTTACTAACATTAATTTTGCACTGTCTAATAAAATTATTTACCATACTGTTTTGTGATTCATATTCTGTACAGTAGCTGAATAAAATGGAATGAAGTTCAACCAAATAAAGGGAACTTTCAAATTCAGTCTTCACCACAGGAAATGTATGGTATTGTGGGCCCTAAAAATAAACTTATTCATCTTTGAATTTCCTAATCACCAGAGTCTAATTACTGTATCTTGATTCCCGAACTAGCCGTTAAGTAATGGATATATGCCGAATACTGTTCTATATGTAAAATTATCAGACTGTTTGAGGCCCGTTAGGGCCGAAAACTGTCTGATAATTTAACATATAGAACAGTATTCGGCATATATCTTACTTAAAAAATTGCCATATAAATGTCCAAAAGTTACCTGGAGGAGTCCGATAATAACACAATGGGAGTTTAGGCATCCATTGTTTTCCGTCTGAGAAGTAGATAAAAGAAATGAGACAGTAAAAATGTGAGTGAACTCTTGTTTCATTTCATTCATTCAATGGCTGTCGTTTAGTTTAGCAGGACAGGGGTCCAGTGGTGAAACAATTTTATTTATAATGTGCATAAATTGACATTGATACTGACATTATTTTCGGTGATATTATAACCATCACCATGAAAAGTGAAAATGAGGATTTATACACTGAAGTTTTAGTTTAGATAATGGTTTTAAAAGTGGCCATTGGGGAACAAACATAAAATGAGATTTCCAGACTCTTCTTCAGACATGGATTTAAATTCGCTTATTCAAAGTGTTGTGACAAAAATTCTTTTAAAGACGGATTTTTTTTCATGGATTTGCTATTTTGTAGCAGTTTAATTTCCTTTCCCTGAATTTTTTCCTTTACATTTTTCTTTGGGGTTTCTGGACATATTTAACCTTAATTTCACTCTTCTTTTTGTTTTTTAAATACCGCCCGATTTAGTTATCATTGCCGTCCGATAATATATTATCAGACTTGTAATTATTATTATCGGACGGCAACAGGTAAATTTTTAGACTGCAAGAACAAAGGCTTGACGTCACAGCAATGTTTTAACTAAAGTGAAAACACACGATGATGGTAAGTACAGGACTGGCAAGATATAAAAAGTCTTATTAAAATAAAACTGATTATTAGGAATGATTTTTGTTCGAAACGCCCCCTCCAAACGGATTGTAAATGTAACATGGGACATAACATTGAATGGGCCTGAAAATTAAAAAAAAGTGAAAATAAATTAAGTGTGTAAAGACTAACCCTAATCAGGCAAACAGTGTGCAACAAGAATCCTAATTATGCAAACAGATCAGTCAAACTTGTGCTTTACTTAATCATTATCAGTTTAACAATATGTGAGTACTAACATTAATCAGTCTCCAACAGTGTAGAGGACTAGCCTAATCAGGCTACAGTGTGCGAGAACAAACCTGAATCAGTCAAACAGAGGAATAACACTAATCAGTCTAAAACAGTCCTAGTCTTGGGGTACTTGATTCTTGCTAATTCCCTCCAGTGATAAATATACTTTAACTGTATAATGTCCCGAGCACTATGACATACAACATAGAAATCATTTGACATAAAGTTTGACTTTCACTCATGACTTAATCTTTAATAAATTGATTACATTTAATTTGACCACTTTTCATCACATAGTTTCAGTGTGAAAAGCTTAAAAACAAGGGCTATTCAGGACACTGCATTACAAATGAATGGTAAAGAATAGGTAAACTATAGTAAAATTAAACGCTTCATAAAAGCTGCTGTAAAACTTGTTAAGAATCTTAAAGAAATATTCACTAAAATATGTGAATTTATAGTAACCAATGTCTTTTTTATAGGCAAGTGGATTTAAATGAACAAAATAGATATAATGGATTCTGTCAAGGACTTACAACAACCAATATGCTGTTTGCCGAAATTCAACAAATTATCGTTGATGATGTTTGATTGACTTTGAGACACCTAGCAAAATTGATAGGCATCATTTCGGGGTAGTTTACACTGTTTTAAAGACACATTTGACAGAAGAAATAGCTTAGTACTCAATGGTCACCCTATGTTTTGAAAAAAGTAGTAAAAACGACGGCGTGTAAGAATATCTAAACAATTATTTCAAAAAACCAAAAAATTGTAGCTAGTATTCACGTTTGTTTGAAATTCAAACAGATAATGATTATTGATCCATTGCCTTAAACCTCACAACCAATTTACAATAAGATGCGCTTGAAAAAAACAGCAAAGGTCTGAGAAGAGCAAAGAACTGCAAAAGCACAAAACATTTTTATATGCCATTTTCTTGAAATTTTAGTGGTCTTGTTGTTCAAATTATTATTTGGATAGGCAGTTCAATTTCTGGAGAATAGACTTCTCCAAAAATTTGCTTTACAGACGAAAGCAAATTTTTGCCAAAAAAAATCGAAGTTTTATTAAAGGATGGAACCAGAATCAAGAATCCACTATATTAAATTTCTTTATGACAGCGTCCAAACTCACACGAAGAGTAAAGTTTTTGGGATAAACAGATAGGTAATGTTTTGTCACACCAACAATGTGCGCCAGATTTTTCACCCTTTGACTTGTGTTTTATTATCCAAACTTGAAAAAAAAACTATTTATAAAGAAGAAACAAGTCCAGGAAGAACCACGAACGATAGTATTGTTCTCCCGCCTACCTCTAAGTCAATTCTCAAAAGTTAACATATTCGAACGATTTTTGAAATTTTTATAGATTTTTATATGAATTTTCCAAAAACGTTACTTATTTGGGATACCAAAGAGAGATAACTCTATTATTTTGGTTAAACTTGTGTTTTTCACTATAGAAATCAACGGGAAACGGAAAATATTTTTAAAACATCTTTCCCCCCCGTGAAACAAAAATTCCTTTTTACAGGTAATATGGACTGTCATTTAACAAATTTATGCCAAAGCTTTTTGTGTTTCACGGGGGGGAACATATGTTTATAGACAAAAAACGAAAAAAATGCCGATTTTTCACCAATTTGTAAGCTATTTACAACTAAATAATTGTATTTTATTTATTTATATATGTTTTATTTATTTGCGTAAAACATAAGAAAAAAGATATGAGATACATTTTATGATATTTAAGACTATTCAAAATATGGTGATTCTTGAAAGTTCGATTTCACCAGAAAATATCGCCTACCCCCCTTTCTTCAA
>PRKT01000031.1:1818342-1828592 GCA_003671525.1 Saccostrea glomerata
TATAGTTTTCATCTGTAAAACTATATTTAACGGTCGTTTACTATAGTTTACGAATGCTAATCTTAGTTTATCTGTCTGAATAAAGCGTTAACAATAGATTTTGTTAATAAACATAGATTCACGTTTGTAAACCATAGTTTACAATTAAAAACTATAGTTAAGAGTTGTTAATCATAGTTTCACAAATCGTGAAACTATATTTATCAGATCGTTAACTATAGTTAACAGTTTGTAAACTATAGTTTACAAATCGTGAAACTGTATTTATCAGATAATCTATGTTTTGCAATCGCAAATGATTGTTTTCGCTGTTAAGTATAGTTTACGGCTGTGAAACATATATTTTCGCGTTAAATATAGTTAACATATGTTAAATATAGATTAATGTTGTTAACTATAGTTTACAGTCCGTAAACTATAGTTTATAACCGATAAACCTAGTTTATCGACTGTGAAACTGTGTTTTGCTCATTTTTGTGGATTTGGCGTGTCATACATATATTTAAATTATGGAAGACTAGGGAATCACCAGACAAGGAAGTATTACTACGCAATGGCGTCAAACATATGTGAGGAAATCGAAAGTGTCGTAAGTAAATAAACAATGATTTAATGCTTCGATCGCCTTCAATATTTTGTCTCTGTGTTTTATTATAGCTTCCTATGACTGCATACTTCTGTGGGCCTGCCTTACATGTAGATAAATTTGTAAATACATGTACATCTGCAGGTGAAACTTTGATCAGGAAATCTTTGTGAGCATTAGAAGGAAATCAGAATTTTTAAAATGCAGTGGTCAAATGCATCGATTGAATAAAATCAAAATTCATAAAAAGTAATAAAAATCAAGAATAAGTAAGATAAACGGAAAATTTGAATGAAAAAATTACTTCATTTATTTATGTATTAAACTATTATTGATTGAAGAAGAGATCCACTGATTTGAATTTATTTCTTTACAGCAGAAGACACCGATAGCAGGGAATCCCATCATAGAGGTACTGTCCATGAACGACTGATTCCAGAAAATAGGCTGTCCCTACAGCAACCAGAAACCAAAACGGTCAGAAAATTTCTTAAAACCAGCATGGCATTGTAAATGGTGATATTACATTTAATTCGATTCATCTCTATTCATTTATTTATGTATTCATTTATTTTTTTGCAGAAAATTATTTTAATGACAGTGTATATGTAATATCAGTTAGACAATACGTTTCAATAAAAAGCAAAAGTTGTAAATTGAAATTAAAGAAATAAATATATAACGTATACTTTCTATAGAGTAAATAAATCTTCATTTCTTTCAAGATTTTAACATACATCATTCCATTCCAGCCAAAAGATGCAGATGGAGTTTGTTTTGCAATGTTTTTATTTGTTTGTTTCATTTGTAATTTTCCCTTCGCCATTTTGGCATTCAGATCATCTTATCTAGTAAGTAATATTCCAATTTTATCATTAATTCTTACGAGTCGTAAATAAGTTTTTTATTGTTGTATTTAAAAATTTTATAAAATGTCATAGGCCTATAATATATATTTTTGTGATTAAAGGAATTGTCTCTAGTTGTTCAAATAAAGTTCTAAATATATCACTATAGAGTCATTAAACCGCTTTATTTTAAAGTATGTCGCGATCCCTTAGCGTTCGGTTAGAATATTCCATTCAATGTAAATATATTCATACCTCTCTAATTGAAAACCTTAAAAAAAACAGGACATCCTTAAAGGGTATTTTTGATATACAGATATAAAGTGTTTATCTTAATGTTTGTCTTCTATTAAATTTTATGCAGTGTAATTAAATAGTATATAAAACATATTAATGAGGAATATTAACTTACATGGTATATTGAAAAAAAAAAACAAATTGTATCATATACAGGCACTGAGCAGGTACAGACATAATGACGAAGTTGGAGAACTTAGACACGAGTGGTGGACACATGTTTGGATATATTCAGACTTGATCTCCCTTCCGTGTTATCTCTACATCACATTATTTTCTCTTTTAGTGTATGAAAAATGAATGTATTGATACTCTTTCCAGTACATATTTTATGTGTATTTATGCTTAATTGATTGAAAGAGGAATTACTGTACTTATGGAATTACCGTTTGATTACTTCTAGCTATCAGAAACACCTATGAGATTTTTCAGTATTTCTGTCCACAATTCTAATTTGTTTTTTATGATTTTATATTTTCTTTATTAATAGTTGTGAATTCCTCAGATTGACAGCAAAAAGGTTATCACATCCATATTGACTTCAGGGCTTAAACTAGTGACAGCCTATATCAAAATTTTTTAGACAACCATATGTACGAGGGTTGTTCGAAAAGTTCGTGGACGGTGTTTATCTAGTTTATATTACTCACTAGAAATTTGAAATAAGTACAATATAATATGTTAAAATATTTGTTTTGTTGATGTGTGGTGTTTCATTCCATTCGATTTAACAGAAATCAATTTCTTTCAGTTGAAAATCAAGATGTTTTGTACCCGCGGAGCACACTGAACGGCAATGTTAAGTCAAAACACAGCATCAAGAATTCTAAAAAATACTATCCCTAAACATTTCACAGAGTAAAATCCAATGCCCAAACATTAAATCCTTTTTCTAATATTTGAAATTTATTTTATAAGAATTGTTCTCGTTGTATAATTTCCTTTGTTAAGGTTTTAATTTCTTTAATTACTTAACTCTGCTTTCACAGGATAAGCAACTCTGAAGGGCCCGTGTCTTTTCTTCACGTTCCAACTTTTTAAAGTTTTGGTCAGTTTTTTGTTTTTTTTTTTTACAGTAAAACCGTTTCTTCACAGACTATCCTCACCCGATACTGAGTCTCTGTCACTCAAATACTGCCTGTACTATTTGTACACACATGCACAACTCATTTGTTACATATTTCTTGATTCCCCCAACATTTTTAGTGTTTATTCAGGATTTTTCTCAAGTAAAACACAAAATTGCATCGTTATCTACTGCTCCGTGAGGTTCTAAAACGTCATCGTTTTTGTCGTTTTCAATAAGGACTACCTATCTTCTCATGTCGATTGCTTTTCAACAAAACAAAATATAAAACCATAATTTCAAATACGAATCGATGTAACAATTCTTAATTTGAATTTCTAGGTTGTTTTTCGTTTTTGCTCCATTTTACAGAGATTATGACCTCAGACATTATTGAGTGTTTTGTTTGTAACTTAATAAATTTTGACCTGCTCCGCGATCCAATTTTTGCCTTTTTAAAATCTAGATAAGTTTTGAATAAATCGTAATATTTTGAAAAAAATGAATACAAATCATTTGGATTTATTAGTAAAATATTTCTACCAAATTTGGATAACATATGACGTCAAATAAAAAAGATATGACAGTTGTCCACGAACTTTTCGAACAACCCTCGTATATTGCTGAAGAACAACTTTTCTTTTAATTCTATCAACATTTGATAGATTGATTTTTGCTGTTTTACGCCAAGTCGGCAATATTTCAGTCATATTTCGGTGGTTATCAACATTTCATTTCGAAGAAAATTAAAAGAAAATTATAAAGTAAATATTGATACTAATTTTTTTTCGAAAACGGATTTGTGGAGTTGGTAAAGGTACATGATTGATTAAGCTGTGATTTAAGAAGTGATTTGATTAAAGTTATTGTCTCAATTGATGTTAAGATTTCTTTTTCTCAATTGTTCTATAATTGATTTTATTTTAAAGATATACTAGCTGAAACCCCGTGCAAGTGCTAGGGAAGTTCATTTTTTACTGCTTTCAGAACTATTTCAAAATCTATCTTTCATATTCTACTCAGAGTTTATTATACATGCAGGAATATAGTAAGACGATATACTTCAAAGAACCGCAATTAGTTAAGTAACAGAAAAAGGTAATTTTAAGAAATATAGTCCCTTATATTTTGGTTTTTTATTTACAAATATCAATTTCTTAAAAGACCTCTTCTTACATGTTACAAAGCAACTTTATTATGTTGTACTATGTTTTGTACAAGATATACATTGTACGGGCACAGGTATTCTCCGGATATTCAACGCTGGGGCTTATTGGACACTTTTTTTCATAAAATATATTTATTACACTTATTTATCATGTGTACTATAGGAAAAAAAACGTACAAACCCTAAAACAATCGCTCCACAAAAAATATCCCACTATTCATTATAAGAGAGACTCTTAGTTTAATAGCGGTATTTAAGTATATGGCGTATCTGAGCTAAAAAATAAAAAAAAAAATACGAGATTAAGTGTAGATTTACATGATACGAGCTTCCGATCACATAGTTTTGCATGAAATACGGAGAGAAAAAATGTTAACAATTTCAAAAGCACAGTGAAATAATACAGATCAGGACAAAGCAAAAACAAACAGAATTTGAAAAAAATCAGAGGATGGATCATGTGCAATTGAGGAGTACTGTAAGCGGAGTACGAGGGCTGTTCAATAAATAATGTCCTGATTAATATGACATACAATAAAGAAATGATATCACATTAAACTTGACTTTCTCTCATTATTGAATCTTAACTGAATTTATAACAGTTTATGTGACCACTTTTCATCACATAGTTTCATCGTGAGAAGCTGGGAGACAAGGGCTATTCGAGACACTTCATTATAAATGAATGGTAAAGAATCAGTAAACTAGAGTGAAAATAAAGGTTACATTAAAGCTGCTGTAAAAGTTGTTAAAATCCCAAAGAAATATTTACTGAAATATGTGTTATTTACAGCAACCGATGCCTGTTTTATAGACAAATGAGCTGGTGGATTTCAATGATTAAAAATTATACAATGGGCATCAAAAATGGGTTCTCTCCTTGCCAGCAAAAATTATAATAACTTATGTACTGTTTGCCAAATTTCAACAAATAATATTTGATGATGTATGATTGACTTTAAGACACATAGGAAATTTGATAGACATCATATCGGGATTAATTTACACTGTTTTTAAGAAACGTTTGACAGTAAAAAAAAAAAAGCTTGGTACTCAAAGGTCATCCTCAATTTTGAAAAATGAGTGAAAACGACAGCGTGTGCGAAATTCTTAACGATTACTTTAAAATATCAGTAATTGTAGTTATCCACGTTTGCTTTATATTCAAAAAGATATTGGAACATGAATATATTGCTAAAAAGAGATGTACTTGATAAAAACGGCGAGGGTCTGACAACAGCAAAGGTATGCAAGAGCACAAAGACAGATTTTTTATGCAATTTTCTTAAATATTAGTGGTATTGTTGTTCAAATTCGTATTTGGGGAAACAGTTTGATATCTGAAGGAGTCTAGAAAGCAATTTTTTGGCAAAGAAATCGAAAGGTTTATAAATGGAAGCACCCAGAATCAGGAATCCACTACATTGAATTTCTTGACAGCGTCCAAAAATGCATGCCCTGAAGAGTAAAGGGTTTTTCGGGATATACAGAAAGTTAATGTTTTTTCACATTAACAATTTTCCCTAGATCTTTGACCTTTTGACTTGTTTCTATTTCCAAACTTGAAAAAAACACCTTTCAGAAGGGAAAAAAAAAGTCCAGGAAATCTTTGGATCTGCTATTTTTCAGTATACTAAGGGTCATACTTAAAAATGAGTTCTAAAAACAATCAGAAATTGGATAAAAAAGGTTACGGACATGTGTTTGAATTAAAAGAGATTAATAAGTAAAATCATGGAGACTAAATCATTGAAAAGCGTCGTTTGCTTCTTTTTGAGCACCGAGGACATTATTTATTGAACAGCCCTCGTAAGTTTCAAATTTCCAGATCTTTCTGTTTTTAAGAATTCAAGCTCTGCAAAACACCCTCGGTTTATTTGATTTTTAAAGTGAAATAATGATATGTAAATAATAGTCAAGTAAAAGTAAGAGGTTAAATCAACTAAATTTCCTTCCTCATCTAATGGAATTGGCACATGAATGACAAAAGCTCTACTACAAAACAATGAAAGGAGTGGTCTCGTTTAAAAACGGAAGGAAACGCGACCAAGCCCTACTTAAAGTCGTAATGAATACAGAAAAAATTCATTGAAACCTCATCTTCAGTGTCAGTTTTTTAATATTTGCAGATGATATTTGGTAGGTAAGTGTATATTGAATTTTGTTCCACTTCATTGATATTTGAGGGAATTAAATTACGATCCTTTTAATTTTTAAGGATTTTCCACACTTTTTTTTCTAAACGCTTGCAGATATTGATGTGATTTTTGGTATGTGAATGTATCTTGATAAGTTAGAGATCAAGTTTTCGTTATGTTTCGTTAAAATTATTTTTTGATGGAATTACAGCATTTTCAATTTTCAATGAAAACAAGAGGCCTGTTCAACAGAGCGAACAATTCTATTGGAGGTACATGTATGAGGAATTTTGGCGAGCGCTCGCGAACGTTATCTATAATTAACAGTCCTCTGTTTATACTTTCTGGTAGCAGACCAGTATTGCTAATGCAATACTCTCAGCATGCTTGTTAAATTTATTAACGGCACCAGAAATAAAGTGTCCAGCATGACTAGTCTATAGTACAATAGTAGGGTGAAGAAGAACATGAACACGAAGGAGGAATATTTTTCAAATATTTGATTTATACGTACTGTAAAGTTTTGCTTTGTAAAAAAAGTTTAGAAGTTATAGTCGATGTATATTTGAACACTGTATTAGATACAAGACTTCAGCTCGAAATAATCGTCGCAGAAGCTCATTCGGGAGAGCGCTCGCTCCGGGATCAGAAGGTTGTGAGTTCGAATATCGGCCACGACTGACATAAGTCGAAAAAATTAGATAGCAACTGTTTCTTCGCCAAGAACTCGGTACAAGTAAAAGTAGCGGGTCACTGGGATGAAACTTTAAAAACCGTTGTCCCGTGTCACGGCAGGCGTTGGCACGATAAAAATCCCACCTGCTCAATGGCCCTGAGTGCCAAGTAAAAGTCTAAATTTGAAGCCTTTCATCGGTATATATTTGGTGAGTGAGGTCTCTATATGGTTAAATCATTCTCGAATGGGACGTAAAACAACATACAATCAATCAACGTGAATAACAGTGGGATACAAGACAATCAATCAACGTGAATTACAGTGGGATACAAGACAATCAATCAACGTGAATTACAGTGGGATACAAGACAATCAATCAACGTGAATTACAGTGGGATACAAGACAATCAAACAACGTGAATTACAGTGGGATACAAGACAATCAAACAACGTGAATTACAGTGGGATACAAGACAATCAAACAACGTGAATTACAGTAGGATACAAGACTGGGCCCTTTTGTGTTTGAAAATATTACTTGTATTAACTGCGTCAGTGCTTTTGCTTTTATTTAAAGAAGTATATAGGGTAAGGGCTATTTAAGGCCCCCACTCAGAAAATGTTTATCTTTACTATGGAGAGGGATAAGGCAAGGATGTTACTAAAAATATATAATTTAATTTGATCAGGAGTTCCGTTGCCATGGAAACCGTCGTCAAAATCATACACCTTCAGACCTCTAAATCTGGCATCTTATGCCATCTATTTTTATTTAACCGATCTTTAATTTTGATACCAACTATATTGTTTTAAGTTAATGATAGTATGTATACTTTGGGATATGTCAAAGTAACTATTTTACTAAGAAAATATATTTTAAATTTAATAGGTATTCCGTTACCGTGGAAACTGTATTTAAACTTATTCCCGTATATCTGAAATCACGGCTTTATTGACAATAAAGAAATCTGTAATTTTGGTAACATCTATTAAATATTCCAAAAATGTTTATATTTATATTTTGGATACCCTAAGATAATTTTTTACTTAGAATTATATTAAATTGATAGGCAATTTCGTTGCCATGGCAACAATTTTGTACAAACTTATTCCATTAGACCAGTTTTTGTTATTTTTACCAAACAAAAGCAATCGTTAATTTTTTTTATACAATTTTTTCGATTTTTTTTTTTGGGGGGGGGGTGTTAAACTTTATATTTTCAGGAAAAAAGAAAACAAGATATGCTTGTGAAACTCTGTGCGCCCGGTGGCAACAAAGATCAAAAAAGCTATTTTTAGCATATAGGTTACAGTCAAGGTCACAAGGTCTTTAACCTTGATGTCATTTGAAAACACTTAACTAGTGAAGTATGCATACCGAATATAAAGTCTATTTCCTATTGTATAAAAGTAAGAGCGAAAGTTCGAAAATTCTATTTTTAGCATATAGGTCACTGTCAAGGTCACAAGGTCATTGACCTTGGTGTCAGTCGAAAGTGTTTAATTAGTGGAGTATGCATTCTAAATAAGTCTCTATCTCGAACGGTTCAAAAGTTAAGGCGATGGTTAAAGTTGACAACAGACAGAAAAACAGAGAGACAAACAGCTAAACAAACAAACAGACAGACACGACAAAACTAATATATGCCCCAAATAAATTCAGGCGCATAAATATTTAACATTTTAACAAAAACTTGGTATTGAGGGACGTAGTTGTTGACAGGAATCAACTTTTCTCTCTTACAATAAGTCTGTCCATTAATGCAGTCCTTTCCGATAATAACTCTGTAACTTAGAAAAATTAGAAGTTTATATTCTAGAACATGTCCATGTATACATTATGATTTATGATTTGAGTAAATCTCTAATTCAAAGTCTTGTCAAAAAAATTGTTATATCATAATCATTTATAAAATTCAAATAACTGGCAGATGAAAATATGAAAAATGCTATTAATTGGATTTCATCATTAATCATTTTTCGGAGGAACTCATACAAAAAATACATCTGTATCATCAGCATAATTTTGCAACATGAACATTAAAATTTTGCATAGCATGAACATATTTGAAGTGCAGAAAAAAGTACAGTGTGTAGTGAAACAACATATAGACTCGTATTTTTTTTTATATTTATGAATTTTTAATATATGATTCTTTAGCCAAAGTGTTGCCCGCGTGGCGCAGTAGCTTGAGTACCTTTCTATAGAGTCGCGAAGTAAGGAATCGAATCCCACCAAGGGACGTGGAGACCGGTCTTTCCTTTGACTTCGTATAAAATGAGGTCCCGTGTGTAGTAGGAGATAGCACAAAAAAGATCTCTCGCTGGTCAATTACCCTAAGTGCCGAGTTTAGGTTAGAATCTGTTGCCCTTCATCTGCAAGTGGTGGTATCTCAATATAAAGAAAAATTCTCAACAGGGACATTAAACAACAATCTATCAATATGTGTATAAATGGCAGTGTCCATGTTTTGCTATGGGAAACTCAAATATGTGTCGGATCAAAAAGTAAGAGGTGCACAATGGCAATATGTAATAAAGATTCTGTGAAAGTTTCATCAAATTTCATCCAGTGGTATAAGAGGAGTTGCGGATAAGAGATGGGTACCCCAAAGCGTAACAGACGGACGGACGGACGGACGTACAGACGGACGGACGGACAGACGGAATTAACGATTACTATATACCCTCCTGCTTTTCAAGCGAGGGGTATACAAATGTTAAAGAAAACACTACGAATTCATGTAACTGGCAATTCAGGAGATACATAAATTCAATGAAAAGATTTGTTTGTTTGATGTTTTATCTACCCTTTCTAGAACTTTTTTCGAAGTGTTATGTCTCGATTCCGAAATGAGATTTGAACCCTGTACTTAAGGATCGCTATACTCTGCGACTCATGGGCAAATGATCTAACCACTGCGCCACACAGGTGCACCAATAGACCTGGTGAAATACTGGAATCTTGTTTTGATATAATAGAGGGGGAAGGGTGCAATCAGTAAAATATACCGAGTAATTAATGATTTTCTAGTCTTTTGCCTCTTCGATAAAAAATTAATTTCAACTGGTACAGTGTACTTTTTTGAGATTTTTCCGAAAAAATTCAACTACAAGGGTAACAACCTTTACTGTATTAAAAACTACGAAGGTAGCAATGACAAACGCCACTTTCTCAACACTCAAAAAAATGTATTTTAAAACTTCTTATCTGTAGAGTCCGGAAAAGTAATCACAATGTTTTAACTAGTAAATTAAAATAAAAAAGAAATTAATTAGTATAATATTTAAAAAAAAAAAATAAAATAGTTGAGGTAAAAAAAATCAAAATCATGTTGAGTGCTACTGCAGTAATCAGTAACAAAAAATGTTTAGAGAAAGGGCATTGGCGTCGGAAGCAAATTGAAAGTGGGGGGGGCTAAGTGTAAGAAAAAAAATTTTGTAGCTCCAAAAAAACCTCACAAGCAAAAA
>PRKT01000031.1:1828731-1849415 GCA_003671525.1 Saccostrea glomerata
ACAGTCATGTATAACGGGTTCTTCGAAATTCGTAATACAACTAAGTATAAGCCTATTTAATTAAATAATGCACACTATGATAATTTTTGTAATAACAAATTTACCCTAAAAATTCAGAAATTAAATTAATGAATTATTAGAATTAAAAATGTGATGCATTTTTATTGTTTTGTAGCACCGTGACTATAAAATGTTGATTCAAAACTTTCCTACTATTTTTTTTTATTTATTTTCATTTCTAAAGATGTATTTATTATTTTTATTTTGTACATATAGATTATGCAATAAAATTAAATCATAGAAATATTAATATTATTTTTGTTGTCTATTTGTACTCAACATTCATAGAAAAAAAAAGATTTTAGTTGGTTTTATTGAAATTACTAATGCCCCGAACTTCTTGGAATAACGTTGAATTTTTTACACGTCTGGTTGGCCGTACATTTGTTGCCTTGTAAACAGGTAAACAATGAACGATACGGGAAAAAATGACAACGTATAAAGTAGATATGGAAATATGCACACGCAATGAACGTATTTTAACATGATCAAATAATTTTATAAAATGTATACTGTGTATATATTTCTTTTATGAACTGATTTAATGTACAGTAGACGAAGTTCGAGCGATTCGAAGGTCAAACTCGATCATCGTGTTCCTTGTGATCCACACCCGTACATTCACACATCAACAGATCAATGTCGATACCGATAAAATATATTCTTTAATCACAAATATGTTTCAAAAAAAGATATGTCTAGAACTTTATGTTGGAAAATATACATGAAGCAATCGATAGATGATGCTACCTTCGAAATAAAAAAATCAACACATGTCAACAACGTCGTCGTCATTCTCCGTACATGCTTGTGACGTCACGCGAGTCAGAAAGTGCTATTTTTCTCAAGGTTTTTTAATTTTTTAAGTGTGTGCGACTTTATGAACAAGATTAATTTTTTGAATGAAGACTTTTTTTGACAATATCTTTTACGTGTGTAAATATCTTTCTTGTTCAAGGCGTCGCACATACCTAAAATCGCCGATAACGATGCTAAAAATGCCAGTTTTAAGCGTTTTCTTGTAAACCTAGTCTCTTTAAACCTTCAATTCTCTGTATATTACTTAAATCAACATATCAATTTATCCATACAAGAAAAGTATAAATTCTAATCTTTCAAAAAATATCAATTTCATTGAGGTTTATTGGCGTTTAAATTGTAACAAAAACGGGGGCCAAACTATAATAGAAACCCTATATAGTTCTTTGAGGGAATAAATGTTTTTATTGAGCAGTATTTTTTTCTATAAAACATTTAGTGTTTTAAAAAGCCTGTGATTTTCAATCTCCATAATCACAGATCAGAGCATATGTTCTAGTGTCGGAAGAACCAGCTATAAACTTTCCTAGGCTTTTTCAAAAAGACTATTAAAATCTAAGACATAGTACACTTTTGTGCGAATGTGGTGATTGTTTATATACATAGGATTGTACTGAATCTCAAGAGAAATTGTGTAAAAAAGTAAATAGTATGACAGATGTTCATGACTACGCATTTGTCTTGCATTTTTTATTGTTTTATTATATATCTAGTAATTAATATATTTATGTACATGTAATCATATGTTTATCGAACATCACCAGGAAATGTAAAATCTAATAGTTTTCCATGCTAATCAACCCTTCTCCAACCTCTAAATTAAATCCCCACAAATCAATATATATTTTTCTCAAACCTCGAAAATTTACCTATTAAGTTTGGCTTTATTAAGAAAATAAACGGTAATAAACGATGCTTATTAACTATCCACAAATCAAAATATGGAATTTCTGATACACATGCAGTTCCATTTTATCATTTTTACTCTACCTCAAAATAAATTTTCGTTGAAATATCTTTTCAAAAAAGCCTTTGACAGCGCTTTTCCGATGTTCTCATGTGGACAACAATGCGACTTTTTAGTTTGCTAAACATTTGAGGTTCTGAGTAAAAAATTTCCAGCACTTTTCAATGCTAACAAATTCATTAATTCTGTGCAATAGTTAATATTTAATAAATCAGTTCTCAGGACGTTTCAAAAATAATCAAATGACTCAAGTACCGTAAATCACTTTTTATTCTCGAAAACTTTAAATCGCGTAATTAAGGGAGTCCGTCTGCTCACAAAATTTTATTCTCGCGTATATTTTTTTGTATTATAATGTTTTATATCATATCAATTTTGTATTATATGCAACAGAAAAATACAGCTGGCGAAAATTTTGCCCCGCTAATAAATACCAAATGTCTTACTCGCGAAAGTAAGGCATCCAAAAAAATATACTGATCTACAGTGTAGTGTGATCAAAATTATGTCTTCAATTTAAAAGTACCGTTTTATGAAAATTAATGTGAAGGAGACTACACTGAAGCTCATTCGTTTGCTTTTTTTTTTTTTCGTTTTTATAGGAATACTTTTTTAAATGCAAATGTTAATATATTTTCGTATCTGAAATTACTCGTTTACAATAGTATTCTTTAATGGAAATATGTATTTCAAATAAAAAGAGGAAAAGAAAAATTTACATCAAGAGAAAACAAGATGTGTTTATGAAACACTATGCGCCCGGCAGCAAGAAAGTTACAAAAAAAATTTTTAGCATGTAGGTCAAAGTCAAGGTCACAAGGTCATTGATATTAATGTTATTTGAAATACTTTAGTAGTGGAGTAAGCATACCAAATATGAAGTCTATATCTCCTATGATTCAAAATATATGGCAAAAGGTTGAAAATAGCTATTTTTAGCATTAAGGTCACAGTCAAGGTCACAAGGTCAATGACCATGGTGTCATTTGTATGAGCTTTATTAGTGAAGTATTAGAGAAGCACCGTATATGAAGTCACTATCTTGTATGCTTCGAAAGTTAGGGCAAAAGTTTGAAAAAGCTATTTTTAGCATGTACAGTACCCGCATCGTTATTCTTTACAAATCTATCGTGTCCTATCGTGCGTGTATCCTATCGTATCGTGCGTGTATCCTATCGTATCGTGCGTGTATCCTATCGTATCGTGTTTTCCGTTTATCGTGTTTTGCGTTTTCTATCGTGTTTTGCGTTTATCGTGTTTTGCGTTTATCGTGAAGATCGTTTATCAGGTTCTATCGTGTATCGTGTTTTGCATTTATCGTGTATAATCGGAAACCCTCGTTTTTTATCTTTACTACAGAAAGAAACTACCGAGGTATTCCGAGTTTCTTTTTCGTTTCGTTAACTAAAATAAGATTGTTTTAACAAAGGAAGAGAAAAGAAAGTTTTATCCCTCAGTTTTTCATCATTAAAAGAAATATTAAAGCGTGGAAGGAAAAGAATAAATATATGAATGATACAATTAAGAAATTAGATAATTAATAATAAATTAAATTAAGAAAATAATCATATCATAGTCAAGCAGAGAATCAAAATTAATTTTTGAAAATGAAATAATCGATTCCCTGTTTTTTTTTTATTCATCGAACTGTATGATTTTTTGGTCAAAATTGAATGTTAATAAGATTTTCTTAAATTAGTCAGAGTCAGTAGAGGATGATTTTCGGAAAGTCACGGTGTATACGTAACCCCCCCCCCCAAAGTAAAACAAAAATAAATTAATAATTAGCAGGGGATTGATATGTATCTTTTTTAAAAGCAATATTCATTTTCTTCCGATCAATCGTCTGGTAATATTAGGTATGTGTATTCGCCTCTGATCTGCATGTATGCACATTTATTTAAAATCTTAATTTAAAAAAATAATAACGAAGCATTTAAGACAACTTTAACATTGATTTTGTCTGTATAGGCTCAATTTTTTTAATTTATTTTTATCACTATCTAGTTAGTTAAATTCCTTATTATGTCTAAATTTTAAAAAAAATCAAAATTATGAAATGTAATGCATGAAAATGCTCTACCCGATTTAACACACCATGGCAGTTACTATAAAAAAGAAGTTTTTCATTTATTTTATCTGACATTAGGTAATCTAAAAATAATAAACAGGAAAAACATTATGACTTTTAACAGCTTACCTTTTCGGCGTGAAAATAAACTGAAAATATAATCAGTGTCAAATCGAAGAGATTTCCGTGCCAGTGAACCTCTCTAATAAACACACTGCCTTTCCGTGCGGTCAACACCCCCTCCCCCTTCTCCCCTATCCCCCTAAACGGCAGCTCGGCCCGTGTGTGTTCACCGTCAACACCTGAGTTGCTCTCTCACCTTGTGTCAAACAGTATCTATTTTCGGGAGTATGTCCATACCTTGTGTGAACTACACTCATAAACGATTTTTTTCTAAATCAATTAAACAATTGTACAATTTATGGATTTAAAAAAAGATCATTTCCCTGCTTGAATTTAAATAAAATTCATATAAATCAATTTAATGAAACAAAGTCTCTTAACTCAATCCGCTGATTTATTTTATTTGTACGATGTTTCCATAATGTTATGTAAATAAGTCTTTTAATAAACTTGTTTAAAAAAAATACTGCACTTATGGTACATGGACTTTCGGATCATCGGGTTTTCTTTCGGATCACCGGGTTTTCATCGGGTTACAGACAGAATTAATTCTAGGAAACAATTTCTTTGATCGTAGAAAAGATTGAAATAATTCTAACATTCTAAACTATGACAATTTGCTCGCATTAATTTTGTTACGGTATTTCACTATAATGATGAAAAAGAAGTCTGATTCCACCGTCACCATGCAAGACGAGTAAATGTATTGCACCAAATCAGTTTATAGTATTAATCCATTTCATTCCATACATTTATAACTTTATTTAAGAAGTCAATATTCTTTTTGGCTATTTGGTTAAATCATGTTTATCTAATTTTGAATTGGCCACGGACTTTCAACATATCGCCCTTCGAATATGCCTTATATGAGATTACCGGGTAGGTCTAAAATTATATTCAGGGTTTAATAACTCATTTGCATTAGAAACAGTACATACAAAGTTTAATAGCAATGATTTTTAATTATTTAGTCGGAAACGTCGCAATTCATTCTAATATTTGTTTATCAATTTTTGTATTTTATATTGTAAAGAACAAAAAGTATTTTATCATTCAATGTTCGTTAATTAATACGATGTTTTAAGTATATCTGATACAAATGTTTACATGTACATGTACATAAGTGAGAGCTAAGCGTAAACGTACATGTACATATGCAATTGTAGCAGATTCATATTCTGTTGGCACAGTTTACATGTATTAATGCAGAGCGCCATTATATAAAAAATTATTTAAATTTCTACTCAGGAAATTAATTTTTTTGAACTATATAGTTCTTTAAAGCCGATTTCTTTGGACCTTTCTTTCGGCCGGTCGTCTACGTGTATTTTTTCCCTAAGATTTTAATATTTAATTTCAATTTTTGGCTACACCGCAGATTGTAAGCTTCAGACATTAAATACAAATATTTAATTTATTGCATAAAATTCTTCCGTAAAATACCTGAAACTTAGTATTTGTTTATATATTTATTAGGTACAAATGTATCTATATATTTTTTCATAAATAATAGATCTTTTTATAGAGTTTCATAAATTTATAATAGTACCCGTGAGAAACGGCACATAATTATATAAGGGATTTTTGTGCAACAATTGCATGTATGTTAAAATATCCATAATTAAACGAGTCATAGTTTAACCTTGAAATGAGAATTTCAACATTTACACAATTACATTGTACTCGTAAATTCACACCCTTGATTAGAAATTTTAAAAAAATTCAGTCTCCATTTCAAAATAATCCATTTAATCATTGTATAAAAAATATATATAAATAAACAACTTTTGTAAAATTACCGGTGATCTCAATTTTTTTTATTGTAATAATCAAAGGTACTTTATAATTTAGATTTGAAGCTTTGCAAGGATTTAAATTAAAATATTGCAGTAAATAAACAAAGAAATCTTTTCGTTTTGTCAGAAAACGTTCCGGATTTTGAAACAATCCTATCAGGTTTTGCGTTTATCCTATCGTGAAGATCGTTTATCAGGTCTATCGTGTTTTGCGTTTATCGTGTTTTGCGTGTATCGTGTTTTGCGTTTATCGTGTTTTGCGTTTATCCTATCGTGCGTGTATCCTGTCCTATCGTGTGTGTATCCTATCGTATCGTGCGTGTATCCTATCGTATCGTGTATCCTGTAAAGAATAACGATGCGGGTACTGTACATGTAGGTCACAATCAAGGTCACAAGGTCACTGACCTTGGTGTTTTTTGAAAAAAACTTTATTAGTGGAGTATGCATACCAAATATGAAGTCTTTATATCTCAAGGTTCAAAAGTTATGGCGAAGGTTAAAGTTTTCAGCAGACAGACAGACAAACAGATAAACAGACAAACAGACAGGACAAAAACAGACAAACAGACAGGAAAAAAACAATATACGCCTCGAATCTATCGATCCGGGCGCATAAGAATTGTTTAAAGGAATAAATACGAGTGCTGTTTAATTAATAATGTCCTCGGTGCTCGGAAAGAAGCAAAAGACACTTTTCAATGATTTAATCTTTATGTTTTAACTCAATGTTGTCTTTCAATTAAAACATATGTCCGTACCATTTTTATTCAATGTCTGATTGGTTTTAGATGTCATTTTTGAGTATAACCCTTCGTATACTGGAAAATGAAAGACCTATGATTTCCTCGATCTGTTTCTTCTTTTTGAAAGATATTTTTTTTTTCAAGTTAGGAAAAAGAACCAAGTCAAAGGGTGACAGATCTGACGAAAATTGTTGGTGTGACAAAACAATAAAACTTTCTGTTAATCCCCTAAATACCTTTACTCATCAGGGAGTGTGGGTTTGGACGCCGCTGTTATGAAGAAATTTAATGTAGTGGATTCCGTATTCTGGTTCCTTCTTCTCATAAACCTTTCGAGTTTTTTTGCAAAACTTTTGCTTGTTAGACTTCTCCAAAAATGAATTACCTCCCCGAATAGGAATTTGACCAACAAGACTACTATTAACGGTCTTTGTCCTCTTGCAATTCCTTGATCTTTTCAGATCTTTGCTGTTTTTGTCAAGTGCATCTTATTGTAAATTTGTTTTGAGGGTTCATTGCAATGGATTCAAGTTTTATTGTCTCCTGCTTTCGCGAAAGCGAGGGGACATTAAATCTCATTCCTCTGTCCGTCTGTCTGTCTGTCCGTCAGTCATACCGTCCTTCAGAAAAACTTTAACCTTGTCCATAACTTTACTTTTTTAAGTGGGGCTATGAGTTTCATATTTCATATGTGTATTTCTTGTGACAAGACCCTCGTTTGGGTAACACCAAATTTGACCTTTTGACCTTGACCTTGGAGTTTGACCCACTTTTACACAAAAATTCCAAACATTTACTTTGGTCAAAACTTTTGATTGGTAAGGGCTAGGGCTTTCATACTTCACATATGGAATTCTTGTGAAAAGACCTTTTATTGGATTCTAAAAACGTTGCCCCTTTGACCTTGACCTTTGAGTTTTAGCTACTTTTTAAAAACTTTGACCTTGGTGACAACTTTTGAATGGTAGATACTAGGACTTTCATATCTTTGTGGCAAGACCTTTCATTGAATGTCAACAACTTTAACCTTTTGACCTTGACCTTGGAGATTTATGTACTTATGAAAAAAAACTTTAACCTTGACCATAACTTTTGAACGGTAAAGGCTAGGGCTTTCATACTTCACATATGTACTCCTTGTGGTAAGACCTTTCATTGGATACCAAGAATACACAATAGATCATTACACCCCTACTAATAAGACCTTTAAAGCGGGGAACCACAATTCTCTGAATTTGCTTGTTATCTGTTTGAATTTCAGACAAACGTGGATAACAACAATTTTAATTTTTTTAAATAATTGTTCTGATATTCTTACACGCTGTCGTTTACACTCATTTTTTTAAAAACATATGGTGACCATTGAGTACTTAGCTTTTTTTAAACTGTCAAATGGCTTTTTAAAGTAATGTGAAACCCCTACATTGATGCCTATGAAATATGCTATATGTCTTCAAGTCAATCAAATATCATTAGTGATAATTTGTTAAATTTGACAAACAGAACACTGGTTGATGTAAGTCCTTGTCGCCAAGGATAATACCTATTTTTTATGCCCATTGTATCATAATTATCAATTGAAATCCACCTGCACATATGTCTATAAAACAGAAATATCGGTGAATATTTCTTCGGGATTCTTCACAAGTTTTCACGCAGCTTTAATGAAGCGTTTTATTTCCCTCTAGTTTACTGATTCTTTACCATTCATTTTTTAATAATGCAGTGTCACGAATAGCCTGTGTTTCCAGCTTCCAGAAAATATGAAACAAAAAGACTTAAGTGGTCACATCAACTGATTTTTATTCATTAAAGATTCAATCAAGAGGGAAAGTCAAGCTGAATGTCAATTGTTACGCGTATTGTGTGTCACAGAGCTCCGGACATTATTTATCAAATTGAACAGCCTTCGTAATTAGAATTGCAAAATGTGTTAAGAATGGTAATAACTGCTAAGTAAAGTGGGAAATTTCATTATTCGTACTGAGAAAGCACTGAAATCCTAATAATGAACAACGAAAATTTTTATTGGAAAAATATAAAATTTTTATTGGAAAAATGGAATCTCTGAGAGATCACTTTTAATGTTTCATAAAAGTTACAAAATTTATTTGTAATTCATAAATATTTGCGAATCATTTTAACTAGTTTGTTTTTTATTGTTGCAGGAGGTTAAGAAACTGGAAGATGAAGAATGCGTTAATGTTGATTTTATTGAATGTTATTAGTTTGACAATCTCCATCACATCAGGAGTCTTAGTGATAAAGGAACTAGAAAACCCAAATCCTAAAGATGCTTTTTCACTAATGTCGAAGTATGGATCTGACATGATCATTGTAGGTGGGACAAACTATATTCATAGGATCTTTTCAGGCAATTTAAGCATAGAAACATCAGAACAAATAGGACCAAAATTGGACAACCCAGACTGCCTGAATCTAGAAAAGATTACATGTAATAAGGAACTGTATAACAGTTATGTCAAAGCTCTCCTTCTAAATAAGAAAAAGGAACCACAGCAAGATGAAATCATTATCTGCACAAGTTTATTTCAAGGGAGTTGTGAAAAGCGGAATGCATCAACCTTAGAATTGCTTCCAAAATCTTATGAACAAACAGTGAATCCTGTAGTGGCTAACAATAAGACAGCCACAACTGTGGCCTTCCTGGCACCAGGGCCCCAAGATATCACCGCCATGTATGTAGGGGTGTCTTGGACAAACACAGGATTGCGAGCCATTCGTGGTCTTGTACCAGCATTTAGCAGCAGAAACACTGAGGACTTTCGATTTACTAACTTCAACCTTAAAAGCAAGTCTTACACAAGGTTGGATGAAATAAATAAGGACTCCTTTCCTATTCGGTACATTTATGGGTTTGCATCGGGTAATTTTAGTTACGTTGGGACAGTTCAAAAACCCAGTATTGCTACTGAAGGTTACATTTCTAAATTGATAAGGGTGTGTCTCTTTGATAAAGACTTTTACTCCTATGCAGAAACTGCTTTAGAATGTCTTAATAATGGAGAGACTTACAATATGTTGCAAACAGCTTATGTAGGCAAACCTGGCTCTCATTTGGCCGCATCTCTACAAATTCCAGAGGATGAAGATGTATTATTTGGAATGTTTGGACACGGAACCTCAAATGACCTCATAAATAGCAACGGGGAATCTGTTTTGTGTATTTATCCAATGCGTTATGTAAAACAAGTATTCACTCGAAATATAAGGACATGTTTTGAAGGCATTGGCAAAACTGGGCCGGACCATATTGCTACTCCCAACAACTGTCAGAAAACGGTAAATATATGGTAATATCTACATTTGCAAATGTTTTCCTTTATATAACACTACTGAAAGCAAGCGTTTTTATAACTGTATGAATACAGGTACGGGATCAAAAGGTCATAGATGTGCGTATGAATAAACGTTCGACGTAATTTCTCAGTGACGTCATCAAGGATCGACGCGCGTTCAGTGGATTACATACATGCCGTTGGGTTTGAAAAATAATGCATTTCACACGTTAAAAGTCCCAATCAGACAAATTTAAAGTATGAATAAGACACAAATGTAAATATAAGTAATAAGGTATCATTTTTTGAGATTTATTGGGATGTAAAACGGGTTGGCACATGATCAAATCTTCCATAAAGCCCTTCGGGCTTTATGGGATTTGATCACGTGACCAACCCGTTTCACATCCCAATAAAACTCAAAAAATGATACCTTATTTCTTAATTATTGCTCATTTATACTATTTCATATTTTAAAAAAATCAAAGGTAGAAAATATACAAGCAGCTATAAGATTAAAGGGAATTTAAAGTAATGATCTAAACAAGTACATAATGTACTTAGTTCAACTCTTACATAAGGAATCTACAGTATTTAAAGGCCGGTATACACGATGAGATCTGTAGTATAATACAAGTATTATAATACTTTTGCATTATAATCCTTCCTTGTACTCACGCTAATACAAATTCTTATAAGATTGTAAATATACTACGTATTGCTACGTGTTTTCCTCTGTTTAATATATTTCTCTCTCTGTCAAAATACTAGTAATTAAAATAGAAGATGTGGTTCTGATAGCAGTATCTATCATCGTACTTTGCACTGCACTAAAATCTGAAAACGAAAAGAACAAATGAAATAGAGATTCTGGGTAAGCCTATGGATTCAGAGGCGGGAGATACTTGGTGCACATAATGCATTTACATATTCCACAAGTCGTTCCCATAAAATCACCAGATTTTCGATGTTTTAGCTTGTAAAGTCGGACATTATTATTTACCATTACCATGTGCTTTTTTTAAAGTAATTATATAAATAGGATGACCTCCAATGGGAGCACATTTGATTGGTTGAAAGTAAAAGGTAAGTTAAGACTTGTATTAAGAAATAGAGCATAGCCCTATTCTTAATACAGTTTTACAAGATTCGAAAAACCGTATGATACACTGTATTAAGAGCGTATACACAGTAAGATTTTGTATTATAATACAAATCTTATAATACAAATCTTACCGTGTATACTGGCCTTTACACTAAATGTAACATATTGATCGTTACAAATTAAAACAAAAAGAAAATTGATTATAGGTATACAAAATTAAATTTGCCCGAAGACTTCCAGAATCTGAAAACTCCTTCCCCAATATAAATTTAAAAATACAGCCAGTTTATAGGAGAACCGAAATATAGTTGACTATATACGGTATTACAGTTACTGTTGGATATATTTTTGCCGGCAATCATGTTGAGATGTAAAAGAAAAGCCAACCGTGTGTTCGAGTTTCACAATTTTACATTTATAAAATCTAAAGAAAATTCTTTTTTCTTGGTCGGTTTGGCAATGCCGCATGCTGAATAGAATCAATGGATTTCAAAATGATTAGAACAACAAGGCCATAACTAGTTTTATTTACCCCGGTATATGGATGAAAACATTCTTAGATAGTGTATATTGAAATTTTTCAAATCAGAACACCGGGTTTAAGGTTTGACCAAGATGATCAAATAGAAAAAGAGCAATTTAAGTATTTTTTAAGAACACAGCAGAGCCATGATTAGTCATATTTATATGGAAGCAACCTTGGGTATCAGGACATTTTGTTTAAGAATAGCAAAGTCATGATAAGGCATAGTTTAAGGATGGGTAGGGCCAGAGAGGACTATGAAAGTTTTGCATGAAATTATATGGGGAAATATTGCTGATGGAGAACAGCAAGACACAGGTGAGCAGTGTAACTCTTGAGCATATTGTAATTTTTTTTTTGATTTTATAGAAGTAATGGTTGGCAAATCCATAATCCAATATGTAAAACAAAAAACTGAAATCTTATCACCTTGTAAGCCCATAATATTGTTATATCATCTTCACTGAATTCTAGTTTGTTGTACTATGATTTTTATTCTTTCTGTGCAGACTCTCATCATAGGAGATGAATATTGTGGACAATATGATTTCAATAGTCCAGTCAATGGTCCAGAAGCAATCACGGCTAGCGTAGCCATCAGTATTAATTCCACAGCTTCCTCGCTTATTGTGGCTACAACAAACGCTGGATACACAGTAGCATTTGTTGGTACCAAGACTGGGCATATAAAAAAGGTTATATGCACTTATAGTTTGTATCTCTACAAATACCAAATTGTACACATATACTGGTTCATTGTATGCTAGCCACTGTCATAAACTCATTATGGAATTACTGATATGTTATAACACTGCTATGTGGCAACGCACTTTTAAAAAATTTCAAAGTGCGTTGAATTTGTAGAGAGAGAGAGAGAGAGAGAGAGAGAGAGAGAGAGAGAGAATTTTCATGGTAGAGAAAAAATCAAAGTTGCTCCTTTTTCCCTTTAAGTTACATCCACCGAACTTATTACAGACTGGATTAAATTTAAATAAGAACGAAATTATGCTATTAAACAATCAAAAGACTCATTTCCCTTTTATAATTTTTACGAGAACTGATGGGAAGAAAACAACTCCTAAAAATCTTTAGACGTCTATATCTCACTCAGATCCTGAAGTGGCAATATAATTGAACATCATTAAAGCAAAATGAGCTGCATTTTTGAAAATTTTTATTTTGCTGTTTTAAAATGTGCTTTTATGATAAATTTGTTTATAACTTTAATCTTTATGGTCAATTAGACTGAATAAAGCAGAAGAAAGACTTCTATATACATGTACAATACAATATAAAGTATATAAAATATAAATACAAGAAATCATTATTGTACAGGACGACAATAATGTAATTTTGATTCAGTCAAAGTTTATAGTTTTTTTCGTCGTAAATATAAACAGCAGAAGTTTATTAAAGTAATTTTTTCTTTCATTGAAATAGTGATTTACAATTTTGCAACAAAAACTTTCGACATCAAAGTTGCAGCTCATGTTGCTTTTAACCAGGATTCAATAATTATTTATCGTACAAATGTACCTTATATCAATATTGACCAAGCCTTGCACATTCATTTCAAAGTGCGTTAATATGGTCGATATTAATGCACTTTGATAAAGACATTTTTTTTTAATTTGTTAAAATGGCCCCAAAATTAACGCACTTTGATTTTTTTTCAAAGTGCGTTTTTTTAAAGCGCATTGTAACACTGCTATATATTCTGAGGAAGTCTAGAACACGGTGTTTATCCAAAAGTATGAAGAAAAACAAGATATGTTGAACAAAAAAATTTATGAATATCTTTAATATGTTGAAGGACTTTGGAAAGTCAAGCTATGTATCAGAAATGAACTTCAAGCCATGGAATATCTTATCTGACAGTCCTATTGTTTTGTAGATTGTAATCGACTCTGGTAATAATGCTAAGGAGTACAAAGATATGGTAGTTGAATCAGGATCAGAGATTCTTAAGGACATGTTTTTTGATGATGAAAAGAGACATCTCTTTCTTTTGACAACAAAGAAGGTAAACTGATAACTATTAATTTATTTAATTAAATAAATGTTTTTTAAAGGAGCATTGCTCTCATTATACAATACTGTGGAATCATTTTAAGAGCCATTCTCTGTAATGATTTGTAATTTTATATAAGAGCTGTGGCACGCATAGTCTCAGAATTTCTCCAAACTCTCTATGATAAAAGTCATTGATACCCTAAACTGAAATCAGGCAAAAATTGCTTGCTATGTTTTATAGTTATCATGGCATCATGTCTTAAAGTTCGAAAAATGGCATTTTTAAAACATATTTAGAGCCCCATAGTTAACGATTGCAGCAAAGCAAACAATTGGCAATGACTGTTTCCAAACGTTGAAGGTCAGATGTCTCAAATGCATGATAAACATGTTTAGTAAATCAACTATTACATACGCCACTATGGTAACAAAGTATTCAAAAGTAAATAAAATATTCATTGAATTTTATTAAGTCATACACGTAAAAATAAAAAGCAATTACATGTATAGGATGAAATGTGACCAAATAATAGAAAAAAGAGCCTTGAAACATATACCAAGAACAAAATATGATATTTCATTTTGGTTGGCAATGGTTGCCAAGGTTTTGATACCACAGAGATCCTTCAAAGTAACACTATGTATGTTTAAATCTGATCCTATCTTTAGAAAAAGCACATTTCCTCATAACTTATGATCAATTTTTTAAGATGTTAGTGTGCTCCAAGTTTTCCCATTTGAAAAAATTCAGATTAGATTCTAGAAATAGAGCGTTGCTATGGAAATAAGCAGAAAATATAGGCTTAAAAACCTGAAAAATATTTTCTTTCCTTGGATACGTACCCTTAAATGTAGATTCCCAAAACTTTTATGATTGATATTTATTAACAGCTAACTTGACTTTTAATTTTGACTATCATCCAAACTCTAAGTGGATGCAAGAAGTTGGCACACAGGGTTTAATATTGATATAAAGTTCACAAAATCGAACATTTTCCCTTCTTGGTAACCATAGCAACTGTGTTGTTTTATTCATCAACAAATTTTATCAATATATGATATTCAACTTCAGTTCTAATAGATAAGTACTATTCAAGCTGAGTCCTTTAATTTGTTTCTTGATTAAATGGCAATTTAATTCTTAATGCAGCGAAAAATAATTCACTTTTGAGCACTGGTACTTTGTTTCCATAGTAACACTACAAAAAAGCAATTATACCCAATTTTTCTTATGGTTTTGGTGTTGCAAGGTCCTAAGGATGCATATTTGCCAGTCTTGAATTTTCATGTTTTTCCTCAAGACAGTAGCATTAACCCAATCTTAATTACTGGTTTTGCATGGTTACACTGTGTTACCATGGCAACCATAAAAGTTATTTATAGAATAATATTGCTTAAACTTATATACTTAAGGTCAAACATTTTCATTGTTTTTCTTAAGTCGTTGATTGAGTTTGAGCATGTAACACCTACCATTAGTGAATACGGTGTGTTTTTCAACATATTTCAGCATTTTAAATGTATTCCAAATGTACCCTTGCTTACCACTTACTAATAGATATATTCTAAACAGTTTCTTTACAGTATAAGTGACATCAACGTATCATGTTTTTGTGAGAATGGTTTGTTTACTTTTTCTAGTTTTTATTAAGCCACAGTCAAGATTTAAAGTGGCTGAAAATCTCGATTTTTCAAACTTTTCCGGCTGATGCCATAGCAACCGAGACACATAGCAACGGAATTTTGTTTGATATTTGTTTCTGGTGTCAAGTACTAAGCATGGATGAAGTTTCATCAAAATCAGTGACAATGCGTGGCAACGAAGTTTAAGTGGTTACAGAGAATGGCTATTAATTAATTCGTGGGGGTAAATGTTCGTGGATTTGCAAAATTTTGTTGGTTCTTGGGGATGTAATTTTATTCAGATGATTCAGTGAATAAATATATATATACAAAACAAATATTCGTGGGGATGTAAATTCGTGGATAAAGGTGACCCACGAAATCAAGGAACATTTGTCCCCCACGAACAATGATGATTCCACAGCACTACATTCTCCAGTCTCTAAGTATTCACAATACTTATTAGTAATAAATACATTGTACATAAATTAACTCTTTACAACTTACTGACTTATTCTGCAACATACACTTAATGGTCTCGTCATAGAAATATGGCGTTACCATTTCCCCGCAAGTACTTTATAGCGCGGTACAAGTTTCTCTAAAGTTTAGCGGAAAAAATGTTATGACGTAATATTTCAATAAGAAATTACCTTTTTCTATTTTAAATTATCAGATTTCAGCAAATATAAAATAGAAGGAGTTTGGCAATAAATTGAAAATTAAATGAAGTGCGTGAAAATGCGTGATTGCGGGAAACGGTATACCAGTGTTTTTGCGTTAGAAATAGAAAATGGTAATATATACGTTTAAATGTGTGACTGTGGGGAATGGGGTTAATTGTCTGAATTTCCCTCGGGAAGATTATAAACAACAATCATTACATCAAAAGGGAGCAGTACTTTTTAAAAATGATTACATGTATAAATATAAAGTTATCCATTGAAAGCCATTTTTTCAGTGACCTATATTGCCCTTGTAGTCAGTAGAACATTTTGTTTAAATCACTATATATTACGGAAATTCACCTTACAGTTACTGAAGCTAGTGGTCCAGAACTGCAATCAGTTCACAACGTGTGAGGAATGTAGGGGAGCTAAGGACCCGTACTGTGGATGGTGCTCGTTAGCCAACAAGTGAGATTTATGAAGTGATTTCATTTTTTACAAATGAAATTAAAAATTAATATTCTTTCTTGGAGTATGTGTATCCAACTATTTTTGGAAAGAAAGAAATTGATGGTCAAGTCAATAAATTAAGATAAATCAAAAAGGTTATTTGGAATCTGGTTGATTGCTCGTCCGCCCAGATGACCACTTCACGCCTGATCAACGCCTTATATTTACATTTCCAATAAATTTTCCCTATGATTCTTTACAAAAAAATTGCAGTATATTTTCTCATGAACTACATTAGGTATGTATCACGAATAAGCATGAATATCTCCATTGTTACGTCATAATACCGCTCTTGACGTCAAAAAGTCAAAAAATATAGTGCACACTGTTTTGTTTTAAAAATGACAGTTGAACGGCGTAAATTTATGGCAATTTATCAGAAAAATAATGTAAATATAAGAAATGAATTTAATTTTTTGAAGATTCATGAGGTATATGAACTACAACGCTTCACGCCGGCATATATATCATGAAGCGCTAACGCGCTTCATGAAATATGCCGGCGTGAAGCGTCATAGTTCATAACCTCATGAATCTTCAAAAATTAAATTCATTTCTTAAATATACTTAAGGAATAATAAGAGTACCTCTTGCTTTGCTCAACAAAATTGTTCAATGCATCCTCATTTGTGAAATCATCTCTCTAACTCTATATAAAGCCGGGTCATTCTCTTTTGAGAAACAACATGTGTAGCCCGCTCCTCCTCCGTGTGGCTAGAATTGGACTCAGCCATGAGTAATACAGAGTTACGCATGTTCGAAACTGGTTGATTGCTCGTCGATGACCACTTCACGCCTGATAACACCTTATAAATATACTATTACCGAACAACTACTATTCATTGTACTTGCATGTACTGAAAAAATTGAAACGATACAACTAACAGAAATTGATTTCCTCAGATGAATAAATGGAGCTTTTATGAAATAAAATGATATTAATTTCTTTTATCAACTTTCAGATGTACATTAGCAAAGGAATGTTTGGAATTCAATTCTCCCTTGAAATGGATGGTTTACGATGGATGGACGTGTACAAAAATTATACAAGTTTACCCTGATAAAATTCAAAAGGACAACAATTTGACAAAAACTAACACTGTAAGTTGTCTGCAGAATGATTGAAAATGATAAACATTATCAGAGAGTGCATATTTTATCTCCCAAAATAAGAATTAAAAAAGTAATTTGAAAAAAAAAATTCAAAATATACATGTACACATAAATGCATACAGGATAATTTTGTATACTATGACATTGAATTAACGAGTATAAATATTTTTTTTATCTGATCTTCCTTAATATATTTTTTTAGCTTACATTAAGAATTTCCAACCTCCTAACCTATAATGGATCATACAAGTGTGTATTTGAAGGCTATGACAAGAAGATAGAGACTGTAGCGATCAGAAGTAGTGCTAACGTTGTGAAATGCGACACTCCCATGCCTAACGAATTGCCTCCATTTCCAAACGGAACAGGTATGAAGTCTGACTAGCTGTAATGGTCAGATTACATTGAAAGCAGCCAATTATTATGCCGATATAGAACACTATAGAAAACATAGATAATGTTTGCGTGTGTCCCCTCAATAAAAAAATCTGATAAGATTTTTTGTCAAGGAATTTTGGTAGTTGATAGTGACATCGAACTGAAAATGTATGGTTGTTCCCCCAAACTGAAATTGCTTCCTTCCTTCCTATGTGCTTGTATAGTCTATTAATATTGTATTTTCTTCTGATAGTTAATTAAAGTCTACAGGCATATGGCAGAAAGAAATACTTTATTCAAATTCACGCAGTTAGTTTTGGAGCAGGAACATAATTTAAGTACCCCTTTGGAAAAACTTGACGCTTACTGATGAATATATTTTTTGTAAAACTTAGTTTTAACTCCCCTTGTACAGCCCGAATATTTGATACAAAAAACAGTATTTAAAAAAAAAAAAAAAAAAAAAAAAAAAAAAACCTGGCATATTCATATATTGATTAAAGAACATTTGAAAAGCTCAAGTTATATATTTTAACAATGCCATTTTCATTAATTTTCTTTTGACATCTTCATCGCAAACCATGGCTAAAATGTACAATGCGAAGTCTTCAGAGTTATGAGCGGACTCCGGACCGTGGCTTGAGAATAACAATCGTACTTTGGCTTCGTTGCCAAGATGCTTTCAGTGAGGAATATACAAATTGTATAGATTTTTGCTCCTATTTTTGCTACTAAAAGAGAACACCGAACACGTAACGAACGAATATCTATTTTACGAACGGTAAACTTGTTTATTTTTGATTACCTGTTTAAATGACGAAACGAACGGACGAATCACACGTATAGAAAATTAAAATTATTTGTCAATTTGATAAGTATAATCGCTTTGGTGTTCCATGTACCAGTATGATATAAATACCGTATAAGTAGAATTTTTAGCGAGGATTTCATTTTGGCATTATCAGCGAAGGTGCTGAGAGCGCTAAAATGGATTATCGCTAAAAATGTATTGCTTTTTATTTGTAATAGGTTTTATAGTGAGCATTTTAAAATCGCTTAAATTACATCGCGCTAGAAATAAAATACCAGTTTTTAAGGACAAATCGCTAAATTTCCCTTTCGCTAAAATTTCCACTTATACGGTATATGCATGCATATGTTCAGGTGTGTATTTATTGATTCCTTTTAATTAACTTATAATAAATGAAAATTGATCCACATTATAATAAAGCATTAGCAGACCAGAGGGGGGTTCCGGGGGTTTGACCCCCTGTTATTTTTGTACAGAGAGAGAGAGAGAATAGCTTTTCTGTAATATAGATATTTATACGTCTAATTAATCATTTGAAAAATAAAAAATTGCTGTCCTTTCTGCTCGCTAGATCTGTAGATTTTCGCGTATTTGCTTTCCCCCGTTTACCTTCACAACCCCGTCTAAGGGCTCCGAACATCCACAAGTAACATGCAAGGAAGATTCCAGCGATCTTTTGCTATACCAATTTTTGACCATCTTCAGAAGTTACTAACTTTTAGAAGCATGCATAAATATTTTTAATCAATATAGAAAAATGTTAAAATGTTCCTGTAGTATGCAGATTCAAGATAGATAGTAATGTACCGAACAGAAAAGTGACATGAAGCCCCCCTATACCTTCCCAATTTTAAAGTGTGGTTCATAGGGCATTTTGTTTTTTGTTTGTTTGTTGTTTTTTTTTTTGTTTTGTTTTGTTTTTTTTTTTTTGCTCGTCAAATGTTCTTGGAGCTCCCCCTTCTTATGAATGAAGCTACGGACTTGAAGTGGCCATGGTGTGATTCTATGCATGAGGGCTTGGTACACCGACCTGGACACCCCCCCCCCCCATTTCAAAAATTGCTGGATCCGCCAATGTTAAAGGATAACCTTTGTATATTACGATAATGTCTTATAATGGGCTAAACATAGTTTCACAGTCGAAAAACTAGGTTTATCGGTTGTAAACTATAGTTTACGGAATGTAAACTATAGTTAACAACTTGAACGTTAATCTATATTTTACATCTGTAAACCATTGTTAACGCGATAATCTATGTTTCAGACACAGGCACTTGTTTCTGTAATAAATTTTTGACTCATAGTATAATAGTAACACTATACTATAGGACAAAAATTTATTACAGAAACAAGTGCCTGTGGTTTCAGAACCATAAACTATACTTAGCACTGAGAACAATAATTTGCAGTTGCAAAACATAGATTATCTGATAGATACAGTCTCTCAATTTGTAAACTAAAGTTTACAACTCTTAACTATAGTTAACGATCTGATAAATATAGTTTCACGATTTGTGAGCCCATGATTAACAACTCTTTACTATAGTTCACGATTGTAAATTATAGTTTACAGACGTGAATCTATGTTTATCAACAAAATCTATTGTTAACTTTTTATTACAGACAGATAAACTAAGATTAGCATTCGTAAACTAGAGTTAACAACCGTTAAATAAAGTTTTACAGATGAAAACTATAGTTAACGAATTGTTAACTATAGTTTACGGTTCATCAACTATAGTTTACAGTTGATAAATCTAGTTTATCAACTGTGAAACTATGTTTAGCTCATTTTTGTGAATTTGGCGTGCCATACTTATAGGTTGTAACAATTATCAATACGACGTTTTGCAAGAGCTGAGCACAATTTAACAATAGATGCAAGTTCCGATCTAGGATGTCGATATAAGGAACAATTTAAGACATAGATATAATAACCCGATATTGCTCGTTTATTTCTAACTAGGAAGTGTAGAATATTTACTAGCAGTTACACTGTCTAAACATTTATTCAGCAGCGGATCCAGGAATTTCAAAACGTAGGGGGGGGGGGGGGGGG
>PRKT01000031.1:1857091-1954028 GCA_003671525.1 Saccostrea glomerata
TTTTTTTCCAGATTAAAGAAAACCTGCAGATGCAGTTGTGCATAGCCGAGAAAGACTCCGATTACATGTACACATCAGACATCACACAAGAAATAACATCATTTAGAGCATTCATACGACACAAGCAATACCTACAAGAGTCCACACTTACAACACTCTCAAACAAGCCCACAGACAGTAACTTACTTCACTTTTCAGAACAGGCACAACACAACAAAGATTTACATTACACACATATTACATCCAACAAACTTTCATCCCGACAGAAACTTACTCCCATCTTCATTCTCCAGGAACACAGAGAAAAACATTCAGACATAGCAATGTCTGAAGATAAGTTTTAAAATAATGTTTTCAGTTTTAAGTGATAATTAAAGTTTTTGAACGCGGCATTTATCAACAGTTTATTATTGTAAAAATAAAAGTACATAATAAAAGGAAACACAGACAAGATACCTCTTCGATAAGTTATTTCACCTATGTCTCTATCTTCTTAGAATTGTCCACTGCTCATCGGAATACAAGGGTCCAGAATCGCCTGAACAGTTCAACAGATTTTACATCCATACGCAGAGAGTACATAATGGTCATTGAAGGAAAAGATAAGTATTTTTGATAATACTTAAGTTATTTATAATGAAAACGTTTTGAATACATTTAAACACACAGAATACATGTACCAGTTTGATAAATGATTTCGCTTATGATTATGCATGAGAGAGTAGCTAGAATCTAAAGCAGACTTAGATATACTGTATGAATGCATTTGTACATATACATGTATGCTTAAAACAAACCCTAAAAGATTGATTTGGATTTGATTTAACAACTAAGTTAAATTAGGTCGGGAGATTATGATTCAGCTTAATTTTTACAGACTCTTTTTGCAACACACTCAGCTTCACATGGAAAACAACAAAAACTCTAGATAAAACCTCTAGATATAAGATAGATGTATTCTAAATACTATCGATCTCAAAAAAAAAAATACAAAAGCCTACTGCTAGTAAATGAAATTATTTCAGTTTCTCGTTATGACATACGAACAAGATTATTAAATGAGAGATAAAAGGGAAAAGCTCTGGATTAATTTTATCTCATTAAAATTTTTAAAAAGTTTTCAAACAGTTAAGAAACGTTATTTTCAGCTGATTTTATATTGTTGACCCTCTTTTTCGGTCTAATGTTAATATCTATGTATACTACATACTTCAGTAAAATATTATAATGAGTTTATATGGAATACGATTGATTGTGTTCAAGTTTCACGGTCAAATTTAGATTAAACTGTGAACGTTTTGATATTTATAATCAGCCACAACGATGAAAATAATTTTACAAGACTAAAATGGAGAATGTAAATAAATTAATTTAAAAAAAAATCCTGGTTCTATTTTGGACATGACTTGAACAAACTAGATTTCACTCACTCATCAACACTACGACGCAAAAAAAATTTAATTTGCAGTTTGTTTCAAAAGACATGCGATATTTGAAAACAAGTAATGAGTCGGTTGAAGTTGCTGCGTGTCCAGGAGCTTTTCGATTCAGTGTATACATATAGATACATGTAGTTGTATCTACATTGAACATTGAATGGTTATGATTATACTTTATCTGTGTGATATATAATACTGTTTCGTTAAAAATTAGAAAATCGGATGTACATGGAAATGCCGCTCTAAATGCTCAAGAAATTTAAAATGTTATAATAATAATAATATCCATGCACACTGTCGCAGAATTAAAAAAATGAATAGTGATCTAGAAGTGAAAAAATCTTTATATGGTATAATGGAAAAACAGATCTAAATTGTATTTTGTAGTAGAAGTTTATATAAAAGTTATATTTTTGCACAGTTATGAAGTGTTGGTTTTACTACACATGAAGATTCATTACTAGTATATAAGATATATTTAATGCACAGTAATCTTTATAGTAATCCTGGCGCTTAGCATGCCTCATTTAGTAGATTCAACATTATGTTCTTGGTGCATAGCACGTTGCAGCCAGTGAGGTTAGTAAGTTGATGTTGGTGCGTATGTGGCGCAAGTAAAGTTTTCAGGGTGTTTCTGGTGCACAGCACGTTGCAGCCAGTGAAGTTAGTAAGTTGATGTTGGTGCGTATGTGGCGCATGTAAAGTTTTCAGGGTGTTTCTGGTGCACAGCACGTTGCATCCAGTTCTAGTCCTGGTGCATACCATGTTGCAGCCAGTGAAAGTCCTGGTGCATAGCACGTGGACTGCCAGTTCTAGTCCTGGTGCATAGCATGTTGCAGCCAGTGGAAGTCCTGGTGCATAGCATGTTGTAGCCATTGGAAGTCCTGGTGCATAGCATGTTGTAGCCAGTGAAAGTCCTGGTGCATAGCATGTTGCAGCCAGTGGAAGTCCTGGTGCATAGCATGTTGTAGCCATTAAAAGTCCTGGTGCATAGCATGTTGCATCCAGTGGAAGTCCCGGTGCATAGCATGTTTTAGCCTGTGAAAGTCCCGGTGCAAATTGACGCAGCCAGTGGAGTTCAAAACATTTTCCTGGTGTGTAGCATGTCGCAGCCTGTTAAAGTATGGTCGAATAGTATGTTGTCAGTGGCATTATCATGATGATTTCTGGTGCACAGAGTGATGCAGTGAGCAAATAATTCATAGTGATGTGTATGCTATACAAAAATTGATATATTTATATATGTATTTATTCTAAAAGGCTTGTTGCAATTTTAATCGATTTTCAGAGCTTATTTACTTTCGGCAAGCAAATTGAAATAAAATGCTTCACGGCGAAAATATGATGATTACTTAAGATAAACAATCGTCTTTTGTTTTGTTTGGAATGTAAAGATGTCATTTTTATTTAAAGATTCATAAATGTATAGGAGAAATACATGTTTGCGTTCAATCTGGCAAATGGAAAAATCAAAATCTATATCCAAAACGAATAAGACATAAATTGTACGGTTCTATATAGTTAAAAGAATATACTGATGTTTGTGTTTTTGAACGGTCAATTTTAATAGGCAATTAAGTGAATTGAAGGAAAATACAACTGTATTAACAGCGCATATTATGATGATAACATCTGTTATGTCTGAAAAATTAAATCTTAAAAACTTGGCCTTTATAAAAGAAATATATGTATGCGTTCAGTCTTGCTAATGGTGAAATCCAAATCAATAATATAAAACACTAAGATATGATATGTTTAGTTTCTTATGTTTGATAGCATAAGATGGATGTTTGTGTTAATTGAACGAATAATGTTTGGAGATTCGATGTTATTTTATGATACTTATTCTTTATCATTTATAGAAAAAACTTGTTTAAAAAGGATTATTGTTTCAAACATATATTCATCACAAGAATCGGATTAACGTTTTGAATGCTTTATATTTATTTGGACAAATATAGGTTAAGATTGCATATCTAGTTTTACTTAAAAAATAAATAAGTAAAAGTTTCCACCAGAAATTGTTAAACACACGTATGATCAAGAAAAATGCTAGAAATATCAACATTTACAAAAATGTTTAGTAAAGATTATTTATATAAATGAACATTAAATTTTTAATTGCTTCTTGAGCTTGTAGAAAAACCAGAGCCCCCTTTCTTTATGTTCGAAATACTGGCAAGCAAGTGCTTCCATTCCTATATAGACAAGTGTTCTTGTTTTGATTGTAAATAATTTATGTTCGTTTGAGTGAAACGAATTAGAACATAAGAGATATTTCTCTTAAGTATAACCATATAAGATCTCTCAATTATTGAAAGATATATCTCTATAATCTAAAGAGATATCTCTCTATGCTAGAGAGAGATTTGTCTTATTGAAAGAATTTTTATATCACATATGAATAGTAAAAGGGCTTGAATTCAAAATCAGCAACGTTCGTCCTGATTACTGACAAATTGATGATAATTTATTGGAGAATTCCTCAAATTGGATATTGATCCAGGTACTTTGTCACTATGACCGGTAAATCTATTGTAATTCACATGCTGTTTTCACTGCAAAATATCATATATGCAGAACACATGAAACAATGTGTTTGTTTGAAGAAATTAATATTTGAATAGAGAATTACGAGCAGATTTCAGCAGTGTGCTTTATCTTTGTTTTCTACATTACATTACCATGAGGCTGTCTGTCATAAGCATGGAAATAGAATTGGTGTCCACCAACTTCACATTTTTTTATTGTGAAGTACACACCAAACACTCGTAATTTTTCTTCAAAGAATGTGTTAATTCAAACAACTTCTTTCCGAAAGTGAAGCTTTATTGAACACAAACTTTTTTGCTTAACTTAACAAAAGAACTAAAGTGAGCTTTTCCAATTGAAGAGTATTCATTTGACTGTCTTAATTTAAAATTTTCTTATGTAGAAAAAAATATTTCCTATGCAGAGTCACGTGTACATTGATTCAAGGGGGTACCTGTAAAGTGCGAAACGAAATAGAAACGAAACGAACTGAAACGAAACGAAATCTGCCGAAACGAAACAAAAAGTACCGAAACGAAACGAAACCAACCGTGTGTCACTCAATCGCTTGATTCACTCAATCATTAACTGTTTCACGCAGTCATCCGTAACACTAAGTAACACTAAGTCACATGAATCACTCCTGTAACACTCAGTCACCAGTAACACTCAGTCACATGTACAACTCAGTCACCCGTAACACTCAGTCACCTGTACCACTCCTGTATCACTCAGTCAACTCTCTCACTCCTGTATCACACCTGTATCACTGTCTCACTCATTCACCAGATCACACAGTCACCTATATCACTTAGTCACCTACATCACTCCTGTATCAGTCAGTCACCTGAATCACTTATCCACCTGTATCACTCCTGTATCACTTAGTCACCTGTGCCAATCCTGTATCACTCAGTCATCTGTACCAATCCTTTAGAACTCAGTCACCTGTGTCACTCTGTCACCTGTATCACTCAGTCACCTGTACCACTCAGACATCTGTATCACTCAGTCTCATGTATCTCTCTTGTATCACTCAGTCACTTGTATCACTCAGTCACGTGTAACACTCAGTCTCCTGTATCACTTAGTCACCTGTATCACTAAGTCATCTGTGCCACTCATGTATCACTCAGTCACATGTACCACTCCTGTATCACTCAGTTACATGTATCATTCCTCTATCACTCAGTTACCTGTATCAATCCTGCATCACTTAGCTATCAATCTGTCACCTGTGTCTCTCAGTCGTTCGTTGAAAATCACTGAAAAATGAATATCCAAGAATAATTTCTTATCCTGAGCATGTAACAATCTGTGCATTTTGATAATACACAAAAAGTTGCAAAATTGTGAACTTCTTGCCACTTAAATTGGGTGTAGGTTCCTTTCCTGTTGCCCTGTTTGTTGAAAAAAAACTTCGCCTATATAATTTTCAGATACCTCTTGTAGTAAATATATTACTCAAGTATAAAATGAAACTGGACATCAGTGCATACAATATCATCAATGAATCATTACTTTTGATTTTGTTTATAACAGATGCTATAGATGTACTTTAAGCAGTTTCAACTGTACTTGGTGCATCAAAAACCACCTGTGTACTCACCATCCTGTGATAGACTGCAGCTCTAATGATGACTTCATGAAAGGACATAATGTTTGTGGCTTCATTTGAATATCTACATAATGGCATATTTATAATGAGTAAATAATGTCTTTATTGTGTTTTATTTATTATACCCATGCTAAGAAAGTTTTTGGGGTATATACACTGAACCAAACTTCTAAACGTTCACCTAACAATTTTTGAATTTTAAAGAGCAATTGCATACGATAAATATTGAATTTTAATTCATGGTTAATGATGCATATTTGAGTTCGATGTTGAGTAAATTTCATGTAAGTAACTCGTAAGATTTTTAAGCAAAATGTCAAGAAAATGATATACCCTCAAAATGAAATTTCAAAAAAAGAATCTTATTGGAGTAACACCACCTTTTGCTCTAATTACTACAAGACAGTCTTTACTGTTAGATGCAATGTACCCCTGAATAGAAGACTGACTCATCTGCGTGTTAAGCACGTAAGTGCACCGCTTTAAGGATGATTCAGACTGCTTTAACTGACATTAGACTGTCACGAGCACCGATTTCTTATCATTTTCATACGATTGAAATTGTTTGTTTTCATGTTTCTGAGATTGTTTCAGGACAATATAACACTCTTTTAACCTGGTGTGACGCGAAATTATGGCCTTAGACGAAGATCAAGGTCACTTCCAGTTTGGTAAAATTCTCTCCAAAACTTTCAAATTGTGATAAATTGGCGATGAAAAATGACACACAACCCTAAGAAAAAAGTGTTTAAATGGGTTTTAATACTGGTTGTTAATTTTTTACAGTAACATCAAGGATAATTAAACACTAAAATAAAAGTGAGTAAAACGTGGAGCAGGGATGGTCCAGATATCAACATTCCAACGACTCTCCCTTATATCTCAATGGTCATTTTGCCAATATTTTGCGGGTTTTTTTGTTAAACCAGTTTAATTTTAGAATTTGATAATGATCGAAAAAAGATGCTAATTACACAAAAACACGTGCCCGCAAAGTACAGATGTATTGTTTTTAAGCTTTGTCATGAAACATTGGTTTTCATCGGTGATATTTTCTTTTCTTTCTACAATTATTGAGAAGACTCATTTGTTGTAATAATATGAAAATATCATACAATTCTGGATCTATAAAGTAGTTTTTATATAGAAACATTTATTAAAGTGAACACTTAAAAGTTTTGTTTAGTGTATATTTTTTGAAATAGTATAAGTGGCTTGTTGTTGCAAATTAATGATTGGTGAATTCGTTTTTCGTAGAATGCTGGGATGTCTGTACCTCACGAAAGTGGACCAAATTTTTATTCTAGTATAGATCCAAGCAAACAGCAGAACATACTGGTTCCATCAGGAATAGAGAAAACCATCACTCTAAATCTAATCAAGTTAAAGGTAACCACCAGCAGATCCTTTATACTCCACAAACCAAAATCAATCTTAAAAACTTAAGATTTAAATTGTAGGCACATAGTTTTTATCTATCTCTTGAATCAAAACAGACAATAAACTTGAAAAAAGTACAAAAAGTACAATAGTAAAATATAATTAACTATAGCCTATTACTTTAGTAACTATAGTAAATCAATGTTGTCACCATAGTGAATCAAACTATTCTATGAATTTCAGAAAGATATATTTCTTTTTAATTCGAACAAGTTATTGTCTGATATTTAAAAGAAATACATGTTGTATATTTACAGATTTATTTTTTTTTAAAAACACACACATATCATTGGTTTGTAATTTCGGAAATTTATGTTCTAAATCTTCAAAAAAGTTCTGGAGTAAAGTTTAATTATAAATCAAAGTAATTACTATAGTTAACTACAATAAATACTCTGTTAGGGTATCTAGGGAGAAAAAGACAGCAATGCAAGAGGTGGTCATATCTTCTGTTGATCATTAAATTTTTGCAACGCCTTATTTTCACAAAATAGTCATTGATTCTTTATAAGTGAGATAAAATTTTCACGCATTTTCATCTCATCGTCCGTTATAGAAGAAAAGTTAATGTCTTAACAAGCATTCTGAGAGTATTGCATAAGCAAAACATGTCCCCTACCGGGTTCCCCTTTTTCTTCAAGATGTCATTTTATAATATGCAAAAGTTTTGTCTGAAATAAAACTGCCTTGAACATAATTAGATAATCCACATAAAGACGAAAATTTAACTAATTCAACATTATTTTCTCGCTTCATATTTTACCATTTAGCGCAGCACGAACCCGATGTTATTAAACAAAAATTCAAAATGCCATTATCTCTCTAAAATTTATGAAGCAAAACGCAATTCAAACTTGATCTGTAACTCATCAAGATACACTCACATACCAAAATTCAGCTCAATTTCTGCAAGCGTTTAGAAAAAAAAAAGTGCGGAAAACCAAGTAAAACAGACTGACAGACAGACGGGGACAGACAGATGGACAGACGGATGGATGGACAGACAGTCAGACGGACAGACAGACAGAAGCAGAGGAAACCTATAGTCCCCTCCGGTTTCACCGGTAGGGGACTTATAATTTACGAACAGCCAGACCTCGTAAAGACGGATGTCACCAGACCTGCATCAGATGCTACCTACATTTTCAACAGAGTTAACAGGTTTTGGGAGTGGGTTGTTTATTCCCAAGTAGCTATAAGCCTTACTTGGACCACACGCGTCTGAATTCTTCAGGATGGGAGACGAAGAAGAATAGATATCGTTTTCATGTTAAAATTATTAAAATACAGGAAAAATTGAAGCCGAATCATACTTTAAAGATTCACTTTGACCTGAAGTATAATCCATACGAGTTCGTTACATCAGATTTTGTAATCTTTGAATGTTACAAGAAATTGTTATATGGGAATTTTGCCAGGGATCCTAAATAAACTTAGATCTATATCTTTCAATAGCTATATCCACAAATATAAAGACACTTTGTCAGCTTATAGCAAATACAAGTTTTATTGAAAGCCCTAACCTTGCTTGGTCCAGGTTTTTTCAAAGTGAACGTAACTGGCGGAAAAAGAATAAGGTCGAGCATGATTCTCTTTTTATCAGCTTCCCTTCAGTATCTTATTCATGTTATTGTTTAATGTGTATGCACATCTATGATATTTGTAAAAAATGATTATTGTGACTCAAAAGAAATTTATTGCCTAGAATAAATGGATTTGACAGACATGACTTCTGAAAATTTGCTTTGTTTTTAAAGCCGTATCAGAGGCCTATCAAGTGTGCGTTTGTATTCGATTCCGAGACAGAGTCCCAGGGAGAGATTGCTGAAGTGCTTGTCGTGCCAGGTGTGGCTGTGAAGATTAGATGTAAAAAGACCAAAGTAAGCAAATAGTACATGAAACTGTGTTTTCCATGTGCCCACACATTTATTTCTCCTGGTGCATTGCCTTAACACAGCTCCTAATTTAGTTGTTTTTTAACAGTTTGATTCTGAGACTTACGACGTACCAATGAAGATCCTGTGGGGTGACAAGTATCCCAAGCCTTTGGACAACCTCCGTAATGTACAAGGTAAAAGGTGAGAGCTTTAATATCAATTTCTGTGACTGTATGGTCTCTTGCAGTCTTGAGTTTTACATCATTTAAAAACAGTGGCACTAACCTTACGCTTAGTGCTAATTTTCACTGTCATTTCGCGACCGAATTTGCGAAGAAACACATATACACATCAAACTGTATGCGTAACTATAAATAAGCTAGAGTTAGTGTATAGTAGAATCGGAAAATAATAGTACAGAAAATAACAGTTCAAAATGATTACTCCTGATCAAAAAGCAATTTAGTGCATAAAGAAGAAGGTTGGGTTTGAACATTATTGTGCCATAAAAATTTAATGTTCTTAAAAAGTTATGAAATTGGCTTTAACAATAGTTGAGAAGATGAATATGATAAATCATAAAAGAATGTGGCATAAAGGAGGACCAATCTGAAATTATGATATCACTAATTTGGTATATTTCTAACTTTAATGCAGAAAAGCCCTAAATTGACCCATTTCTGAGCTAATTTTCCTTTAGAAAATAGTGTCTACCACCGTCGCCCGCTTTAATTTTTAGATATATTATGTAAAATGCTATGAAAAATCACACATTGCAAAATCTTTCTGGGCTACGGTGGCAGGGTATGTTTTCTGAAAGAAAATTCCACTGAAAATTGGCGTCTTTTGCAACTTTTTAAGAAAATACGGGAAAATGCGTAAGCTAATGACGTCACAATTAGCATTTAGGAGGTCATGAGAAAAACGATTTGTGTATTATTTCTGCAGGGAATTCCTTTGATTCAGAAAGAATGAATTTTTTATGTTTTATATCTCTTTCATATTTTAGAAAAATATAGGGCTTAATTTGTATTGAAACTGTACCTTCTTCTTGCACATAAACACATACATCAAAATCAAACCATTAGATAAAATTATTTGATGTATATTCCAGTTATCATGTACAAATGCGAGAATATGGCTGATACATGTGGAGAATGCCTAACCCAGAAAGAAGCATATACGCATGTGGATGGTGTAAAACGGAAAATAAGTGTAGTGTACGGTTTTCATGTGTGTCTAGGCACTGGTTACCAAACACCTCCAACTGTCCAAACCCGAACATAACAAGGGTATGTCTCGAAATAGTAGACAGGATGATCAACACAATGCTCCAACTATTCAAAACCCGAACATAACAAGGGTATGTCACGCAGTAGTAGACAGGCTGGTTAACACAAGGTTCAAACTGTCTTTCATTGTGATTATAGAAATTATTTATAGTTTTTATTGTGTTAAGTTATGTGGAATATTTTTGTAATCTCAGCTCTACTTCCCCAAGCATGACATTGGAGAGGTTTTTAAAACATTACAGTGGTATCACTTTCACTTTTCTCCTTTTACCATAAATCTCCTGTTTCCCTTGGTTCCATATTGACAGAGTTCTTAGGTCACCTCAGTTGCCTACGAACAGTTGGATCCGTTTGGATCAATTTTGATATGTAGCATTTAAAGAAAAAAAACCATTTTAAAGTATCTAATTTACTTAAAGACTAGTGCATATTTCCAATGCAAATTTTCTATATGTAATCAATTATTCAATCTTTCAAAAAATATTGACAAGAGCAATAACTCCTTCTCAGGGCTCTGGGGTTTGCTTTTTAAACTTCTGATGTTAAATAGTTTCCCCGATATTCATAATTCAAAAGTATTTTATAAGTAGGAAGTACAAAGGAACATTCAGCATCAGAATTATGCATTTAAACTACTTTTTACATATTTTTTATACTACTGTTTACAAAAAAATTGTGCTATTTTTTGTTGACATAAACTTCTCACATCTTAAATAATATGGCGACCTATACATTTTTGGCAATAATTGAAAAAAATTAAAGTATATTAATATGAAAATAAATACAGCTTTTGTACTTTGAACCATTAGAATTGTGAAGGCGGAAATACCTTAATGAACAAGTAGTAAATGATAATTAATAAGTTAATATGTTCTACGGTGCGACCGTTGGGGCGAGCGCAGTCATTTACCATCAAAAACCTTTACACAGCTTTTACTTGCACCGCCTATCCTCAGTTCATCAGTAACCTCAGAAATCACTTCCCAGGCATCAGGATCGAGATTCCGAACTTTTCGGATGTTTTCGACGAAATCGGAAATACCCGGGCCGTTTAAGTGACGAAAGTATGACGTCAAATAAAAAGTCCTGTTGACTTAGAACGCAAACGAAAGTTTTTAAGGATGGATATTGCATTAAATCGTCGTTTGTAATTTTTTTTCAAGTAAGTTGTTGCTATTTTTTAGCCACCATGTTGCTATGCACCGCAAATGATTATTTGGAGTTTGGAATTTTTTCACGCGGTAAGATAAACATTTCTTGGAACAATGTGCAGATTTCAACCCGAATTTCCCCCGTTCGTACACGTTAGTCTATTGATCTCACTACGCGAGCGACGCTTCGCGCCGCCTCGCTGCGCTCGCTATTAATAACTAATATGTTCTACGGTGCGACCGTTGGGGCGAGCGCAGTTATTTACTATCAAAAACCTTTATAAAGCTTTTACTTGCACTGCCTATCCTCAGTTCATTAAAAAAAGAAAAGAATGAAAAGAAATCACTTCTCAGGCGTCGGGATCAAGATTCTGAACTTTTCGGAAGTTTCCGACAAAATCGGAAATACCCGAGCCGTTAAGTGACGAAAGTATGACGTCAAATAAAAAGTCCTGTTGACTTAGAACGCAAACGATAGTTTTTAGGGATGGATATTGCATTAAATCGTTGTTTGTAATTTTTTTTCAAGTAAGTTGTTGCTATGTTTAAGCCACCATGTTGCTATGCACCGCAAACGATTATTGGGAGTTTGGAATTTTTTCACGTGGTGAGATAAAAATTTCTTGGAACAATGTGCAGATTTCAACCCGAATTTCCTCCGTTCGTACACGTTAATCTATTGAGCTCGCTGCGCTCGCTATCATTCATTAATATCAAGTAGAAAAAAAATATGGATACCATTACATTGTACATACTATGTTGACGGTGCGACCGTTTAGAGCGAGCGCAAATTCTTCTATTGTTTTAATTTAGATCGGGCTCGTCAAACCGCTCGTGAAATTTGCTGCGTTTAAACTCTGACGTCACATGACGTCGTATATAAGTTACAAATACCAAGAATAAAATTAACAGTGCTGATAGTTAACGAAAAAAGTTACGTTTACTATTTATCTTCAATATGTATCCATTTAATCAAGGCGAGTAAACTTTTTGTTGAACATTTGCCGTCATTCTCGCGGGAAGCAACTTTACTAAGTGATGCATTGTGGGTCAAAATTACTGCGGCAAAAAATTCTGCAGTAGTCCGAATTTTCTCTTCGCCCAGGCGTTGTCGTTAGAGCTCGCAGTTACGAGCGTTTTTTGTCAGATTTATCCACTTACTGGCCCTAAAGAAGGCGGAACCCTATTGACTATAGAAGGCAAAGATTTGGGAAAATCCTACGAAGACATTGACAACAACGTGGACATAGCAGGAGTTCTATGCTCTCCTATTCGCACAGAATATGTCATATCCAAGAAGTAAGTCTTGACTACCCCCCCCCCCTAAAGTAAATATTTTAGTATTAAAAACACGGATTTAGATTATGTAATGATGTGTTTGTTTGGACAGGATTGTTTGTACGACTGGTCGCTTCATTGGGGAGGAGGAGAGATCAGACGAAGTGAGAGTAACTGTAGCATTAAAACTGACAACTGTGTCCAAACAATACTTTACCTACGTGGTAAGTACTCTCAGGGTATCTATACTATATATGTATCTATAAGTAGATCCAATGGATGCTAAACAGAATGAATACATTAAAATATCAAACATCATGTGAAGACTTAACTCAAGGTAAAAACATGTAAAAAATCATTTTTAAAAATTGGGGAAAATAGGTATTAACCCTTTGTGAATTTATTTGAGGAGGAGCAATGTTCAAATTTTTAAAAAAAATCATGGGAAAGTAGGATGACTTAGGGTAAGAAAAGAAGGGAGACAATATATTGTAACTAAAGAAATATATTGTGTATTTTTTCAGGATCCAGAAATTACAGATATCACACCTGTCCAAGGTCCTCAGTCAGGTGGAACAAAGGTCACTATATCTGGAAAAGAATTAGATTGTGGAACTGAAAGAAAGGCCTACTTTGGTCGCTCTGAATATGAATGCAAAATTGAAACTAACACCTAATCAAAAGTATTTATGTTTTGGATCTATTCAGTAAAACCTGAAGAAAGATGTCAGATTGGTTAATTTACATGTACGAAATATATGGAGATAACAAACAGTGTTCAAGCTCAAAAGTCCATTAAACAATCAAATTAATAGGAGCAGAGCAAACACGGACCTCTAAAACATCAGAGGTGGGATCAGGTGCCATAGAAGTGTGGGCATCGCCTGCCGACCGGTCACATCCGCCGTGTGCTCCTTGTCATGATTGGGAAATAACGGGACAATCCGTCGACAATCCAGTGTGTAAATAATGGTCTAACAATTAAAATGAAACAAATCAAGATATCTTATTTTTATGATCTAATCATAGCATTACAAGATCAAGGATAACATGTGAAACAGCTCCAGCTAACAATACACTGTATACGGAGGAGTTATACATGACGTTTGATAACCAGCTGGTTCAGAGTGATCTTGTCTACAAATATGTGGAGGGTCCTAGTGTTACAGGAGTGGACAGGAGAATCTCTATTGTAAGGTAAGATTTCTCACCAGATGGGTCAGGTGTTTAACTGAAAATATTGACACAGAACTTGTGAATGTATAAATATGAATTGTTTCCCTATGGATTTAATGATAGAGGATGATTTAAGGATCAGGCACTGGTGACTGTACTGTACTGTAATGGATTTAAATAAACTTTTTAAGGAAAATCAATCAGAGCATTTTAGTTCATATCTGACAGGAAATGATTGTTTAATACAGTAGGCTGTTTGAGCAATTACATTTATGGAGTACTGTATATAAAGGATTCGTAAATTTCTTTCATTTTTCTGCATATCATTTAAAGATTTTGAATTTTATTTAATATAATGTTGATTTATACAGCGGAGGATTGAAAGTCCTGGTCAAAGGCAATGGTTTCCTTCCAATCCAGAATTCTTTTACTAAACTAATCTTCTACAGTCCTGACCCACTCAAGGATCCCTACTACGGAGTAAGTCATTACACTGTACTTCTCTAATATTGATTGATATTTCAACAAAGCAACAGGGAAGATTATAATATTTATCAGAATTAGGCCTATGAGTTTAACTTTTGTAAACTTTGAGATTACCTAAGGAAACATTTCGAAGCAAGTTTTCCTTTTAGAACAGTGTTAAATTCACATTTATGACATAAGAAAGTAATCATTAATTTCAACAAACTGCACCAAGTGGGCATTTTTGAATTATTCAGTTTATGAAAGACGCTGTAAATTAAGATAACAATATTACCAAAGACATAGGTCTTGTAAAAACATGATTAACATTTAACAGTTGTGTCCATTTCTAAATTAATTATTCAAACATAATTAATAGGTATGTAAAGTTCGTGATGATGTTACAATGGAATGCAGAACCCCACAAGTGGAGTCAGCATTGATTACGAGGAAACATAATTCAGAAGACCAGCAGGGCTTGGCTTTTGGGTTTATCATTGACAATGTCAAGAATATACGCAATATCAGCGCCACACACAATAAATTCTTCCAAATTTACCCTGACCCAGATATCAGTGCTTTTTCTAATAACAAAATTAAGTCATTTTATTGGAAGAGCAATGAATTCTTAACAATAGGTGTAAGTTGAATTAAGAGGTTTGTCCATTTGAGTGAAATATTTAGGTATTTGGGATGAACAGTAGTTGGTAAACTATGCACTTTCAAATGAACTTAGATAAAAGATCTTGTTCATCTGTGTCTATAATTAAAATATGTGGAAATCGATAAGATATTGATGGGCTGACCACATTGACATGGTATCATTGTATATAATAAAATTTCCACAAATATCTCTTCTACTCCCATAAATAATTTGATCAAGGAATAATCTGCACATCACAATTTTTCTACATTCGGGGCATTTTCTAGCATTTCTTTTACTGATATTGAATTTAGTATGACTCCATTTAACAAGATAAAAACCCTAGCCTTGAAACTTGATTGTTCCCATTGAAAATTCTAGTAATTAATTGTACGAGGGTTGATCCAAAAGAAATGTTACAACTTTGCTAAAATTGCTATAAATCAACGTAAAGCAACAAAAAAATACATGATGGAAGCTTTATTTATTTCAAATCAGACATGAGAAATTCAAAGGAATATGATGTATACTTTTCAAAATATCGGATATTAAACAATGCGCGTTTATGGTAGTCGCCGCACCTAAATATAACGTCATATGACGGATACACACCGTCATACTTTTAAGCGTTTCCCCTTCGAATCATTAAAAAAATATTTGTGATTCGCAAACACTTTCACCAAATACACTTATTATAAGAATTCTTGGTACCATTATACACGTACTCTTTTCATAATTATGCCCTCTGTCAAAGTTTTTTTGAACAGTAGCGTCAGACGAACTTAAAAAAAATCACATGTCACTCTATACGTCTGTCTTTTTTGACAACGTCAGACATCATTGAACGTTTCCGTCCGATCTCCTATCTTTCGGTCTTCTTGTCCTCTGCTAATCATTCAGTGACCAATCACCCACCCCAAATTGCTGAAACCATCTATTAAGATGTCTCTTATTTACATTCTTTATTCTGTAAGTCCGATTGATTAACGAAAATGTCGTTATTGATGATTCCCATATATTGAAGCAAAAATGCATTACAACTCGTCGAGCCTTTTCCCCCCATTTCGACAATCCCTTTGTTCAATTCAACAGAGTAAATCAACAATGTTTATGATCACAAATACCAATGCCGTCATTTAATTTTCCATTAAAGACTAGAAAATGACGAGAATTGTGTCTGTTAAAAAAATGGGAGATAAGGTGCTTTTTTAGAATTTTTTTAATGTGTTTGTGTTTTTCATTCTAAGAAAAAAATACACTTTAAAACGTGACGTTCCGTTGTGACGCGGCGACACCCCCTTTGCTCTTTGTTTTAAACAGATATAAAATAAATTCTAATAAATATTATTGAATGAAAATTTCAATGTTAATAAAATTCATATTTGAGCATCTTTTGGTATATTGTATTTGATAATACGACGCCAAATATAAAAGATATGGACACTGTGACACTGTTGCTTTTGGAATCAACCCTCGTAATACATGCTTTCTTAATATTGTGGAATATGTTACAGGGGAAAAACGTTGATCAACTGCGATTAGAAAAGGATGATGTTGAGATAAAAATAGGTAAAAGTGAATGTATTGTAACATCCACTGGAAGTCAATTAACCTGTCGACCACCAAAGAAACGTCCAACCCCCATGAAGGATGGCCATTATCCAGAGGTGGAGGTAAGCGATCTATCAAGATGAGTGGGAAGAGGTTCGTCATGGAATTTTGTTAATAACCTCATACAGGGATCAATATATAGAAAGGAAAGTTTTGCATTCTTGGTCTAGTTATATCCCCTTTCCGAAGAAGAGGGGGTATACTGTTTTACCCTTGTGTGTCCGTCTGTCTGTCCGTAACAAATTTTCACCGCAGTTTTCTAATTATATCGCAGATGATTGCAATTTTAACACAGTCTTCTCTGAGGCATGCCGTATGGAGCAATTCATTTTTGTTCAAATCCGGTGTCAACTTCCTGTTAATCAGTGCGTCTGTGCGTCTGTCCGTTTCATACTTAACCACTTTTCGTCGCAGTTTTCCCAACAATTACCCATCAGAGATGCTTGAAATTTTAACACAATCTTCTCTGAGGCATGCCATATGATGGGATTTATTTTTGTTCAAATCTGTGTATCTGTCCGTTTCATATATAACAAAGTTGGTCGCAGTTTTCTTAGCAACTACTCATTACAGATGCTTGAAATTTTAGCACCTGCTTTGTTTAGGCATGCCGTATGGTTGGGTTTATTTTTATATGAATCTGATGTCAACTTCCTATTTGCATGTGCATCTGTTTATAATTGAACTTGTGTATATTAATATGCTAGTGTATATTCACATCAGAGCAGGGGTATTTACTTTAATTATCCATTCATTGATCTTAGTAAATATGCATTATTTTCCCACTTGGCAGACTTCTACATTATACTTTATACAATGCTAGTGGCGTGAAATAAAATTGAAAAGAGAATGTTGTCTTCAGTTCATATATTCTTTTTTATTTATCTTTGCTGTATCTTGAAAGATCACCCCAATTTTAGTTGTATGTTGTGTACATCGAAGAGTGTCTGTATGAAATATTATATATTTAGGTCTCACACAAGGAAATAATTTCACTATATGTTACTATGTAGCTTTAATTATATTAATTAATTAACTAGACTCTCAGCAGATAATTCATGAAACAGAGAATAAAAACTAATGCTCAGACAAAAATCTGTGATCAGAAAAATAACCCTTATGCGGCTTTTAAGAAAGAAAATTGAGAGTAAACATACCTACACCGACATACACGTAGATTTCAGATGTTGACAAATGGCCTACACATCATCTAGGAAGTTGCATCATGCGCACCTAAAAAAGAGTTTTCTTTAATTCAGTGGCACAATTCTGCTAAAGATATGATATTCCTAGTACATGAGTCCAAAATTAAAACTGGAACTAAAAAAAGTTGCCGAAAATGAAAAAAGAAAAAAGAAATTGCCTCTCTATATATACAACTACATTTGACTAAGTTTATTTTGATTGGCTATATCCTTGCGTAAGACCTTAAATAACATTTTTGCCTTAACAAAATAATGTGTATCATCTTTGCATAAGATGTGATAATAATACATGAAATTTTTGTTTTATATTAGGTTACAATTGGAAAAAATCTGACATTCTTTGTGGGTTATCTGAAGTATGAAGAAACATATCGGGCTTTACCCCCAGGTTTGTATGCATTACAATTCGACATTCCTTACATATTTTTGTATATTACAATAGTTTTAGCTCAGATACGCTATGTATAGCTTTAAAAACCAACAAAATATGCTTTTTAAATATTTCAAACTTTCTTTATCTAATCAAATGGGTAAAAAAAAATGCAACTAGTCGAGAAAATCATATTTGCTTTAGAAGTTTGCGCCATTTTCAAAACGTAATGATTTTTTAAAATCTATATTTTATCGACGTATAAGTCGGACAAGTTTTACAAGATTTAAAAGTACAGAACACTGCCTAAAAGATGATTCAGTGTATGAACATTGTTTACTTAAATGTTATCACAAACGATCCTGTTTTCATAAAGTCGTGTTTTATCGCGCTATCAGTCATACTGACCGATACGGTAGCAAAGGGTTTAACATTTGAGAACTAAGTGCAACACATTTAGCAATATGCAAAGTCGAATTCTAAAATGCTTAGCACAAATTCGTGACTCGATTGCTCCCACACAATTTTTGAAATTATGATGTCTTGGCACAAATCCAGGTACTGATTGCTTTTAAATATTCTTCTACCGTAAAAATGCAATTCTGTTGTCGATATAACTTTGAACAGCAAAAAACAAGAGTAATCAACAGAGTAACCACTGTCTTGGTACAGCAACATATTGTCAGGAGGTTAAAATTTTTACATGTACCTGTACAACTTTGCATAATAAGAATGAACCAGGTTGATTTTGTTTGGAGTAGCGTTATAACAGGGAACTATTGGGGCCATTGACGGTACCCACGTTCGCATCCTTACACCATCTGAACACGACTCTGAGTATGTCAACGGCGAGTATTTTCGTACTATTACCGTCCAGCTTGTGTGTGTTGTAAGTAACAGAATTCCTGAGTAGTTTCAACCTGATTTTGAGCAACTTACGATACCGAAATTCTCAGGTACATTTGACTTGTTCAAGTGTTTGAAAGGCATCTTTGGTCAGTTCAGTGTCATCTTCCAGGTGACAGCCGGTATCCTGCAAAAGACTGCTTGTTTCCATTTTTAAATCAGGTGTGAAAATAGATGAATTATTTAGATTCTATTTATACTATTAAATTAATTATTTGCACTGCATTTGATTCAACATTTTACTTAAGTATCTAATATGAACTGTTTCTCCGTATGAAGTTCAAATTGTAGGTTCGGACAAAGTTCCACAGTGTTAAATTTTACCATTTAGTAAGTATTCCATGATTAAAATTAATGTACTAGTATTTGTTTTCTTGTTCGCAGAAAATGTTCATACCAAAGGTTTATCATTAAATCGATCTATTAGTCCTCAAAACAAATTGGGATTGAAAATTATGGGATGATATATTATCATTTAGAAAGTAAACACTAAGGTAGAATTTTCATTTGACAATACTAACTTTTTCATTGTCTTTATATATAATCTGACTTTTAAATCTGTAACTCAATTCAACAATGGTGTGAATGACTAGCTCTCTTAATGCTTAAAATACAGTGAAACTTTGGTATATGTTTGCTGGATATGGCTTCGTACACTTCTGTTCTTTTCAATGTTTCATTTTAAAGCAACATTTTGTTGTGTGTTTTTGCTTTATAAGTGGATGCACATTTAGAATGGATGCCCGCTACCATATGTTAGTAAGTCTCAATATACTGTGGAAGCTATTCACTCCTTTTGCTTCCTAGCCTTTGAATATATATGTTAATGCTAGGAAGGAAAGGGGACAACCTGAAAAATCTGGGAGGAAAAAAAGGAAAAGGGGTAAAAGAAAAAAGGTAGAGAAATAAATAAACCTACATTAGAGAGTTAAACAGCAAATTATGGCAAGTATTAATTTTAGTATACTAGTAATATGTGTTTAAAATCTAAAAAGGGGAGTTTCACAAATCAGACCAACCTGTTTCTGATCCCTTCGATAATATTAAGGTTTATTGATTTCAGTAAAGTGTACTTTTCGAGGAGATGGGCTATTTATACTGTATATTGTAACAAAGTTTGTATGTGATTAAAGGGGACACTTCAGCAGGATAATTTGTTTGGGAGAATCTTTAGCACAGTCCACCGACTCACTGCTGTCCCTCTAGCCACGAAGTATATGGATGACCAATTCTAGATCTCCTTCATAGTATTATGGATACTATGGTTGTCCACACATTAAAGTCCAATGAGTGTTTGTTCAACATTTTGTAAGTATTTTTGACATTTTTTGTTATTACATGACTGAACATAGACTTTGCATATATTTTCCTCCAGTAAACTCCTGTATGTTTGACTAGTTTTGCTCATATTTCATGGTGACCTTTACTTACATTTCAAGATAAAAGACCATGGTCAAAGAAAGGATCAATGATAAATCCTTGATTATGTTTGCCAAGTTCGGATCCCAGCTTTACGGACCTTCACAACATCAGACGGGGATCAGGTGCCATGAAAGAGTAAGCACCCCCTGCCGACCGGTCACACCCAGTATGTGCTCCTTGTCATGATCGGGAAATAATGGAAAAATCCGTCGACAATTCCATGTGTAAATAATGGTCCAACAAGTAGTATAAAAAACGTCAGTCACCATTTGACTCATTGATAAATTGTATCTGCTGACAAGGTCATTGTATCGACTATAGAACTTATGGAATGATAACTTTAAACAATACTACAGATACTGTTGTTTCATCAACTTGTTTGTCAATAGTTTATCTCCTATAAGAAATTGTACATACGTTGAGCATGCTCTTGCGTATCCAATCAACTGAGAGATTTTGACTCCGTTTGCAGATGATGAAGGTAAATGGTTGCATACGTAAGGGGAGTTGACGATTGAAAGTTAGTCATCACGTTTATCATAAAACTTGTTTGTTAAATTACCTTTAATGTCTTTTCAAGTAACATATCCAAATATGAAACAGATGTGTCAGACTCTATGGTATCTTTTATCTCAAGCTCACTGGTATCGAGATAAGAATGGAAATAAGCATCGTTAAATGACAATACGTGGTCGATATACTTGTATCTAAATTCTGAGTCCACAGCAAGTATTTTCTTCTTTTCACGTATAAGATTCTGGACAAGTTCTGTTTCATATGAATACAGAAATACACTTTAGGTCTGCTAAAAACAGGGCACAATAGGTACCAAAGGGAATCCCAATAGATTGTTGGTAGACCTGTAACCCTTTTAAAAAAATATTAAGTTTAAGATTTTAACTAAAGAATCTCTTATAAGGTTTTTATCTTTAAAAAAAAAACTACAAAATATTGTTTAAATATTTACACACTTTATCTTATATATAAGGTTTTTATCATAAAAAAAACAAGAACAAAATATTGATTCAAAAAATTACACACTTTTTTTCCTATATAAGGGTTTTATCTTTAAAAATAATAACCAAACTATTGGTTAAAATTGTTTCCTTTTATTTAAACTTTTGTGTGCGAAAGAATAGAGATAGATATTTACTTATTTAACTACAGTACCTTCTACTATGAAATAATAAGGAAGTTTAAATATACACACTGTCAGAGATTAGAATGATTTAAATGAAAGAAGTAAGAATTTAAAAACGTACCATTCCTTACGTTAACAAATAAATGCAAAAGTAAAACAAATCTATCAGGTAATCAGAAATGTTGAAAGTTTCCTCCTTGTAATTTTTAAACATACATAGTCAATTGCAATGATTAAAAGATATGTACTGTAAGACTTCGAATAAGATGTTGGAATTTGGGAGAAATTTTAAATTATCAATTTTCATCAATCTGTGAAAAAATTCTTGTTTAAAACTAAGAATTGAGTTAAAAAGTCGAGTGAAATGCCAATAGTGCGACAAAAATGAATTTGAAAAAAAATCTTTATTATAATGGATTTGTCTCTTATATACGAAAGCCATGAAGGGACACGTCGACTTTTCAAAAAAGTAAAAATTAATTTGAGATCTCGGATTACACAATTCGTTCCCACTAATTATCAATTCGTTCTCTCGGTTTATAATTCGAGATCTCGAATTACACAATCCGATCCCACGGATAACTAATTCGTTCTCCCGGTTTATAATTCGAGATCTCAAATTACACAATCCGATCCCACGGATTAATAATTCGAGATCTCGATTTGTAACATCAGTCTTATGTATTTGGCAATCAGTGCTCGCGAATTTTATTACATGTATATATGTATACATGTAATGTTGGATACATTCAAATCCAACTATTTGAATCAATTAATGCGATTCATGTATTTTGTTTCAGCAACCGCGGTCATTCCGAACCTCTTTTATAACTAATTCAACGTATATTTATTTAGATGATAAATAATTACACAGAAGCCATTTCTACTTTTACTATAAAGGACTTTCAATTATTCTAACATACACGTAAAACAAAACCCAGGACTTTTTTGTATAAATATCAGTACTAGAATATGGATTTGAGTCATGTACATGTAATTTTCTCATTCTGGACCGTAATATGTTATAAAAGGTAGGATGTAAACAACTAAACTATTCTATTCATTAAACACGTATTGCCATATCCGAAATGTACAGATAGCTGATATTAATGAAATGATGAGAAGTGTTTAAATTCCGAGGGAACGAATTGTTTAAACTGAGAGGATGAATTACAATCCGAGATAACGGATTGTGTTATTTGAGGGAACGAATCGATAATCTGTGAGAACGAACTGATAACCCATGGGAACGGATTTTGTATTTCGAGATCTCGAATTATAATTCGAGGGAACGAATAGGTTATCCGTGGGAACGGATCGTGTAAATTAATTTTTACTTTTTTGAAAAATCGACGTGTCCCTTCATGGCTTTCGTACTTATATTTCATTTTACATAAACGTAAACGTTATGTATAATCACCACAATTATGAAAACCTTACAAAAATATTCAAATGAATTGCCTATGAAATAGCATACATAAACTAAAGAGGACAAGACAGACAGTTTTCTCATACTATAACACAATTTTTAGAAATGAGTTGACTTATGCTCCATTTTTTTAAAAAGTTGATCCTGAAATCTTGTTAAAAACTATACATTTTTGGGTTACTAGTAGCAAAACATTAAGGTAAGTCAAACAATACCTTGAAAAAAAAATTATAACGCAGCATTTACACTTTCCTGAAAATATTTTTCATCAGCAGTTACTGGGTATGTGGCGTGTTTGTCTTAAAACAATTGTGCCCAGGATATTTCTTCTAGGGTTTTAACTACACAAGTACCACATTATTTTTTTAAATCGAAGTTTTTGACGAGAAAATTTTCCTTAGAAAAGTTTGTAATAAGAACTTTATTCTAAAATTTCAATTTAAAAACTAAATACTATATTTAAATACTGAAATTATAGGCAAGCTACACGACTTGTTCCTTGAGGAACCTCACTGTGATTCTATTTCAAGCATTTACGAGAGGGAAATACAGATTTAAAGGAAGTCCACTGCCCATTTATTAAATAAAATGCCCGCTATCACGAGGAAATTATTGGTTAAGTGCTACATAATAAACAAAACCTACGCTATCATGATCAGAATGCGGAATATCAAACATGAACACAGGCAATCGTGAGTTTACAATTATTTTTTTTTCATCGATTTCTCAATTTTTCAATCAAAAGAAAAGTATTTTGTATGTGCACACATAATTTGTCAAGGAGGATTAGAATTATAAAATATACAAAATATTATTAATAGCTTTATGATATGTTGATCAATTCAGAATACAGCATTGTTCCATCACTTTTACTCATTGGTTCGAAGATATATATGTAGCAGAATCTGGATGTATGGAAAAGTCTATATCTTGTGACTAATTTAAGTGGCAAATAATTTAGATATAAACTATTTTAAATATTAATACAATATTATAGACTTTCTGATGGTTTTGTTTCCTTCTTTCTGCCTTAGCCCTTAAAATGTGATCACTCTTTATCACTTTTATAAATAAATAGCGAGCATTATTTTGAATTTTGAAAACAAAAATGAAACTTTTGTTTTTCCAGTTTCAAACATTAGAGTCTATAATTTCTACCTCAATAATTATTATTTACGAGTATAAGATGTTTTCATAACAAGCAGGTGTAACTCATTTAATGTCATAATCTCAAAATTTCGAAGGTGATGTATTTTGAAGTTTTTACTCTTTTCCCATCACAGTAATAGCTTTTGTCTATGTGTTAATGTTATTCAATAATTATTTAGCATACAATGCTGGGTATAACCAGGGACCGACAACTTACCAGTCTGTGTCGCCAGGCTACCAACATCATGTAAGTAGTCAAAAGGACACATACATGTATCACAGTTTTGCAATAGGTCAATGTCTAAAATACAAGATACAGTGAATCAATTTCATTTAATACTTTTTTGGTAAATTCATTTAAATCTTGAATACTTAATTGATAATTTACATAAACTTGGTCTGTATTTCCTGCTACATGTAACTAGTCGATCGACTTCATTCCACAGTGTTTAAGATATGGGGTTTATCGAAAATCTAGCACGCAATAAATGTTTGATATAGCTTTGTTTTCTCTAAAGTCAGGCGCTAAAGTGTATGGTTCTACACAAGTTGTCACCATAACACAAACACCTACGAATTGGCTCTGCCCCGCCATTTTTTCCTGTTTGTGTTGCTTTTGGCCTTTAGGATTAGTTGCGATCTTCTACGCTTGGGAGGTTTGTTGATGAGCAAATTTAGATTGTTGAACTTTGATAATGCTCATTTTAATTTATTTCCTTAAAAAGGCAAAATACTTAAAATTCTCTTTGCATTTCATCATTTCTGTATGTATATAATTATCAGTGCCAATATTATGTACATGCATTTTACAGGCACAAATATATCGATATTAATGCTTTTAACACTAATATGTCTTACTGTAGGCCAACCAGAGAGTAGAGAGGAATGATTTACGTGGTGCCGAACAATCTGCCTCTTGTGCCAAAACCTTGACAATTACATCCATTTTCATCGGACTCGTCACAGTGGGAGTTGTTTTAGCTTTATATTTTACGAATGTACTGACTTTCCAACAGAGAATCAACCCGTAAAGAAACTGCGATTGGCAATGAGATAGACATAATTTCACTTCCTTAAACATTTTGAGATATTGCCAAGTATTAGTACCATTACCAAGGTTCTGCTTACGCTTAAGAAGTTGATTTCATATATAAAGTGTCAGTTATTATCTTTTCCAAAAAAAAATTTCAAAGACTGTGCTAATTTTATTAGTTAAACGTGTTATTTAGTCAGTTAATGTACAATACACATCTCTGGAAGTCTTGAATTTATTTACAAATTGTGAATATATAACAAAATCATGTCTAGATATAAAACTTTATTTAAGATATGAAATACAACTCGGGATTTAGTAATACGATACCCGTAGAACCGCAACATATTATTGAGGAATAAAAAAAGACAGCGCGCAGTGTTTTCATTTAATTAATCAATTTCTGGTTATTTTTAATCTACCTTTATGTAAGATATAGCGACCTAAAGAGGATGGTTTAATTTCTTTTCAAGAATTTTACCTTTAAAGTTAGACCTTTTTTTGGACCCAGGACTATTCGACAGTGAAGGTGTACTTTTGTAACAATTTCTGAGCACTTGGGTGAAGGAACAGGTGCTGTCTAATTTTGTTGACCCAGGTTAGTTGCAGCCGGGATTTAAATTTCCGATCTCGGAACGAGCGATCAGCCGATCTACTGATAAAGCTACCATGCCGGTGTTTTAATAAGAAGAAACTGTCATCAAAGTCAATTACTTAGTGAATCCTTTGCTATTTAATATATGAATATCATAAATGTATGGTTAAAGCAAATTATACCTCCCGCTTGAGGGTATTTATAGTAATTGGGATGTCCGTCCGTCCTTCTGTCTGTAAGTCCGTTCGTCTGTTACGCTTTGGGATACCCAATTCTTATCCGCAACTCCTCTCGAACCACTGAATGAAATTTGATGAAACTTTTACAGAATCTTTATTATATATTCCATTGTGCACCTCCTATTTTCACTTTTTGATCCGACATGCACATATTTAGGGTTTCCCATAGCAAAACATGGACACTGCCATTATATTCATATTTTGGTCTTATTTTTATTTTAGAGTTACTTCCCTTTGCCCGTCCGAATTGTTTTGCATGTGTGTGCAAAACATGCATTTTGACATTATAATCATGAAAATGTATATCATTTGATGAACTCAATGCTCATAGTACTTTTAGTTTTTTTGATAGAAGTTATTCAATTGTCATTTAAGTTTTTATAGGCATTCTTTTAATAAATGAAATAGATATGATATAATGATAATGAAAAAAATATAAAAAAATAAGTATTTGTCAATGCTTTGTTAAATTATCTCTTTCCCGTGCATGATTTTTAAAAGAGATGTAAACCAATTTGTATAAATTTGTATTTGCAGCCAAGTAACATATATTTTATTAAACAGCCTCGAGCTCAATATCACAATCTAGGTGGAGTGTTTCTGACAGGTAATTCCAGATAATGAGTGACTGTGATGTAAACATAAAACATTTTCTTTTTAAAATATAACCATCTATAAGTAAGATTGGGGTAATTTTATATACTATTCAAAAAAAAGTAGGGAATACCCGGTACTGTAGTTTGTGATGAAATTTTCACATATACAAAGGGATACATAACCATGTATCAATTCGTTGGCATGCTACAGGATGACACAAGACAGGTCGATGTGACAAGGGAAATGGGTGTTTCCAAGTCTGTTATCAGCAGATTATGCTCCAGACATCGTGCTACAGGGGCTATTTAGGATATACCACGATCCGGTCGACTACAGGCAACAACTCAGGCTGGTAACAGGAAATTAAATAAGGTTTCAACTTCAAAGGGATACTGGCTTGGTAGTGAGAACGATTGCACAGATTTTACTTGCACGCCTAGCGTCCTTGTGTTACTCCCTGTTCGAGGGATCGTCACAATAGGACCCGATTCCACTCGTGTCGTCACCAGCAACGCTGGGATAATTGCTGGTGGAACCACGTAATGTTCTCAAATGAGTCAAGGTTCACTGTGGACTTGCTGGATAGACGCAGGAGGGTTTTGCGCCAACGTAAAGAACGTATACATGACGTTAACACCATTAGACATTATCGGTATGCAGGTGGATCTTAAATATTGTGGAGAGTCATCACTGTTGCCTGGAGAACATACTTGCATATTGTTGGTGGGCATGTCACAAGGTAGTACTTCAAGGACACTATCTTGGTATCCCATGTTTTGCCGTTTGCACGTCATAACGGCCACCGTTTCATTTTTCACGAGACAATGCCAGATGACACAGGGCAAGGATAGTTACAGATGACCTCCAAAAGCAGAATATCGTTAATTATCATGTAATGTCAATAACCTCTTGCTAATCTCCAAGAACTTACTGCATCATTGAATGGAATAACCTTCCCCAAAATGACCTGTGATGTCTCGTTAGGAGTATAGCAGAGGTTTTACCCGTTACTGACTCTGTTTTACAATTGTAGTAAATTTGCTGTGTGACCATGTATTGGTGTCTACCTTTATTGTGGAGAATCTGTCCTTTCCTGACTATTTACAGGGTTTCGAATAAATTGGCAAATGTTTCCTTAATACTTTTCTGTCATTTGTTTTCATTCTGACATTATGATCTGCATTTCATCGTCCTTGTAAATCCAATATCCCCTACTTGTTTGAATAGTATATTTTGAAAATAAAGCAAAAGACTTTTTCACTTGATTTTTTTTTTTTGACAGGGTTCAGGAAAGAGACCATTTAAGCGGAAAGCTCCACTACAAAAAACAGCTGCCAAAGTTTGAATATTGAAACAAATGTAATGTGTTTCATAACAAGCTTTATGCGTTATAGGGAAATAATTGATACATTATAGAACATAATGAATAATTCCAGTTTGAACAGCATTTATGTATTTTAAAAGATGAATGAAGCCATACCTTCATGACTCAGACCCAAGGAAGTGTCCGAGTACCTTGTAACTCGTACATGTAACACGCGTCTTTTCACCTCTGCCAGAAGTCAGGGTTTATAAACATAGAATGAGTAGCACCAACCGTAAGTTAAACTTCATACATACTTTAGCTGTATTGTTCCCTATCTGGAATTAAAGTGATCATAATGAATATTGACATGATTAATTTAAATTAAGGTTCTCCGTCCCTCAGGTTCGGAAAACAGACATTGACTAATTGAAAATGCTTATTTAAATGAATTCTTAAAGTAATTGTGTTTAACCCACGATAATTCTTCAAACCACATCTTTAAAGTTAATCATATGGTATAGGGAAAATTATTGATCTCAAATAAATTTTCAGGAAATCCGAATAAAAACACCTTGTATGCATTTTCCAATTCAAATTTGATCAACAAATACATTTTAGAATTAAAAATTATAGGTATCCAGTGTTTTAAAAAAATTGCATATGATGCACTTTAGTTATTTCTATTTTCTTTGATCATTTTACAATGAATAGTGTATTAAGATTTTACTATCATTGCAAAACACAATTAATCATTTTGAAGTCCATATCATGTCAATAAACATTGGTGTATATGGTTATATTAAAAGAATCTCAATTTCTTTAAATATATGATTTTAATATATATTTTTCTGGTGTAAAAATTTCGACTTTTTAAGAGACCTTTCTGAAAACTTCAAATAACCTTGAAGCACATTGAGAGGTATAAAATGAGAATTGTTGAATGAAAAGATTTAATTTTTAAGCTTCATTTTGAGACTTTTTGAACAAAATAAAAAATTTAAGAGTAACTGTGAAGTAACAAAGAAGATGGGTGCATTTGGCGTGCGATCTGCAGGAATCATTTGTACGAAACATTTATGGTTTAAATGTCCATAATTTGGTTGGCTAAACATAGCTGGTCAGATTTTACAAACACGTCCATAGGTTTTTTTTCATTTAGTTTGACCTTGTGAGATTGTAACATTTATGTCCTTTTTTCCTAGGGGGTACAACAACATAGCAATGTTTCACAAAAAAAAATAAACATCTAAAACAAATTAATGCATAGATACATGATACGTGTACATGTGCATTATAGAAAAGAAGATTGGAATTGATTTCGCTCGAGAACCAAACTGAAACAAAATTTATCTTATTCAAAATTTTAATACATCAGTACATAACGAAACTGACAAAATAAATGGTTGTTTGCATGAAAAAAAAATTAACGCCCCAAAACTTCTCATATCGTGTGCACTGAACAAACAGCTCTACTTACTGAGCTATCACCGCTACAAATATAAAAAAGGAATTTAAAAGGACAAAGAAGCACCACATTCACACATTTGGATTTTTTAGGAAAAAGTTCATTTTTCGTGGTCTCTGGGTCTTCTCTCCATTTTTAGCTCACCTGAGCCGAAGGCTCAAGTGAGCTTTTCTGATCACATTTTGTCCGTCGTCCGTCCGTCCGTCTGTCCGTCTGTAAACTTTTCACATTTTCGACTTCTTCTCAAGAACCACTGGGCCAATTTTGACCAAACTTGGTACAAAGCATCCTTGGGTAAAGGGGAATTTAAATTATTAAAATGAAGGGACATATCCCCTCGCAAGGGGAGATAATCAAAAAAAGACCAAAATAGGGTTGGGTCATTAAAAAATCTTCTTCTCAAGAACCACTGGGCCAGAAAAGCTGAAACTTATGTGGAAGCATCCTGGTATAGTGTAGATTCTAAATTGTTCAAATCATGACCCCCGGGGGAAGGGCGGGGCCACAATGGGGAATCAAAGTTTTATATAGAAATTTATAGGAAAAATCTTTGAAAATCTTCTTCTCAAGAACCACTGGGCCAGAAAAAGTGAAGCTTATGTGGAAGCATTCTGGGGTAGTGTAAATTCTAAATTGTAGGAATCATGACCCCCGGGGGATGGGTGGGGCCACAATGGGGAATCAAAGTTTTACATAGAAATATATAGGAAAAATCTTTTAAAATCTTCTTCTCAAGAACCACTGGGCCAAAAAAGCTGAAACATATGTACCCATGGAAGGATCATGGGGTAGTGTAGATTTCAAAATGTCTAAATTATGATCAGTGGGGTAGGGTGGGAATGCATTATGTATAACAAGGGGGAAATCTGGTAAAGAACAGAATGGTCAAAGCTTCTCAGGTGAGCGATGTGGCCCATGGGCCTCTTGTTTAAAAATGTGTATTTGTTTCTTTGAATTAAAATACACACAAACAATTTTTCAAAATCATGGAGAGAAGACCCATAGATAGAAAAATTTTAGAAAAACGTGTTTAAAAAATGTACAATTTTGGACCAAATGTCTGATCTTGCCAATTTTCAAGTTAAATTTTAGCAAATCAAAGCTCAATTTTGGGAAACTATTTTCCTTTCCTTTTGCACAGGAACTCGATAAATAACAAAAATGTTAAAATTTCATGTGAAATGAGGATAACATTTTCACTTTTCAATTACGCCCAGATTCCTGCCGAATGCCAATCAAAAGCGCCCTCGTTCTTTTCATGAGACTCACGAAATGCATTTTTTTTTTACATTTATTACCACTAAACAATTCTTCAACCACGAAATCAAATCCCCATGACAAATATATATATTCCTCAAACCACGAAAAATCAACACTCGAAAATATGTGATTTTACGGTATCCTTCCTAGCTGAGGATCGGAGTACCTTAATATGTTTTTTTTTTCAGCATTTTTGGTCAAATTAAAGAAGGAGAGATTCCGAAGACATTGAATAAGTCTATTGCAAAAAAGTAGATCTATATTTTCCCCGGATTTGAAACTCAATTTCATCACCATGTCGGACCTAATTACTAAACAATATCGTTTACATGTGTATCCTTTCAATTTATTATTAATCTAACTTCCTTATAAATTTCATGCCTCCTTTGCAATTCAGTGAACACGATTTTACATTTATGATTTAAAGAAGCGTAAATTACCTACTTGGGTTGTTTGTTTAACGTCCTTTTCGAGAATTCTTCACTCGTATTGAGACGCAATAAGAGAACTTTCATCCGTGCACATACTACGACACAGCATCTTGGTTTTGAAGATTGAAGGAGACGTAAGGTTTTGAGCAAACGCTTTAAAGATTGTGCTACACGGGCGACCTCTACTTTGTAGTCACAACCTCGTAATTTACAATTTCTCACAGAAGTTTAAAATCTATTTTGTACACTTTTTTTTTATTTTGCTTATATGCACAAGAAGATAAACAAAATGTATATATATATATAAAGAGAGAGAGAGAGAGAGAGAGAGAGCATTTAATATTGCAATTTTTTGTTACTTAGTACCTTAATTGATTGAAAGTTGATCTTCTCGCAAAAAATATAGTCAAGAAGCTAATATTCAAATTAATTTTTACTGCTTTCTACAATTCAATTTATGGGTGTGTTTTCTTTTACCTTTTACCTATATAGCATACAATGCTGGGTATAATCCGGGTACGACATCCTACCAGTCTGTGCCGAAAGTCTTCCAACAATGTGTAAGTACATGTATTTGAGAATTTAAACTTCTTTTTTAACAATTCCGTTTTTAAACGATCAACAATATTATAAAATAGAATAAATCAATCTAATATACTGAATACATTCTTTCTAAAAGCACTGTGAAATGATCTCATTTTTAACATGGTAAAACAATTTCTTTTAAATATCTCTCGTGCGCTGATTTTCATCTTTTCAGCTTTAATTAAGAATATTTATTTTTCAAAAGCTTTATATTAAGCTATCTTTAAAATATGATGTAAATTCGTATCCTTTCAAGTCTAAAATGTATGGTTCAACACCAGCTGTCACTACAACATACTCACCAACCAACTGGCTCTGTCCCGCCATATTCTCCTGCTTGTGTTGCTGTTGGCCCTTAGGATTGGTTGCGATATACTATGCTTTGCAGGTTTGTTCCACTGATAACTTAGGGATCCAAACTATTTTTTATTCTTTAAAAATTGCCTTTAAATGGTATTTTTATGCATCTTATCACTCACATTTTATAAAACATATTCATATATTTAATAAACAAAATATATCAATATTGATGAGTTAATCAGTAATTTTTAAACTTTAGGCAAACCAGAGGGAAGAAATGAATGATTTGTACGGCGCCGAGCAGTCTGCCTCTTGTGCTAGAAGTTGTACATATGCGTCAATTGTTTGTGGTGTTATCATGTTTGGTGTCTCACTGGCTGTGTTTTTCACCGTCCAGCAGAAAAACCACCATCTTCCATAAAACAACTTTAAATGTATGATCTAATTTAAAAAGTGAATCTCCAAAAATGTTTTGAAGTTTCAAAAATTTATTTTGATTAAAAACTAATGCTATTAAAAGATCAAACTAATTTATTTACAAACAATTTATAAGAGTCTGACACATCTATTTCATACTTGGATATTTTACTCGAAAAAAAAGTTGATGGTAATCTAACTACCAAGCTCTATGATAAACGTTATGACTTTAACTTTTCTATCGTCAACTTCCCTTACTTATGCAGCAATATACCTTCATCACCTGCATACGGAATTTAAATCTCTGTTGATTCGATACACAAGAGCATGCTCTACATATGAACAACTTCTAAAAAGAGGTAAATTACTGACAAACAAGTTGATAAAACAAGAGTATCAGCAGTCTCGTTTAGAGTCATCATTTCGTAAGTTCTATGGTCGATACAATGACCTTGTCAGCAAATATAATTTATGTATTCTTATGCTTATAGGCAAGCTCATCGCAGCTTGTTTTTGCTAATTTTGACTTATATTCATCATTGAGTCAAATGCTGACTGAAGTTCTTCATGCTAATTGTTAGTCCATTATATAAAAATGTACATCGAATTTTTCCTCTTTTTCCCGATCATGACAAGGAGCACACGGCGAATGTGACCGGTCCAGTTTGCATTATATGATGCCCAACATTTGTGTCTTCTTAAGAAGTTTTTTTTTCTAGTCTCTTCTTACCCCCTTTCTTTGTGTATTTTTGTTTTGTGTCGTTCACTTAAATAAATGACTTTTTCAATTTCAATACTGCTCTTATTTTCTTTGAATCCATCAAAAACTAGCTCAGTTGGCTTGGCTTCGGTCTAACAATAACAAAGGAACATAAAGATTTTTTTTCATTTTTTAGTAAAATTAATCAATAATTTGTTTGACATGATTTGTATAATTAATTAATTAAAATTGTCTTTATTTAAATATATTTGCAGTATATAATATATATTTTAATCTTCATTTGATTTTTAAAAATATTAATACAGTTTGCCAAAATTAAAAGAAAAACGGGGGTGGGTGGGTTATACATAAAAAATCAATTACTACGAGACCGAAGAAAACAGCATCGTTATTAATAAATGACAATAAACGTCAAAGATGATTTTTAATTGTTTTCAAAGAGTAAAAATTACATGAAACATAGCAACATGTCTTACATACTATATGCTTTATTGTAAAAAAAAAAATAGAAATGAGGGAGGGGTTGTGAATGATTTTGTTTTGTTTCTTTTTTTTAAATATTTTTAGAAATATCATGATTTGATTATGTTTCTTTAGAGGCCCAAAAGACCCTTATCGAAACTCTTTCTTTATCAGAGAGGTAAAATAAATGTTAATGTAAACAAGTTGTAATTCTACAGATTGTTGGAATCTACCAGGGAACGAACACAACTCCAGAGAGAGGCGGAATCCTGACTTTGATTTTTAACACAAATCCACTACAGCGTTATGAAAAGTTTCATATCAACCAACCTCCTACATGTAGTTGAGCACAAGCGCGTTTCACATTCTATCCGCCTCCCTACTTAATTCTTCATTTTGAGGTGTATTTAAATATCTTTTGCAGTGAAATATATTAAAATTTTAAAAAATTAATTAGATGGTGTTAAAAAACTTCATTTGACAAGAGATGCCGTTCATCCCCAATGGGACATTTCCTGTCTACATCGATCCTGTTTGCACGCTTCAGTGATCTGTCTTTTATTGTTACGTATTTAAAAATACACTCCCAGTCATTCAATAGAAGGAAATTCCATTATTTTATAGAGAGAATATGGCTTCCTACGGACAAACATCGGGCGAAAATGGTAAGATAGAAATTTAAAGTGTGTTATTATAAGGTAATTATAACCGTTAAGCGGTAGAAACACGGCAAGAATTGACATTTGTAGCAAAACTCTGGTGGTTGTTTACGCCATTGCTAAAGTCAATGAAGCGTGACACATGGTACAGACTCTTTATCTCACTATTATTCACAATTCAAAAGGTCTAACTGATTACTGTAAAAGTTCTTAACAGTAAAAAGAAAAACATTACATGGCTTAACAAATAAATTCCAATACACATACAGGCAGCTGACAGGTACATGTATAATATAATACGCAATATCATTAAACTATGGGCTTATTTCTCGATATCTACTTAAAAAATATGAATTGAACAAAACATGAAAAAGGTAATATTAAAATGTTATTTACTTCAAAAGTTTGCTTTTATCTTCACTTTTATTTGCTTCCTGGGCGAAAAACGTTGTAGTTGAAGTTTTCCTCTCTGTTGATAAACCTGGAAAATGCACCACGTGAACACTTGAGCAACAACGTTACAGTTCAGTTCTTTCGCAAACACACCTTGTTGATTGAAGCACTGCACTAAGTTTAGATTCAATGTAAATACACAAGTGCATATTTCTTTGTAGCATACAATGCTGGTTATGACCAAAACGTGGGACAGAACCCTCCAAACCAAGGAATGACGAACCGTAGGTACTCTAGTGTTAAGGCATGATTTCAATCAAGTATAATTCAGCACGCAGTTGCTTTTCTTATCGAACGATTTCAATCACTTATGAACAATACTCTTTTTTAAGCACGCAGTTGTTTTTATTATCAACCTATTTCAATCTCTTATTCAAAATACCCTTCTTTTCAGCTTACTTTTTTTATCAACAAAAGATACAAATACACATAGATTGCATTATACACTTAATGTACATTATCTTATTAAAATTGAAATACTAGGCCATGATTTGTTTCAATACTAATATTTACTTAACATTTTTAATAAAAACCCTTATATTATTATAATTATATATGCATAAAATGTCCTTGAAGCATACAATGCCGGTTTTGACCAAAAGGTGGGACAGAATCCTCAAAACCGTATGTACTTTTATGTTAAATTGTCCACCAAGAAGGGGTATTCTGAAATGTGCTTAATTTGATGGGTTTTTTTCTTCAAAAAAAAAAAAACAAATAATAATTCCAAATCATAGCTTATTTTTCATGTTATTATTGGCGCATTATGTTTTATACTTGTAAATTACAAGCGTATATATTTGGCTAAGTCTATATTCATATGGCTTCCACAGAAATATGTAGAATAAGGCTTTCTTCTCAATGAATGAACATCAAAACTACTAGTATATAGTATGCGTATAAACTTTGCGGAAAATAAAGATACGTTATAAAATTTGCAGATATTAATTGTCTAAGTTTTGTGGGAATTCCTCTAAAAAGAATTTAGATAAAAGCATTTTATTCTAAGTCTTCAAAACATTATTATTCGCTTGATCTTATGATGATGATGATGATGTGTGAATCATTTGATTATTTATAATTTCTTACTCCGGATGCTTCTTGCGCTCAAATTCAGAAATTATGAATAATCATATGAGCTTTGGGAAAGTTTCTTCAATATTAAAATGTTATATAATTTTATAATGGAGTATTTTTATTGCGCGCCTTCCTTCTTGATTTCATTTTTACTCTGAAAATTAAAATTTCAATGCATGACTTAGATGTAATAGAAAACTCAATGTCCATGAAATTTATTGAGAGCTTTAATACACATAGATATTTATGTACCCGGTATTCTCATTACATGAAAATTCAAGCTGATATATTTAGTGTTTTTTTGTTTTTGTTTTTACTTTTACATGATGTTGTGTTCTTGCATTGAATTTAAAGAAAGTCTAGTAATTTATTAATGAACATAAATGTAAAGTTCTTTCGTTGTAAATTTTGTAGCTGTTAACGCTGGTTATAACCAAAATGGAGGACAACATCCACAAAACCAAGGCCCACCAAATCGTAAGTGTTATTCAAAAATTTATCAAGGAATTATGCCCATTATTAAACCCGAGTAAGATTTACATGTCCAAGTTGTAGTCCAGTAGCCTACCTTAATATTGCGGATCTACATAAGAAGTATTCATAAAATGTTAATTGAAGAAGGTTTCATGAAATGTTCATTGAAGAAGGTACACAGATATCCAAAATACAACAATATTAAACGAGAATCCCTTTCACTTGTGATACCGGCTCACTTAGATGAAATCTTTTTGCAATGTTGGGCTTTTTATCTTGTAAAATGAAATCAATTTTTTTTGTTCTAAAGTTTCACCAAACTTTTTATTCTTGTAGCTTATTCTGCTGGATATTGATATTTTTTTTTTAAATATCTGCTCTACTGTTTTATTGAACTTTCATTGTTCATTTGTTCAATTTATTAATTCTTCATTTTGGATTGCATTTACATATCTGTTGCAATGAAATATATGTAAATTTTGATTTTGATGGTTTCAGAATGAATGTACTTGTATTTGTTATGTATTTGGCAAGATGTCATATTATTCCCATGGTGCATTCCCTGCTTAATACAAACGTTATAATAGTATAAAGCAATATTAACAACACAAGAATTGACACTTCTAGCAAAAATCTCTATTTGGTTTTTAAAGTCATTACTTCACTGAATGAAGTGTGACCCATTGTAGTCTATTTCTCCGTTATTATTATTCACAATCCAGAAAAATTCAAACAGCCATCTATATGTATTTTATTATTCCTGTGAAAAAGGTTCTTTGATTCCAAAATACGAATTGAAATCATCAGTCATCAACAGGAATTAATTTCAAGATACATATGAAAAATCATTCAATCATATACATAGGCTTGTTTCTCTATACCTATAAAGAGAAAAGTTGTAAATTGTAAAGGGTCAGATAAAACCGCTTGCACACATTTACAGAATTAGTTTTCTTTTGTCTTTACTCTTTGGTTGCTCTGAGAAGGACATTATAATTGGATTACTTTCCTTTGTCTTGATATCTCTGGAAAATTATACACTGAACTACATGAATAGATGAACAACGTTACAGTTCAGTTGTTTCGTAAATCACATCTTGTTGGTACATGCAATACTGAGGGCTTAAATGCAAATACATATATATCTACTTGATGATCTTGCAATCCGATATACTTGTTAAGGCATGGATCTACTGTTATATGACGCTGTTTTGCTGCATTTGGTTTTATAAACTGGGCGAAGATTCATTGTTAAGAGAAGGTCTACTTAATTATACTGAAAGAAAAAAGAAACGCAGGGTAGCATAATTTACCACATGACCGAAAATTATGAAAATTGGTCAGATGAGAAAGAACTTTATTCGGTAATAACCAATATTTGCCCCCCAAATCAAACTTTGATGGAGATATATTTAATTAAGTTCTTAAACAGGGGAGTATATGCTGACTTCAAAGCACTGAACATTTTCATAAGTAATGACGCCATATGTACATAATGACGTCACAAACAGGACTTAAATTTCAGTTTTTTTATGAATTTTACAGAAAAATGTACATATTTCGTCGATATTTTGAGTAAAAGTCACCGAGCGCATGTGTGTTCAGGATCAATATTTTGATATAATGTGTAGAATGATAATATCAATGAAATATGTCAATATTGTTCCTGAACAAACTTGTGCTCTCTAAATTTTAAAGCTACAATTGTTGAAATTTTGTCCATTTTGTCCTCTTTCTGAAAAAGGATATAAAATCGGACTAGTTTGTGACGTCATAAAAACAAAAATTGGGAATACAATGCTTTGGCACTATAATGTTTTCTGTTAATTTATATTCCTCATACTATTTATTGAATTCAGCACATTTCAGGAAGTTTTCAAAATTTGACTTTTGTGGGGGCAAATATATGCAATATACCGCATATAGTTCTTTAGTTACTATGCACCAAAATCAGTGTTCAGAATTACTCAACCATAAAATGTATGACGTCATGTAGGGAAAACGCTAAAAAGCACAAAACACGTGCAATTTGTTGACGACGAGTTGATCAACAAATCTTGTTGCACCATTTGATGCACCCGAGGTATACTCATTGTTTTTCAATATTTAGAGACGACATGAATTTCTTGCAATCTTGGTATAGTTTACGGAAGTTCAATGGGGTCTGGTTTTCGAATTGCCTAATTAATGAAAAAAGCAACAACAGGTAACTAAGCAGTTTTTTTTTTGTAAATTTCCCCCCATAAAACTTGTAACCCGTTGTCAGAGAGGGCCTGGAATGGTTTTCAATCAACCATGACGATGACGTTTACACGAAACAGAGTCATCTTACGAGCGTGTTATTTGTCCTGCCCTCTCTTAAATCGCAACCCTACTACCACAAAATCCGCCTTTTGTGCAGTAGACTATCATTATCATTACGTTCACACAAAAAATGAAAGCAAGCAATTCCGCAATTTGGTTTTTTGAGCCAGTCAACTTACTGTTGTGTTTCTCTCACTGGCGCATGCGCGCGTCGTATGACTAATTTTTTGGCATGGTTACCCATGCCCAATATAGCCAGGGTTGGAAAGATATTCACTCTAATGAATTCCATGCATAGGAGAAATAACGCTCATGACAGATGTGCAGGAGAGACATTGAAGATAATGAGAGTTTTCGATTTTCACCTTTGGGGGGTATCATCATATGAGCTTCAATAACTCATGAATTATTAGACAAAATCAAATGGAATTTTGGTTATATCTTTTAGAAAGATGATTTTAAAAGTTATATAGGAATACCGAAAAAAATTTAAAGAAAGATCAATCTAATTCACCTCAAAATTTACCCTGTGTTACTTTTTCCTTTCAGTATATAAACATGAGTAAGGTCATATAAAAAGTCGAAATTTTTTACCCAATAAAAATATTTTCACATTACATATTGAAAGAAATTGAGGTCCATTTAAATCTAACAGCACTGTCTGTAGATATTAATGTTAATTAACATGAAATTGGAAGTGATTAATGGTGTTTTGCAATTATAGGAAAATCTTTATTCTCTATGTATTGTAAAATGATCGAAGTAAATACCAGGTATTAGAAATTAAAGTACCTAATATATTTTTTTTTAAAATGTCAATTTTTTTCAAAAGCCTGGATACCTTATCACTTTTATTTCTTTAATATATTTTTTGAATATACTTGAATTGGAAAATTTAATGCGTTTACTGAAACTTAATTTGAGATTTACTAATGTTTTCTATATAACATGATTAACTTTAAAGATGAAGTTTGGAGAATTATAATGGGTAAATACACGCTACTTTAGGAATTCAGATACATTTTTGTGAGCATTTTCAATTAGTCAATGCTGATTCTCAAAAACTAAGTATCGGAGTACCTTAACGTTCATGTAAACCTACAGTACTTGTACATAAGATTCACTGGAACTTTTGTAGCTGTTAACGCTTGTTATAACCAAATTGGTTGGCAAAATCCCCAAGTAGAGTAAATAAATATCCAAAATACAACAATATTATTTGAGAGTTCCTGACACTAGTGATATCGGCATGTTAAATCAATCTTTTTGCCGTGTTGGAAAAATTTTCATGGACTTTAACTTCTCAAAGCTAACTTCATGTATTTATTGCTGCAGCTTATTCCGCTGGATATAACCAACCCCCACCCCCAGCATACACACCGAATCCTCATAGCTACCCAGGAAGTCAAGGCTACCCGGCGGGTCAAGGCTATCCGACAGGTCATCCTGGTTATGGTCCACCGCCTCCTGTTGTACAACAGCCTCATCACCACACAACAACAAACGTCGTGGTACGTGGTAGAAATCAAAATATTCAACTGGCCATCGTAGGACGACTGAATTTTCGAAATTCTTCAGAGCATTTCATTTTCAAGAGCTTACTCAAACACACCTGGGCATGTGTGTCTCATTCTCCGTTTGTCAGTCTAAATTGTCTTCATTAAAAAGCTCTTTAATTATAACCAAGGTCATTTCTTCTTCTTGAGAGAATTTATATCTTTCATATTTAAATGTCCGTTACCTAGGTGATGAAAACGTTCTAATTTGGATTGAATGAAGATATTTTTATTTATATTTTGTATTACCTGTCACGTAAAATATCCAAAAATTTTAATGATTGTGAACCTCATTTCTTGACCTTCAAATTTGATTTTCATTTAAAAGACCCTGAAAGTGAGGGGCTTTGCTTGTTGATTGTCGGTAATACAACAACAGTTCTAGCTTTATTTTGTTTGAAAAACTGCATAAACGTTTTGTTTCAGGTGACAAATAATTCGTGCCCCTCGGTCCTTTTCATCAGACGCCGGTTCCACAGTGATTATCTTGTTCTGGCTATTTTGGCGTGTTTCTTCTGTTCCCCTTTGACTGGGATTCCTGCCATTATTGCTGCATGCATTGTAAGTATATACGTTTTCAATTGAATTGCCAAAATGACCTTGATACTTTACTTATTTGTACGGTTGTAAAGAAATTTTAGTTGGATCATTGTTTGTTATCTTTAGCGTTTTCATAAATGTGTAATAATACACTTTCTACATTACTTATCACTTATTTGAAAAAATGATATAACTTTAATTCAGGCGAGAGACCGATTTGACAATGAAGACATAGAGGGTGGACGCAGCAGTGCCAGATGGGCTCTGGGATTAACACTGCTCTCTGTGTTCCTCGGGATCGGTTGTTACATTCTTCTGGTGGTACTCTCGGTGTCTGGTTCCAGATCTGACAACTATAATGGCTACTAAAGATTGTCTGGAAACAAATTCAGACTGCTCTAAGGCCTTTATTTTTATTATTGTTGTTTAATTTTTTTTGTATATTGTCAAAGTATATTGTTGCTTACATTATTGTGCTTTATATATTGTATAATTTCACTTATGTGCTTATATACAGAGGGAATAATGTTATACAATCATTTTAAGTTTGGAAAGGAACATCTGATTACAATTTTTACACTTGATAAAAAAGCATCAAGGATTTCACATATGGTTGACGGAAATCACTTTCACTTTATATAGTTAATTACGTAATAAAAATTGAACATTCATGTGAAAACATTGCATTTATGCTTAGTTTAATTTGCAATCAAGGTCTAAAGACCTTAAATCCTCGAAGTGAAATGCTGATTTTAAAGAAGACAATTAAATGCCATGTAATTTCAACGAGATAGGCAAAGATATCGAAGTTCACAGTAATCTATCTCAAATAACCTTTAAGAAATGTCCAGAGTTTGGAACCGGTGTCTACGAGAAGAAATAATTCCCTATCGACCTGTCACACATACTTATACATTGAACCTTATGTATTAAAGATTGATCATGGTCTCGAGTATTGAATAAGCTATGAGAGGTAGTAACCATTTGAGCTGACAACGTAAACAAGGTATGTTGATGAGACAAAAGCTTTATATCTATATACATATCGTTTGTTATACAGTTCTGTCGTTAGTTTTCTATAGAATACATAATTAGATGTTGTTTATGAGGAACTCGTACATGCATACAGTATAGAATAGAGTATTTTTAACAAAAGAATGTAATTTCGTAGCTAACCAATTACAAAATATGAAAATTCTATATTTTATTCAGAAAGCTAATGTCTAATGTGTTATCAAAGTAACTTTTAACTTACATTCGAATATCATATTTTAATACCACTGACTTTAAAAATTTTATGATTTATTTGTTAGTTTTGTAAGTCTAAGATATATTTCAAAATAAATAGTAGAAAATTTTGAGTTATCCTGTTTGTCATATACATTTTTTGAGTTGTGTTTTTTATGAACATAATACTGTGTTGTCTTTTTCGTTTTAGTTCAGTGGGAATTAAAGAGTAAATGAATATTGGTAATTGATAAAACGCCATTTATATTAAGATTTTTATATCTACTTTTAAAATACATTTTTGCTGGAACAGTGATATTTTGCATGAATTTCAAATCACCTAACTATGATGTCATAAAAATTGAAATAGGTCGTGATACATGTAAGCATATGAGTTGCACTTAGATTTTAACACGACTTAAGTTACACTAGAGTTACAGTTAAACCCCAGTCAAATTTCCAAAAACGACCAACGGCCGACGGGTTTTGAAGCAAAAATGGGATTCTTCGGGTGACAGTCGTCAGTTCATCGGCCGTTGTCTTGGCCGATTTTGACCTCTTTTTTTGTCGGCCGACCAATTTTGTGTCATTCGGTCCAAGTTATAATTTTTCTTGCGTCGGTGGCCGATTCCTTCAATTGAAGTTATTCGTCGACCAACCTTCGATCATCGTCTGACCATCGGCGGTCAGTTTATAAAGTCGGTTGTCCGTCGTTGGACAATAAGGGTGTTTAAAATTTCGGCCGACGCTTAAAATCAAACTGTAGCTCATTGCTCGATGATCGGACGACGATTGGCCGACTTGTGAATATTTAACCTAGTAAGGATACATAACACAAACAAAATTTTGATGCATGGATTGATATAATTTTTTTGAACGGAAATAACATGAATAATTAATCCGTAAGATATAAAGAAATCTAAAGTATTATTTGCTGCTTAGATATGCACCATTTGTCATTTTTATGCAATTCCATACAAAATATTACACACATTTTCAACTTTGCCTTGCAAACATTACTCACGTTACCTATCTGAATATAGATCTATGAAAAAATATTTCCGAATTCTAAAGAAAAAAGATTTTTTGTGTTATTTGTCTAAGTCATCGGTGTCCCTAGGAATTAATGTGACTGCTCGGTGTCGCCCGATACTGTATCGGCCGATCATGTTCTTTCAGCCGACAAGACGAGAAAAATTTAGTCGCCCGACCATCGGCTTAAATGTGACCTAGGCATTAGTAAACACATAACATGCTGAGTCTCCATTCTAAAAAGAAAAAAAATATTATTAACCACTATAAACCTTACTCGTATGATTAATTAACGTTAAATACATTTAGATTTTGATGAATTAAGACTGAGTCATGGTGTAAAGAAAAGAGCCAAAAGGTTATTTATTAATAGAAAAATGACTGTTCTTTTTCAGAAATTTTGACACATCTTGTCGTATAGTTTGAAATGCACAAATATTAAAAATGAAAACATATTAAAACCCATTTTATAGGAAGTATTAAAATTCTTATAACTCAAACTAAATCATTGTTTATCAAATTGATGGACAAGGGGAAAAAATCGATTCATTAGATAAACTCGTAAAATTAATATTTTTTCTGAACTATAGACTGCAACCAACCAGTGACACGTCTAGACGAAGCTTAACGTCTTCAAAATCTGAATTTCATTAACAAGTATTAAATAACTCGCAGTCTTCATTGATGCAAACTAAATACAGAATTCAATATTAAATTTTTCAATTTCAAAATAAAAAAATATTTAAAGTTGTATGAAGTTTTGATATTAAAAAAGGGATTTTCGACAAAACTGAGATGTAAGGGTAAAGCAAAATAATTCAGAAAAGAATACAGTATATCTATGTATTCGTTTCGTAAGACTAAATTTGTGAAGAAAGATACTTTTTTCTTTTTTTTTTCTTTTTTTTATGAACATTTTGGTGAATCTTCACTGAGCAACATTACGTTTGATGATTTTCTTTGCAAACATAAAAAAGCACTCGTGTATATTATTTGGAATGTATCGGATGGTAGAAATGATTGTTATTGAAAAGTGAAGTACCCTTCATTGAACGAGTAAGTAACGATTAGGAAGAAGTCTTTGTCGCATATTACATCATTTTAATAGAATATGTTAAGTTTGAATTCCTTCTAGCCTTTCATGCTATTGATGTAAAGACATACACGTGACACAAAGCATTTAATAATTAGTATAAACAAGTTTTTGTCATGTTCCGATCAGCTACAGAATCTGGACTGGCTTGTTTTCTCCTGGATCTTACATACTAGTATAACAAAGACTATAAATTCTATATATCTGTAAACGTTATTCTTTTATAATAATACTAAATCCATTAACACTCTACATTCAGTATATGGATGACAAAATTATCTGTTAATATTTGTTTTTCTTCAAATACAGATTTTATCGTATCAACTGGTCTTTGCATTTGCAAAAAAAAAAAGAGAGAGAAAAAATCTTTAAAAAGTAAATTTTATTTAAGTGTCTGGAAATTGTGTCAAATTTATCACTAATGTTACATTACAAAGAAAAAATCCTTTAAAAATACAATTAAAAAACATTTCTAATTATTTCTATTTCTACCTATATATATATATATATATATATATATATATATATATATATATATATATATTATTTATAGTTTTTTTTAAATTAGACCATGTTCGAGAAAATAAAAAAGTGCTGAAGATAACAAACGGTCTAAAAGCAAAACCATTCAAACAATACAGATCTATAAACATAGCATAAAACACGAACCCAAGGAATTCTAGAGGTGAGATCAAGTGTACTGCGAACGGAATTGTAAAAATTTTTCATTTTGATAAATTTTCAAATGAATTTATGCACAGCAGCAAAAATATATGTATTTGTTTCTACAGGCAAATTTACATCACCACATAATAACAAATTTGTGTCAATATTGACCAATTCGTCAAGTAAAAACAGGCGATTAAAAAGATTATTCCTAGCGTTTGGATAATTTCTGCAGGCAAAAAAGAAATGATAAACATCCCCATACTTTCCACATGAACATAAAGGGCTATTATATAATTCTAATCTGCATCTTGGGGCAGCGTATTGTTCCTTATTACGGGTATTATCAATAATTTGAAATGTATTCACGCTTGTTTAGAACAATGTCATTTAAATATTCAGGTACACTACCATTATGAATTTTGAACATCGTGGTCATTTTTGCATTATAGCGCCTAACTTTCAATGTTTCCAAGCCAGTTTCAAAGTAAAGTATTTCTCTTGACACAAAAATTGGAAGTCCTGTAACAATTCTAGCTGCAGATAATTGAACTCTTTCAAGCTTGTCGGCATCATTATTAGAGCAGCCATCCCAAACAATTGAAGCGTATTCGAGCGAGGGTCTGATAAATGTGACATACAATTTTGAAAGGTGTGTCCTGCCGATTTTATACTTAAGTTTTTTCAAAAGCCCAAGTTTCTTATAAGTATTGTTTACAATGCTGTCAATGTATTCAGTCCAGCTGAGGTTTTGTGATAACAATAGACCTAAACGACGATGAACAGGGACACACTCCAGTCTGTCACCTTTAAAAAATAATTTAGGCATAACAAAAATGTTTTTCTTATTGAAAAAAATTACTTTAGTTTTGGAAGGGTTGAATTTTAGAAGCCACTGGTTTGACCAAAGTTCCAGAATATGTAAATCATGATTTAAGTTATATTCAATATCAAGTATGTTATATGAAGAATGTTGAAGCGAATTGTCATCAGCAAAAAGTCTACACATTGATAACATATTTACAGCAACATCATTTACATATATCAGAAATAAAAGGGGTCCTAAAACGGAACCTTGGGGTACACCTGCAAAAATATCTAGTTTTGATGATAACAGATCTTTATACATAACTTTTTGTGACCGTTTACACAAATAATTAGAAAACCACTGAAGAAGATCTCCTGATATACCGTAAGTTTGCAATTTAAAAAGAAGTCCTTTATGCCAAACTCTGTCAAAAGCTTTTGAAAGATCGCAGAAGACCATACAACATGATTTACCTTCATCAATGTTTTGAACAATACTATGATACGTTTCTAGCAATTGATATACAGTTGAATGACCCGGTAAAAAACCTGCCTGATATCGATAAAACAAGTTATTGCAATGGAAATAATTATACATATGTTTAAAAATAATTCTCTCCATAATTTTACTAACACAAGATAGTAACGACACAGGTCTATAATTAGAAACTAAGGAGGGATCATCTTTTTTTAAACAAAGGAATAACATGAGCAGTTTTCAAAAAAAAACGGAAACTTTTTTTCTGATAGGGACTTGTTAAACAGTAGTGTAAGTGGTTTAGCAACAGTGTAAATAGTGGATTTTAACATTTTGTGACTAATACAGTCAGGACCTATATGGCTTTGTTCACATGAAGAATAGATATAATATCGATTACTTCTTTTTCCTCAATGACAATATTACTGAATGTTTCACTACACAAACTGTACATGTTTGCCAATGTTTCATTTGAATCGTCAATTGTCGAAATGGAAGAAAAATATGAATTTATAGCTTCAATCTTATCGATATCAGAATAAGCAAAGTGTTTTTCGCCGTTATCATTAAGTATTTGGACTGGTGGGATTTCGTTGGACGTTTTCATGTTGAATGTGTCTTTCATCAATTTCCAATAAAGTTTGTTATTATTTTTGCTTGAATCCTCTAAAAATGTATCAATATTGTCGTAATAATTTGATATTGCATATTTTTTCATATCGTTTACTGAATTTCGGACCTCTCTATAGGAGGCAAAATCGGAATCTTTTTTGGTTTTGTGTGCTTTCTTATGAAGTCGGTTTCTAGTTCTCATTGTTTTTCTTAGAAGTGAATCAAACCATGGTTTGTCGCGGGGACGTATGGTTACCGTTTGTTCAGGAACACATTCGCGAACACACGCAAGATATTCAGATATAAAGTTTTCAGTCGCTATATCTACCGTCTGAGCCTCCTTTGTGTTTTTATTCCAATCACAAGTTTCAATTAGAGAATTTAGTTTAACAAAGTCAGCTCTTTTATAAGCCCAAACTTTTCTTTTGTAAGATTGATTGTAATTTATGTTAGAGGAAAGTGATAAATAGGTAGCTCTGTGGTCACTTATGGAAGAGTCCATTATTAATGTACCCGATTCACGCACTTGAATATCAACTGAAGTGAAAATTGGGTCAAGGAGCGTGCTCGACGTGTGTGTAATTCTTGTAGGTTCGTGGATATTATTAACAAGGTTATGTGTTGAGATAATTTCATGGATGATATGTGTTTGAGGAGTATTAAGAAGATCAACATTAATATCACCGACTAAAATTATTTTATCCGATTTTTCACTCATTTTGTCAACACACCATGCAAGTTTGGTCCAAAAACCACTATCAGAGTTCGGAGGACGATATACACAGCATAAAAAGATTTTAGAGGTATGGTTATCAATTTGAATACAAATACATTCAATGTCAGAGGGTTCAATATCATAGTGTCTAATAACACGTATTTGACTTGAAAAATAGATCATGACACCTCCCCCGAAACAGTTCCTGTCTTTTCGTATTATATTACAAAACCCATCCAAATATAGGTCATCATTATTTACCGTTTGGTCAAGATGGGTTTCGGTAAAACATAAAATATCAAAGTCATGAACGTTCTAATTTGTGTCGAATACTACGAATATTAAGGTGTAGAATGTCAAGGACATTTTCAATAGGGCTCGGATTGACCTCAATATCACCACATGCCAAAAGAACAAATGTGAAAAATTGTAATAAAAATTGATGTACACAGATTTTAGGGTAATGGATGTCAAGCAATGAGCAAGTTTTTTAAAAACATTTTTCGTTAGTCGCAAAAAAATGAGCATGGAAAAAACGACCATAAACATGTTTTTGATGTACATCTGCCAGATAAGTAAAAAAGACCGATTGCAGCACGATATCGTTCAATGGAGTTACCCATTATCTACCTTGTGACAAAAGTATATTTTAAACAAAAAGCTGCAATCGGTAGCTGCTTAATTTATGACACATTCAAAAACTACAGTAACTGAATACACATAATTGTTTGCATGACTAAAAAATTTAGGATATAATGCATGGAAAATCCTGTAACAGCAACTTGACTGTTGACTTCGCCATTTTAAAAATAAATCGTATTCGGAGAATTTGGAGAAATGGACACCACATGGAGGTGATATTATATATGTATATAAATAAGGAAAGTTGGATGTGGAATTTTTTCAATGAATTTAAAAGTTCTAAAAATTTCCTTGAAGCTCATGAGAAAACAATTGACTAACACCCTTTCTAAAATAAGCTGGTACACAAAAGTCCTTAAGAAATCCTATAAAACGTTGATATCTGTTATGTATATTTGATTTATTCAAATAATTAACTATAACACTGCTTAACAGCTTTTCTTCATTTTTGGATTTAAATCTGTAAATAGATACGGATTACAATGTATAGTTTATATTCATTAAAAAAAGAGAGAAGGATTGCTATGTTTAGACCAACAATTAAACAATTGAAGTGGATAAATTCAAGTTGTACGTAAAACAGTTGAAATAGTGGTCAAATATTTACCATTCGTTATCAGGTAGGACATGTTGTCTTGATTTAAAGTGAATGTCTCATGAATTAAATATACAAATATTAATTAAACAACTACAATACTTCTCATGAAAGCATTTTTCAGATCTGTGCACCTTAAGACACAATTATCTTACGGATAATGAACATGTACATTACAGTAGAATAAATTACTTCTAATTAGATAGATGTTTTATACTTGGTTAACTCTGTACAAACATATACCTTGCAGCTGACAAGTCTTGTGTATTTTAGTTACAAAGTTCATTGTTTATTGAAATAAGTCTTTCACTCTTTTAAGTTTTAGGTGATGGCCAAGCAGGGCAGAAAATAATGTATCGCTTAGAGACATTATCATGTTAAAGATAATGAGGTTTATTTGCATTGCAGAAAAAAAATGTAATTATCTTATAAATTGCACTCAGTCAAAAAATTCAATTTCAAAATTTTGACACTTAGATGACAAAACGAAACCTTAAAGTCACATTTATGACTAGATATTTATTAAAATCATTCCATCAATTAAGAGCTAGTAATAGTTATCTTTATTAAAATAAAAATTAATTGTAAGAACCTGAACTGAACATGACAGTTTGCATTTTATCACATGCACAGTTTAAATTAAAAATTTAGTATCGTTGTTGCTAATGCAAAAATCACAACAAAAACCGGCAACTTTTTTTATAATTAATTGAAAAAAGAACTTTTTAAAAGAATACTTTTCCTTTTATAAAAGAAATTTTATAATGAAATTATGTTTTACAGACAGAGATTATAATTTGATGTTTAAATTTTGTCTCACCAAAAAGAAAGATTTTAAGAAATCTAGTTTTAAAAAATACAGATTTTTCCAAAACTCCTTTCTACTGAATTCATTTTAAAGCAAGAACCATTAAGATTCAATTAAAATTAATCTCTATGATTCAGGAGCAATTAATTATGTTTAAAAATATTTTCAAATTATAATATTGATATGTATAATTGTAATAAGTAAACAATTTTTTAAAGAATTTATTAAAGAAATAGTTAACGAATTACATTGTAAAGAACGCAAATGCAATTTGTAGTAACATTATAGAGAAAATAACCACATAATAAATATACAATTTATTGTAACGAAATGTTTTCATGAAGAATTTATCAAAATAAACAATTAACCTACAGTCACAAAACGATACAATATGAACAACTCTTACACAGATTAGCATTTCACACAACAGAATTCTTCAAAAGAACTCTTATGGATTTTTCTCAAGAAGAAAGTTCTTAGAGATCAATATCGTTTTGCTTATGAAACCGATCACTTTGTTTTTTTTACAGTTTTTATCGAGTATTAGAGTCCTCCTCCTGCGCTTTGTTGTTCTTTTGAATTATATCATTGAAACAAAACTTGAGACAGGTGCTTTTTTGACTTCCGTGACGATATCTACACCATGCACAGAAGAAATTTCCCATAAAAGTTGATAACGAAGTATACTGTCCTTCTCTACTGCTTCCTAAAAATAAAAATAAAACGTAATATGAGGATGCATAAAGGGTCACGACAAGTCTTAAATCGTATGATAATATACAAATGTATACTGTATTTTGGCTTATGACTGTTAGAATTGTCCTAAATGCTTCATTTGATAAAGTCATTTATAATAATAAGTGTTTTGGGTTTTTGATTCGCAGGAAAGACCTTATAAGCATGAATTGTTGTCGGATTTCCATTCTTTTCCGATCGTGGCAGGAAGCACACGGCGGGTGTGTCCTGTTGGCAGGGGATACTTACTCCTCCATGGCACCTGATTCCTTATCTGATGTTTGAGGGGTCTGTGTTTGCTCTGCTCATGAATTGCATTCTTGGAATGAACATTTGAGCTCGAATATTGTTCGTTATCTCCATATATTTCATAGTAGATTCTTCGACATTCGAGGGCGAGTTTTAAAACAAGATTCTATTTTGTCTTTGTAAATGTAGAGAATTGATAAATCACATATTCATTTGGATAAAAAAAGATGAGTACTTATACTTGTAATGACCAGACCAATACATTTTTGTTTCCAACTTTATATCGATTGCCACTCCCTGTACCTATGTTGACTAAATTGATATTGTACTGTACTCTATATCGTTGATTCCTCTGTACTTGTGGTTTCTTAAATTTGAATCACTTGGATATAACTTGAAAATATATGACCGTTCTCATTTTAATTCTTCAGATAAGATACACGTGCCAGATTTGTATTCGGAAATTCTGATTCGTTTTAAATTTGAATTAATATAATTCAGGCAAGAGTGGTATAATACGTTCCACTCGACGCACTGTACATTTGTTTGGATAACCCAAGCGTACCAGCATAAACAATCATAAATTCATTTCAAATTCAGTGTAAACAATGTAAAAACAAAGAAACTGGAATTATGACAGGGAATCCTGGCACTGCATAGAACTAGAAGCCTCCATAAATATATAATCAGACAGATAACATGATTAATCTTATGTTAACATGGAATACCTTGTCACATTTAACGTTAATTAAATTATATAGAACCAACTTTTAGATGAAAGAGATTTTTCAGCAAAAATTTTTGAATACGACCGACAGTTTTTTATTGCAGAAAAAGAAGTCTTGTTGATAGGCATTTGTTGTAGATTTGCCTGACAATCATTTAATGAAAAATATGAAATATCAAAGATGTTGATGCATTTGTGAGTTTGTCACGAAAGGTGTAATATATTTTTGGGACGCATTTTTTGAGTCTTTCAAGAAAGTTATTATATATATTTGGACGTGTTTTTATTTTGAGTTTGTCACGAAAGGTGTAATGTATTGTGGATGCATTTTTTTGAGTTTGTCACGTAAGGTGTAATGTTTTGTGGACGCAATTTTTGAGTTTGTCACGAAAGGTGTAATGTATTCAAGCAACGGTCCAAATGAATGAATACTTAATTGCACTAATCACCTTCGTGTGTACTTTAATTAGGTTTACCTCGAAAATAAACCATGTGTTAATGAGATGAAATGCATCTTCCTTAACAATTAACGCTTTCAATTTCTTAAAAGCTATATACATGCTTCCTTCAAACTGTCAGTGCATTGAGGGTTTTTTTTTATAGAACAAATTCTATATAGAGACTATATAGAGTATCATCACTTATTTAAGGAAAACTGATGAACAATATGACAAGATAAAGGAAACGTGTCCGTTATTTCATATATCAAAAACCGTCTAATCCATACATCAAATAAGTTTTCAGCGCACACATTTTTAAATTTGGTAAAATGCTTCTTAAAGTATCAAAGTAAAAGCATAGAATACATAGAGATAACGAATATTATTCAAGCTCGAAAGTCTGTTAAACAGTACAAATCAAGAGCAGAGCAAACACGAACCCCTAAAGCATCAAAAGAGATACCATGAAGGAGCGAGCAATTCCTGCCGACCCATCACACCCGCCGTGTGTTCCTTGTCATGATCGGGAAATAACGGGCAAACCCCTCGACAATTCAGTGTGTAAATTATGGCCTAATTATTTTAAAATTTTATAATAAAGTATTCCCAGAAATGTTCTTTCAATACTGGTAAATTTCGGTATACACGTATAGCATTTTTAAGCATAGAAATGAATAAAAGTTAAAATAGTAGGTCCTCAGTTACCTGTTGAATTGGTCGGTACTGGAGGTAGAGTGGTGGTTCCATTCTCTAAAGCCATGCTTATACCCATCGCTTCCTCTATCCTTTTGATCTGGTCATACAGTTGGGTGTTTACTGATATTCCACCAACTATTTTCTCTTTGTTTTGAAGCTTGATAAGCTTGTTTTCAATAAGTTTCAATATGAAATCTTTGTTAGTTATGAAGTCAAAGTAATTCCAGTCTGGATTTCTATGATCGCTGGATGTATCATTTGAATTTTCTGTATTCTCAATCCTAAGAGTAGGTTGTGCACCAATAATGCCCCTAGTTTTTGATTCTAGGAAAGGATGTAATCCTATCATATGGGATTTATCATGAGTCTCCCCCAATGCTACAGAGGGGTTACTTTCCTGATGATCTGATGGTGCTCCAGCATCATTTTGAACAAAATTAAATGGTTTCGATCCCATTGTTGGAAAAAGTCTATCAAAACCTAATGGTTGTACTGGTAGCTGTTGCATATTTTTACCATCATAGGACGATGCTGAAACCGTTGTTGGTATTGGTACTTGTGCATGACCAACAGAATGTTTTTCACTAGCACAATTGCTGTTTATTTTATGATGAGGATGAAGCATATTATTCATATGTGGCACCTGAGGTAAACCTATGGGATGGTGAAATCTAGGATGAATATTAAACACAGGACGACGAAAAAACATTCCCCCATATAAAGGGGGATTAGGATAGATTCTTCGAATAAACGGTCTTGGATGCCTTGGAATAAATGGATAGTGAGCACATGAAAATGTAAAATATCCCACAAAATATATAATTAGCGATCTCCTCATTTCTGTCATAATATAGCCACATTATCCAGTGATAATCTGAGAGCGTGCGGAGAAAACACCACTCTAACCAGGTAATGTTTAATTAATACAGCTATGAAGTCCTGTTGTATTTATTTAATCTAAAGCTACGTGTAGGTGGAGCAAAGTTGACGATGAATTATGATGCATATTTTTTTCACAAAAAGGGTTATCGGTCTATTTTGTAAAGCAGGAAGTATATATTTATCACCTGAATACGATTATAGTTTCCGGATTCTAAAAATAAAAACATTTATTACTTTAATTTGCTTAATAAAGATGGTTCCACTTTACATACATGTATATACTTTAAACATTAAATACACTGCAGTACATTTATTTAATAATATTTTTGTGAAACTATGACCTTATATATTAAGGATGAACATTCTGCGAAGAGAAATGAAATTAACAGATGCGGAAACATGACATGTACATTACAGTTATTAAGTTTTAAAAATGAAATACACATGTATCGTAAAGTATTTCGTAAATTGTTTTGTATTAAACTGCCATGAAAACGTTCTTTTTCAAAATCAAAATCCATTTATTTCATGATAAATCATTTCATTTGATAAGAAGTGACAGTGTATGACGTAGTCGATATTTAGTGCGTCATAACTCATAATGTAAGATAATCAGATGTGATCAAGCTTAAAAGTTATATTGAAACAATTGAATCGGGAACAGAGCATTAAGTGTTTCTAAAAACATCAGAGGTACGATCAGATGCCATGGAGGAGTAAGCATCCCCTGTCGTCCGATCACATCCGTCTTTAGTTCACCGTCTTGATCGAACAATCGGATAAAAACCATAGAGAATTCAGTTTGGCCTTACAATACGAGGGCTGTTCGGAAATTATTGAGACATTGTGTATATTTTGCTTTCTAATGAACGCCTTTCTGTGAAAATTTGCATACACGTTTGACATACACATAAAATTAATTTGAGCAAGAAATATTTTACAAATATTAAATATTTTCTATACAATGGTATATGAATGTGTCTAAAGTAGGGGTACCCGGAGCAGTCGCGGAATCAGATATTGAAAATATGTAACACCAAAATTTTAACTCTTCGTGGATCCATAATGACAGCAAAAATAATTCAGTTTAAGTTTATAATTTTTCAGCTTTGTTTCAAATTCATGTTGTGCAACTTTGATAGAATTTTGATCCGAAATACGGAGATCATAAAAAAATTAAGCGGGGTCGAGAAATCTGCTAACGACGACAAAATAGATTTTGACGTCAAGGGCGGAGCAGCCAGCTAACCTAAAATTTTGTGAAGCGCAATGTAGAACTCTTTTCAAGACTGAACGACCTGCTAAAACAATAAAAACGAGAAAAAATAATGTGTTAGGGTTTTTTTTCATTGGTGTGCATTCTTTTTTTTACAATTAATTTAACCAAAGTAAAATTAAAAGATCTGGACAACCATGAGTTATTACGTACAGTATTGATAACGTTACGGTATTAAACCCGCGTTGCTTTAATCGGCACTGCACGATTCTAAGTCATCCTTTCCCACAAATGAACATTTTTCACTGGGGTATGGGGTAGCAACAGCATACATTTTTAAAGAATAGTTTCAGAAAAGAGTGTTTGATTTTTGTAATGTTATATGTAATAACAAAGAAGGAAGAGTACTAAACGCTTCCCGATCGTTTCACAAGCGAAACAATCTACGGCTAACGTAACGTTGATTGACGTAGCGATGCTGCTCCGGGTCGATAGACATATGTATATTTATAACTTCACCGAAACTTATCTAATTATCATAGGAATTTGAAATTTTGCATAAGTGTTTTAGTCGTTCTTTATAAGATGTTGATGAATTTTTATGAAATTATCTCCGTCCTTTGTAAAGTAAATGTAATTGTCTCAATAATTCCCGAACAGCCCTCGTAAGTATGGAAAACGCCATTCTAATAATCACAGATTGTCTTTGATAACAGTTGAATTGTATTGACCATAAAACTTAAAAAATGAATAGGGTAAAAATAAAGAAACATGTAGTGGACGATCTCAAAAAAATCTTTAAACAATACAAATCTGCTAAGAGGGTATACATAAAGACCCCTGGAAATTACGGAGAAGAAACCAGGTGCCTAGGATGCGTACGCATCCCCTGTTGACCGGCCACACCCGCCGTTAGCATTATTTATTGATCAGGTAGAAGGAACAGTCCATAATTGAATCAATTATAAAAGTTAAGACTATACAATCGATATGATACAAGTCAGCAAATGACAAGTCAACCCAATGACTTGTTATGTTTGCTAAAACAGAACAGTATTTATAACGATCATAGATTTTTACGCAGAGTTGACTTGAGACGACGTTGTTGAAATCAATGTAACATCAACTTATTTGTCAGTAGCATACCTCTGTTTTTGTTTTTTTTAAACTCGGAAATCGTTAAAATTATTCCATATATTCTTTAAGAGATGTCATAATACAGCGTTAGGTAATACATATTGAACTATAATGAACATATAAAATGAACTAAATGCCGTTTTCCACCAAAACCTTCAAATTTTGATTACTTGGCGGACTTCTGACTTTGTTGCACTTGTAACGAATAAATTATCATGCTTCAAAGATAATAATTCTTAAGATTTTGTTTTTTCTGGCCTTGTTATCATTTCATACCCAGAAAGGGTCCTGTTTATAACGTTTATATTTTAAGTCCGTGATGCACATGCCCGGTATGAAAAATTTCCACAAAAAGAACAATCAAGAGAGAACAACAGCTCATCAGTAAAAATAGGTTAACTATAAAACATTATTCAAACTTTGTCCACAATTGCATTTGTTGACTGAAAAACAGTAAACCTGGCTGCCAGTGTCACATAAAATATTATTTGAGTGTTCATCACAGGCCTTTTTATGGTAAATGATGTTTTATATACTGTATGTACAGACCAGCATATTTACATAATTTTACTTATAATTATGGAAATAAGAAAGGCACCATATGAAAATGTTATGAAAATAACACGTTTTAAGATAACTAAAGGTTCTTGTAATATTATCTTTTGTTTTCTTTGATATACGTTTGGTACACAGTAATCCATCAAAGCATAATGCAGTATTAACATGCAGTATTTAATGGATCCTTTGATTAAAGCTTCAAATTTACATTTAATTTGTATATAAACAAAAAAACTCTGTCAGAACCCAGTAGATGTATACAGCTACACTATAATTAAGAATTTAAAGGTAAATCCATGGAGATGAGTTGAAAGATAGATCGAGCAGGTGCATCCTTTTTATTTATATGTTGTGATCAAATCGGTCGAAAGAACATGTATTTGTCTAGTCTTTTCTTGTGTTCAAGGAGAGTATGGTTATATATAAATAAATGTTTTAACACTTGTAATGTATCTTTTCATTTCTTATACAGAAGAAGATATATGTGAGTTAGCGACATTTGCAAATCAGATAGAGATTAATGTTCGCGAGGTGCTGATTTTAGTATCAAGTACTTTAATATAATAGTCGCTGTAACGCTCATGTGACAAGTAGATTAAGAAGAATGGGAGTTCATGAATTTATAAAACATAATAAAAGCCAAGAAAAGATTAATGAATAAATATATAAATAAATAAAAAAAAATCTATGTACAATGGTTGATCTACAAGTATTTTCATTTGTGCATATTTCTATCTATTTTTATCATCTCATAAATTTTCATGTGGATGCATGTAATGCACATGTACTTTATAAAATGTACTAAGTTACATCTGGCGTATGTCTTCATGACTTTCTTTTTCGACACTCATTTTCAGTTGTTTAAACCATGACTTTCAATATAATATTTATCGCTTTTTGTTGTTTACTTGTTTGACGTCTAGAGTTCACATTCATTCCATTGTTTATCCATTGTCCGTCTTCTAGATTAAGTAACGAGAGACTCTCGGGGGATGCTGACTTCTCTATGGCACCTGATCCCACCTCTGATGTTTTGAAGGCCCATGTTTGCTCTGCTCCTGATTTGTATTGTTTAAGGACAGATGATACAAACAAACTTTTGTCAAAAGTTTTGAAAATAGCAACTTGGGTCATGTTTTAATGAATAAAATGAATAAGTTTCACCGCATAGTTTTTAGTTTTTTATTCAAAATTGCTCAAAAATGGAATTTGAAGTGAAAAATATATTTGTATAGAATAATAATGATGGTTTCAGAAGGGTAGCAATTTGAATGTCACAGAAGGTTTCCAATTTCTTTATATTCTATATATTTATTATTTGCATCAATTCAAATGAAGTTAGGTAAAAAAATATATATATATATACCAATTCAGACATCCAATTTTTGTTTGTATCAACTGTCCTTAATGGACATTTGAACTCTAATATCTTCGATATCTCCATACATTTAATAAATTACGTTAAGACTGTCTGATCATCCACTGTTTCATTGTCTCTATTGAAATGAAACTAAATCATTTTTATTATAAATGAGGAAAATGTTAAAAGGAAGATTTAAAGATGTAAAGATAGAAAATGTTTACATAAAGAAATTCAACACTACATAAGCTACATTAAAACAGTTAAAATTATTTGAATATCACAACTCAAATCAAACAACTTTGACACACTGTTCCTTAAAAACACAATTGAATCTTTTGTTAATAAACTTTTTAAAAATGTACTGAAAAATTCTAAGAACTAATTTTTAAAAAGCAATACGCACTATATTTTAGCAGTCTTGAGAACAATTAATCCGAAAATTTCTAGAAAAAAAAGAAAAGAAACATGCATCTTGCAATATAGAATTTAATCCGACATTTAGATACAATGTATATGGATGGCATTCTTAATCTATAAATTAATAAATACATTATTTTTCAAACCTACTTTATCTCAACTATATCCTTTACAACTTAAATTTAAAGAAACCACAGAGTCGGGCACACCTGTTTTTGACACAGATATTTTACAAAAAAGACAGTAGTGACAAATGGACAATATTAGACGTTATGATAAGCCTGATGACTACAACTTCTTCAATCATTTACTTATATAGCAAAATACTTCTTACAAGTATCAAGTGTTTATGGATTTTCGTCTCCCAGTCCGAATAATTTCTAAAACTAGACTAAATATTGAAAAAAAAATGATGAGGATGATACAATAACATCAGCAATCTCATTAATGTTCAAAGTCAACATTGTGCAAATGGCATGGTCTATCCAATGACTTAGTAAGCAATGACAATTTTATCGTTCACTAACATTTTTATGCTTAATATACTTGGCAATTATTTTCATACTGAATTGTCTATGAAATTTTTGGTTTACTCTGTCAAGGAGCAGGCAACAGGAGCAGAGGATACCAATCAAAGGGATGGTTATTTCTCCATGGCACTTGATCCCTACTCCTGATTTGTAATTAATTTGTATCAATGGACTTTTGATCGAGTTTGATTGTTGTTCGTTATTCTCAAATTTTATGTTTTAAACTTTGCTTTTTCCAAGCACTTGCTTTTTCAAATTTTGATATAAATGATAAAAATTTGAAAATATTGGTTTCTTTTTTTTTCTGTCTGCATTTTACATATTCGAAGTATGATCAACATGAATAATGTCCATTTCTACGCTTTCCTCTAAAAAAAGAGCAAAATATTTTGAAATGTAAGACTGATTTTTTTCATTAAAGCATTAAAAAGTGGCAGTGTCAATATCAAAAAGGTCCACGGGAAGGTATTGATCACCGTATCACATTTATTTCCTGAATGAGTTTTGTAGTGAATTTCAAGGAGACCTTTCTAATCACTCTATCACCAATTGAATCTTACAGTCATGACACTCCTCGAAAAATTAAAAAAATATATTGATCTTTTGATTTAGATCTTAATAATGCACTGAAACCATGCATTCCATACACGACTATAATCAAGTGATTCAAACATACATGTATCATTTTGTATAATTGTTTAGTTTTAATCCTACTTACTTGCTTAACAATAATATATAATTAAAAATGATCGTTGAAATTAAGTGTTTGTACATTTGTTGTTTTTTTTTTAAGTACATGAATATTGAAAATCAATAGGGCTACAGATTTTATTGAATTTGGCTAACGGGAATTTAACACTGATTAGCAGCATACCATTGAGTGACGTACGTGAGAATTTTATTATGCACCATTGGGCGGTGAACACTTCCTAGTTCTTTGAGGAAATATCGTAATGAAAATCAATACAAAGCTACTATTACGTAATAAAGAGCAATTTTGTATCAAGAATTAAGGGGAGTATTTGTTGATACTTCTTTTTGAAATTCCCTTATTTTTAATACATGTATTTTCCTATCTAAAACTAAGTAAATACATTGTTTTGTAAATTCAATCTGTCTTAATATTTAGAACTTGTAGCATGTACAATGTAATTCGCAATATGTTCTATTTTTTGTAAATCAGATGTATACTTATATTCCTGAAATTCATAACAAGAAAGGAATGTAAACAGAGAACATTTATTTAAAGTTTCAATTATAAATCATTTTAAGTTCCACCAATTTCACCTTTAAAATCCATTATTCCTTGTCCTTGAATGCTTTACATTTCCTCCTTTTGTTTTAAATTCATACGGAGTATTTTTTACTTGCAGTCATCTAATGGCTTTAAAAATTGTTTCTTAAATTTTTATAGTGTGATATTCCACCTTATGCAGTAGTTAACATTTTGTGCTGTACTTATTTATCATTCACTTGTTAACTCATTAAAAGATTAAAAACCGAATGTGGATTAACTCATCAAAAACGACAATTGTAATGTCAACATTTGTATTGACCTTCTGCTATTTAAGATTCGCATTTATTTTTTAATCCCATGTTTATATACAATAATATTATTTTAATCATATATTCCAAGCTCTCTGATTGGCTTAAACTTGGTCACATGATTTAGTATATAACAGCATAAAGTCTTGAGTTACTATTTATAGAATCTGAAATGCATATCGACTTGATGTTTCTTAAAATAAAGGTAATTTTCAGTCAAACAAAAAATCAATATGTACAATTATTACAATTATAGCTAATACGGTATATGACTTGATGTTTCTGAAAAAAATATATATACTTCAACTTGTATTTAAATTTGTAATGTTCTGTAACTCATAAGACATAACAATGGCCTGAATAAGAATCTATTTAATATTAGAACATATTGAATATCTTTGGCAAAATTGATACAAAACATATTTAAAAAGATGTACATTTGTAGTATTTTCAATTAGTTAATCTTCTAAATAATGTAAAAATCTAAAAATGTCACAGAAAGTTTAACACAGTTATATTAAATAACTTTAATTATTTTGATTTCTAGTCTCTACGTGTTTAAGAGAGAAATCTTGTGGTTTGTTCCGATTTTTACAAATTGTTTTTTATCAACCTCTGTAAAAAATAATATAACAAATGTAGCCCTTTTATTCGGTCAATCCATAGATATATCGACTTCACAGAAAAGCATATCGACCTCGCACTTCGTGCTCGGTCGATATGCTTTTTCTGTGAAGTCGATATATCTATGGATCGACTTCATCAAAGGGCCATATTTATATAATATAAAAAAAAAGATATGTAGCATGTATTACGCAAAAATGTTTTGCACCCTGTTATTAACAGACTTAATTTTGTATTCATATATAGGAGATATGTCCAAACTCTTATACAATGTACATGGAAAAAAAAACCTTTGCTGTGGCCTTCATCTCGACATTAGACATATCGACGACGTATTGTCAATTAATAATGGTCATTTTCATTCTTATGTCGACTGGATACATCCCTTGAGCTTTTAAATAAAAGACACAGAATCTGACACATACATTGTATGTTTCATATTTTGATATTTTACTTGAAATTTAAATATATTAATAGTAAATAAACAACTAAGCTTTCTGATAAACGTGATGATTTTAATTTCAATCGTGAACTTCACTTACTTATATTTATAACAATATACCTGCAACATCTGCATACTAGGTTTATATCTCTCAGTTGATTCGATACGCAAGAGCGTGCTCTTAGTATGAACAATTTTTAAATTTGGTAAGTTATTTGACAAACAAGTTGATGAAAGAAGAATATCACAAGCCTCGTGTCAGGTCATCATTTTGTAAGTTTTATGGTCGATAAAATTACCTTGTCAGCAATACAATTTATCATTTAGTCAAATATTTTTTTCAAGAGAATTGTTAGGCCATTATTAAACACTGAATTGTCGACGAATTGTCGACGGATTCTTCCGTTATTTCCCGATCAATGCGAGGAGCGGTTGTGACCGGTCGGCAGGGGATGCTCACTCCTCCATGGCACCTGATCCCACCCGTGATGTTTTGGAGGTCTGAGTTTTCTCTGCTCTAGGTTTGTATTTGTATTGTTTAATGGATTTTTGAGCTTGATTACTGTTCGTTATTTCAATATGTTTTATAAACATTAAATGATAAGTTCTATTGGCAGCAATTTTTGTGATATCAAAAACTTCTTGTTCTTTAGAACTGCTACCCTAATAGAACTGATATAACTTGCCTTTCTTGGCATATAACGCATATTTACCACACGATTGTTGCAAGATTTACTAATTATATGAACATCGCCTGCGTGGCGTAGTGGTAAGTGGTAGCGTAAAAGTATTTCATCTTCAAGTCGCGGATTTGAATTCACTGTGGGGCATGGAGACCGGTGTTTCAGATGAGACCATATATAAACTGAGGTCCTGTGTAGCAGTGGGTGCTGACAAGAAAAAGACCTGTCACTGCTTCATGGCGCCCACTGCTTAATATTAATCTAAAAATGCAGCTTTCCACAGGCAAGTGCTGGTATCTTCATTTTAGTGTGAATTCTCCAAATGTTTTTTAAACTTTCAAAAAGCAAAAACAAATGGAATATACATGTACAGTTGCACGCAGTGGTTTATCGTTTTCTATAGAGTTATGGTATGAAGATTTTATTATGATGCTTTAATTAGAGATCGTGGAGACCGCGGTCCTCCGGATAAGGTTGTATGAGCCGAGGCCAATTGATGCCAGAAGTTGTTGGCATAAAAAAGATTCCTCGCTGCTATATGGTTGTACGTGCCTACATGTATACAGGTCTATATTTGTAGCCCTCCACAGGAAACTCGTGGCATCTCAATATGAGTGAAACATTTCCATAGGGAAAAACATACAAAGTAAAATGAATAGCAAATTTTGAAATATCAATCACAGAATTTTGTTTTGTATAATATTGCAACGATTTACACGTCGTACTTTTGAGCGTGCTTTACCCGACTGAGATAAAATCATAATCATCTTCAAGTTCATATTTCATTTATACAACTGAAGTGTCTTCTGATTTCACTTAGTTTGATCTTAAAAAAACATTTTCGTAGATAAAGTGCTGAAAGCTACATGATTATATATGTACATCTAGGGACATGTAACGAAAACAGCATTTCAATATGTATTTAGATACACTCAGGTTTTTTAACATTCTAACTTCACTTAAGGACAGATGATACAAACAATTTTTTTCTTTGGAGGAGACTTAATATCATGTCTAAAGTTAAGAAAAGTGGATAATTATTAGAATTTTTTCTCCAAAAAACTGGAAAATGAAATAGACTTGGAAAATTTTAGTAATATTTCAATAAAATTACAAATATGGATAAAACACACTAAGTAAAGGTTTACAGATGAAAATAAAATTTAGAATATGTTATAATGGTGCTAAAAGTGTTGTATAATCTTTAGAAAAGTATACCAAGCCAGGTGAATTTTATTAGGAAAAGCAAAATAGTAAAAATTAGCGTATATGATATTGATGAATTTTTGTCATTTTGTTTTTCTTCCTAAAAATCACCTGGCTTGGTATATTTTTCTAAGGTTTATATTGCACTTTTAGCACCAAGATAACATAATCTGAAATCTGTATTCACCTGTAAACCTTTACTTATTGTGATTTGTCAATTTTTGTTTTTTCATTGAAATATTACTAATATTTTCCAAGACTATTTCATTTTCAAGTTCTTAGGATAAAAAATCTAAGAATTATCCACTTTTCTAAACTTGTGACATGCTATGAAGTCTCTATCAAACAAAAAATTTGTATCATCTGTCCTTAAGCTTGTATTTAGATAAAGTCATTTTTAAATTAATGAAGCTTTTATACAGGTAAAATTGCAACGTATGTTCAACATATGTTTAACTTATGTTCAACATATGGTTCTCAAAACATATGGTGAACATACGTTGCAATTTCACCTGTATACCATAGCATGAAAAAACAATTACAGAAATGAAAAAGTTATACTTTAATATGATGTTTAACTTATTATTTCGATATAACGAGATAACTAACTCGTTATAACGAGATAACTAACTCGTTATAGATAACTAACTCGTTATAACGAGATAAATAACTCGTTATAATGAGATAACTAATTCGTTATAACGAGATAACTAATTCGTAATAACGAGATAATTAACTCGTTATAACGAGATAACTAATTCGTTATAACGAGATAATTAACTCGTTATAACGAGATAATTAAGTCGTTATAACGAGAAAACTAACTCGTTATAACGAGATACTAAGTCGTTATAACGAGATAAGTAATTCGTAATAACGAGATAATACTAAGCCGTTATAACGACATAACTTAGTCGTTATAACGAGATAATTAACTCGTTATAACGAGATACTAAGTCGTTATAACGAGATAACTTAGTCGTTATAACGAGATAATTAACTCGTTATAACGAGTTAAATTTTTTTTTTATCTTTTCAGAAATGAGCCTATCCGGCTTTCGTATATATATGCAAGAAGCTAGCTAGAATTCTTACAGTTTGCTTTAGCGCATAAGAAAATTTTGTTGATAAAACTTGTATAGATCCAGGATATACCGCACTGTCATCTTAATATTTCACAGGTGACACTGTAGAAACGTAAGAAAAAACATCCCTGTCTATAGTCGGTTTATAATTAATGCTGTGGTCATTTAATTGGCTCACAGTGCTTGAACTTTACAGGGAAGTAATGAAGCGGTTTTGTATTTTGCAATACTTAGCCATATTATTCTCATTTCATAAGAGGCTGAACCAATTTACCAAATATTTCATTTATTTTCCTTGAACCTACTCTGTTACACTGCATCAAATTTGCCCTTTAGAACAAAACCAGATAAATGACATATGAACATATTCTAAAATTCCCTTGTAATTAAAAGTAAATGATATAATGTTGTTACTAATACAGTTCTAAATTCATTGTCATATGTTAGCTGCAGGCCAACCCAAAATTAGAAAAGGTCATGGAGGTTAAAACGGTTATAGACCCTTCCTAAACCATCTCACTGTGACAGTAGTTCAAATAATTGGATTTCACCATTTAATATTAATAACATTTCAGTCAACCAAAATAAGTTCGACAAACCCTACTTTACTGAATTTATAAACTTCATAAAAATCCTTGCAAATGAAAAAAAAAGGAGAAAAAAAAGCGTGATCGATATAATAGAAATCTATAAACGATACAAATGTGTGAAGATTGCCTAAAACACGGAGCCCTGAACATTCCAAAAGTAGGAACAGGTGCCTAAGAGGAGTAAATATCCTTTGTAGATGATTACACCCGCCGTGAGCTGCATGTATTGTCATGTATTATAAGGTAGATGGAATGTATGGAGATATTCAAATTCAAAAGTCCATTTAAACAATACACATCAAAAACGGAGCAAAAGTGGACCTCTGAAACATCGGAGATGGGATCAGGTGCTGTGGAGGAGTGAGCATCCCCTGCCGACAGGTCACACCCGTCGTCTGCTCCTTGTCATGACTGGGAAATTGCGGGAAAAATCCGTCGACAATAAAATAAATTAGGCGTGTGAACAATGAACTAACAGTTATTAGGAAAAACGTTAGTCAGCATTTCACATTCATAATGAAAGAGAGTATTTGCTGACAAGGTCTTTGTATGGCCCACAGAACTTAGGATAAGATTACTTTAAACGAGACTTTTGATATCCTTGTTTCAACAACCTGTCTGTCAACAAATTACCTTGTTTTAGAAATAATATTCATAAGTAGAACTTGTGTGTCGAATCACTTGAGATATATAAATCCCATATGTAGGTCATAATTAAGGGTATACCGTGGTATATTGCTACATAAGCAAAAAAGGTGAGGATTGAAAAATTAAAGGTCATCGCCTCTATCATAAGTTTGGTTGTTAGATTACCAGAAACGCCTTTTTCTAATAAAATATCCAAATATAAAACATATATGTGTCTGATTCTGAGGTTTCTTTTATTTCAAGCTCTTTGGGCTATTTCGTGTCGACATATGAATAGAAATAACTAGTTTAATTTATAAAACCTCGTCGAGATACCTAAATGTCTAGATCAAGGCCAAACGTATCGTGGAAATACTGGTAGTTTTTTTAGTGTAGAAAAACTATGCGTTTTGATGAAATTTGTTGATTTTGGTTAAATTTTGTGATTTCAAACTCTTTAAAAATTCCTTGGAGTTTTTAAGTATCCAGATCTTCTGGAATATATTGTAGCACAGTATTCCTGAAGTTTTTTTCTTACTGTTGTTCATATTTTAGTGAGGAGTAAAGAGACATGGAAGAACATTTAATGGAAGTCGCTGTGTATCTTTCTAAGGATTTTTAAGAAGTTTTGGAATCCAATACCCCGATCATGGTTTAGAGTATGAATTAAGTTTGGAGATGTAAACACCATCTGCAGGTGTATTAAATGTGTCTACCAATTATCTCGAAAGAATAAGCAATTCAGAATGGCAGTATCTGTCATGGCTTTATTTTGTTTAAGATAGGTTATTACATAATAAATCAATGGTATCAAAACAATGGACAATGATCAAGTATTATTGCAAGTGTCAATGAGTAAGCGCCGATCCTCAATCTGGCATTTGGCGCCTACGGTTTGCAGAAACGGAGCCATATGGTGCTGACAACCCTGGAGGGCAATTGTTTTCCCTAAGCCAGCTTTCCATCGGAATCTGTTATCTGCTTTTAGAAATTAGTTGAGAAGATACTGAGAAAAATGATCCTTTTAGACAGTATTTAAATTGAAATTTGAAACTGAGTGCTAGTTTGTCAAATACAAGTTCATTTTAGTAAATTTTCAATAAACTTGTCAACTGCAAAATGACCTGTCGGAAAATATAGATGAGACAATTGCAAGAGAGTTTCGCCTATAGCTCTACCCTCATTCATAAGCATGAGATCTTTAATTGGAAATTAAAGTTCTATAGGAAAAAACGCACTCTATGACTATTTCATAGGGTAGGAAAGGAATCTGGTTTAGGAATTTCTAGTGATTTTTCCGTAAAGAAAATAACTCTAGAGCCAGTTACCTAGAGGAACGATTATAGAAGTTAAAGTCTACAATATTTGAGAAAGGAATGCATTACGTTTACATGACCATGACAAAAATAGCCATTATATAACAAGGAACACACGGCAGGTGTGACCGGTTGGCGGGGATTCTTGCCCCTCTAAGGCACCTTATCCCACCTGATGTTTTAGAGGTGTCTGATCTGCTTCTGAGGTGAATCGCTTGAAAGGACTTTTGAGCTTGAATTATGTTTGTTATTTCCATATACGAGCGTAATAATTTCATACAGCGTAATAAATTATCAAGTTCTTCATTGCAATCCATTACTGTTACATAATATCGAATTTCAAGATCATAAAATGTTGCTTAAAGAAAAGCAAAAAAACTTATTTTGAAGCAAAGAAAAAAAGTTTTATCTGTCTACGATCTTAATTTTGGGACAATTCTCGTATTTATTTGTTTGTTTAGCGTCTCTTCAAGAATATCACTCTCACACTGGCTGGGAAGGGCTGCAAATTTAGACTTGTAGCATCTACTTCGTGCTAGCACCTACTGGAACATGGGACCTCGGTTTAAAGGTTTCATACTAAGTACCGGTCTCCATGTACCGCAGAGGGTTCGAACCCGCAACGTAACGATGAATTACTCTGCGAATCAAGAACAAATATTATAACCACTGCCCCCACGCGGACAGCTGTTTACCTCAAGCAAATAGATATGTATAAGGTTTTGATGCGTCTATAATTACTGTTGATGATTTAGTATGATTTCTTTGGCACGAGTCTGATCCATCACCTTTTAGCACTTTACCTAGAATGTGTTGCAGTTATTATACGTTTAATATCTCATTGAAAACATTCATATTAAATTGACTTCCAAAGTGTCGCTCTTTAGGTATTTATCAATGAACTTCAGTTCTAATTTAGGACAGATACATCATATGAAAGTCATAATGAATCTTGATCATCAAATACATCATTTTACATCTTCCGGCATTTCATGGTATCTGCCTCCCTCTCGAAAATCCATACAATATGACTCTATCTGCGTGTACAAGTATTGAAAATCGTGGTGAAAATGACGGAAAATGATTATTCTCATAAATCAGTACAAAACACAAATCGAGACACAACAACATGCATGGACCTCCAGAATCACCAAAGTGGGACCAGGTGTCGGATAAACACCCCCTGTTGACAGGTTACATTCGCCTTATATATTGCTCAGATAAAAGGACCAAATTATTCATTCTTGTCCAAAAAAAAATGAATAATCTATTGGTATAATTCATGTCACTCAAAATTTGACTCAACAATAGGTCGCACGCAATGTCATAATACACACATACTCATCAAAATCTTACTTGAAACAATAAAACTGAATTAAATCCCTGTAATATAAACTTATGTGTCAGTCTCCTACCTCGGTATAAGAATCGGTCATACACAGAACATGTTCAGGCGTACTAAATAAGTTGAGTGATGCAAAATGTTAATAAATTAAGTTTCATATGTCGGGAATTCCATGATAAAAAGTCATATCAGGTCAACAAGAGATGCTTACTCTCGACTCCACGTCTGAAAACTCCGGGAGTTGTTTTATTCTCTATTCATAGATTTGTATTATTTTAAATATTTTTTATTGATCATTTTTCGTTATTTTCACTTTTTTCATTCACACCCCATTTGTAATATAATTATGTAAGTTGCTGTTGAATATCATTCAATTCACTTCGTTGGGGCTAATGTTCGTGGGAAGACAAAAATTTGTTGTTAGGTGGGAATATGTTATTTTGTGGGTAACTCGTATATTCAAAAATTTCAATGAATAAATACATGAAATAGATTGACAAAAATTGTTCGAAGAGGTGTAAATTCGTGGATAAGGATGACCCTTGAAACTCAGGACAATTTTCAGTTGAAACGGATGGAAATAAAATCCTGTCTACATTTAATGTTATTTACCGGAACATGTATGCGTATTTTCACAATTACCAAGGAATTTGCAAATGACAAAATTTATACTGTTGAAACCCTCGTAATAAAATTTTTGTCAATATTTGAATCTATTTAGAAATCAACCTTACTCAGAAAGATACTCAGGACTACGCATCGAACAATTGAGGGAAATAAACATATCGAGTGAAAATCGAATACTAGTTCAAGTGTTACTCCAGTTATTCATTTTGATAAAATAAGGTCTTCACCTTATCCTCCAAAATTCTAGTTTAATTGATTGGTGTCCATGAGAAGTTGTAGAACATTTCTATATAGTTAGCATTGCAAGTATATAGACATGTACTCATCTTTGTGCCACACGGTACTTATGACTGTATCATGTAAGAACTTTGAAAAATCAAGAAAATTAATATTACAGAATTGAACATTAAATAGAATTGCACATGTTTAAGTATCAATAAACAGAGGGCAAATGTACTACATTGTTGCATGCAAGATTCTAAAATCCCTCAAGGTAAATGTCCTGAAATATGTAAATGAACCCCACTAAATCAAGTCAATTGGCATGTTTTACTTGTAATTTTTCACATTAAAACCTAATCAATCTGCTGTCATTTGTGTATGCAGTGGTTTTATCCCTCTCTCTCTCTCTCTCTCTCTCTCTCTCTCTCTCTCTCTCTGACATTATTTGACATTTATTATATGCTCTGTTGTAAGATTTTTGGAAACATCTCCTTTTAAACAATTTTTTTATCAATCACATATATCCTTCATTTGTTTAATGATTACAAACAATATTGATCAATATATGCACAATCTATTCATTTCTTCTATGTTAAATGCTTAAAAATTTTTTTGATATATAATGAATGATTATACATGTATGAGAAGGGTAATGGAGAGGCAAAGAGTTCATGATGAACATTTTCTTGAGACCGTTTAAAGGCCTGAATCAGGGGCAGTTTTCATGATGAGCTTCTGAATTGCTTTAAACTGTGGATGGTCTTTATCACCGACCAGTTGTAATAAAATAGCATCACTGGTGGTCACAATGGCTCCACTTTGTCTAAACCTCTGCAAATAGATAATTATATCAAATTTATTAATATTACAAAATCATTATGGCAATCTTAATAATTCAAAACTAAAATGGAATTTTCATGCACCTTTTACTATCTAACAATTAACTAATAGCATTGCATCTATGATAACCTGAAAATTTATAAAATTCTACCAAGCAGAGTTAAATGTGCTTTTTCATTTGACTATTGTTTTATAGTCACATAGAGATAAACACTTTTCTATTTTGCAAATATCACAATACTTGTGATATTAATTGATAGACTAATAGTTATTTTTACAAACATTTTTTTACAATTATATATTTTATGTATTCCCATAATTTTTGTTAAGTTTTGCTGTTTAAAACTGTTGTTGTTTGGTGTTTTTTTTTTAGTCTCCATATCATGATTTGTATTATGCATTACAAATAACAAGCTATACCTGTATATGCATTAATTAAATTGTGTATCACTATCTCAAATCATATATCTGCAAATTTAGTTAGTTAGAAATCATAGTCTACCTCTAAAACTTTAACCAGGACAAAATTCTGACCCAAAGCCAAGGAATGTAGCCACCTCAAAAATTGATCATAAATTTTATGAAAATAATTTTGAAAATTTAAATTTTATCCTAAGGTAGAATATGTCTTATATTAACTTTTCCAAACTTTTCACAAACTTTGCATAACAATATTTTCTGAATTTAAACAGGTACTGGTATCTTTACATACAGCTTGGGCTAATCCATCATATTTGTGTATAACAATTACATGTTTCATCAACCATATCACTGTATGAACTTTCTGATAAACTTTTCATAAAAGTTTATAAAAAATCAAATGAAAACAGAATGTTTGTAAAACATAATAAACAAAGATATTACTATTTCCCGTAGTGTCAAACTTTTTGATAACCTCTAAGTATGACCCTAAATATTATAGATAATTCCCAAAGAAATGATTATTTCCTATGGTGGCAGACTCTTCATTAACCTCAATGACCTTCAATATTACAGATGACTAAACCTTGATCACAGCTAGATCATGAATTTCAGTTTTTCTAATTATCAACAGAATAGATAAACATGCTCTTTTTTCACTAAAATTGATTGAGAATGGTTCACATGATAAAAAAGAAGCAAAATTCTCAAAGTTGATGCATACAAAGAAACAGGCAAACTCAAGCCAGATAACTCTAGTTTACCAGAGTGACAGAGACAATTTAGTTTATTTCAGTACCTATTAGTCCTATTATAGAAAACAAAATTACATCAACAGACAAATATTCTCAGATAATCAAGTATGTAGTGTAGGGGCCCAATATCTAGAGGCTTTGGCAGATCCCTCCCCTTTTAATGAAAATCAGAAAATAATAGCCATATCATACCTCAAAGGCAAATGTTCTGTCCATCTGCGTTCTTGATGAGCAGGCATCAGCCACAATGTGAACCTCATAATCTCTATTTAGTAAATCAATGACCGTCTGCTGGATACATACATGTGTCTAAAAAATATAGAGCCAATATAATAGTACATGTATAAAGTACAAGAAGTCAGTGTTTGAAATAACAGTGAGTGTGTGCCTAACTGCCCAAGATAGTGCAATGAGCAAACAAATTTGCATATACATATTGATGCCTGGCCTAATGTGTTAATTTTTGGATATTTAAAATTTATTTATGTTACATATCTGTCTCAAATCAACTAACAGTATCATTAGAAAGTGTATTAACAACTAAGAAGCCAAGCGGAATAAATCATCACACTAATAATTTCAAATCTAAGTTTAATGGCAACCTTGTATCATTCACAAAATTCACAAAATGGATAAAGCATTATAATATACAATTACTTTCTCAAGTTAGTAGATATTTCACAGAGCTAACAACTTTTACTTCCAGTCATCCCTGAATGTCTGGTCACGATGACTGATGAGTTTCAAACACTCAACAGGTGTGGGGTTATGTCAACAATTCCAAGTTCAAGTCCAAAGCCAGTACAATAAACTTATTGCATAATTAAAAGTGCTAATGGAGTGACTGGTCAAGAGGGGATACTAACACCTCTGGCATTTCAACAGGTTCATGTTTTATGCCTTCCTCATAATTTGTATTGTATTGCTTATAGATATTTTGAGACTGATCACCATTCCTTATGTTACTTTTTTTCATAGATCAATAAGTTTATTCCAGATACTGTTTGACCTAAGTGGTTTTGAGAGAGCTTCTTATTTAGTAAGTCTTACTGGTCTTCTGGAAAATGGACTGTTGAGTATAGAGTGAGCACTATAAAAACAATTCAGGTAAAACATTAACAATAACTATATAAGATGTAAGTGGGTTTACCTCTATTCCAAACAGAACAACATGCTTGATGTTATTATTTGATTCTAGTTGAGTGATGACATCTGGTACAAGCATAGTGAACTTTGTTTTGCTGTGTTGCTTCTGGTCTTTATTCATTTTCTCCTTGAGTTCAGATACTGTTTCTCCAAGACCTTTTGGATACTTGAAAAAAAACATGAGGGTAGATTTAGCTATCTGAATTCACTTACAAATAATAAAGAAGTGATGAATCAAGTCCAAGGTACTCACCTGTTCTGTCACAACCAGTGGTATATTAAGAATATTTGTGGCCTCAACCTGAATCATGAAAGATTCTGAATTTATAATATCTATAGTCACACTGAAATGACACATCATTGATATAAAACATTTATAAAACTCATGTGTCAGACTAGTTTATACTGATCTATCTTAATAACTAATTTAAAAATACTTTAAATTCTGTGCTATAGACATGCTAGAAGCATATAACAAAAACAAGAATCAATTTTCCATGCATTATGATATATATCACTTTTTTTTCAAATTTGACACTTGTTTTTATAGAAGCTAGCTAGATTTAAGTACCTGGTTATGATAATTTAAAACACAGTTCTTTCTTCAACATGTCCAAGATTCTTAAACAATAGTTATGGAGCATGGTGTACATATTGCATGAAAACTTTTAGAATGCACTGTTTGTCTCGCAAAAACATTTTAATATTTCACTTTTTCCCTTTGTACATCCTTGAGCAGAGCAAAAGCTTCTGTTCATATATCCATTGTCCTTTGTCATCTTTAACCCTTTCTGTACCATACTGTAGTTAGTGTATCGATTTGATCCATTAACAGTCTTACAGATTCTCACAGTGTTTGTGACTGACGACAGGGGATGCTTACTCCTCCTAGGCATCTAATCCTACCTCAAATGTCAAAGCGTCTTTTTTTGCAGCAGCATGCATAGTCCGAAAAATCTGACGTTTTTCTGGCTTTTTTACGATTTTGATATTTTACATGCCAGGAAAACGTCAGAACCGGCGCCATTACGAAAACTGGAAAATCGCCGCCTCCAACCGGAGGCGGCATTCAGAGGTTGATTTTCGATACTTGTAAACCGAATTAAATGCTGAATTCACATTTTATCAATAGTAATACACCTTTAGTACTCACCAACATCGTTTTTATGTATTGTTTGTGAAATAATATAATCCGATGAACACATTTTATCTGACTGTTGAGATTTGTTTTCATTTCGTGCATTTTAAAATCGTGCAAGTTCTGAATCGGAATGTGGAGTGGTAATTTCTATTCATCGATATTGGTGAGTTCTAGGAGCATTGTGCCATTGATAAATTTTGATTTCGGCATCTAAATCGGTTCCCAAGTATAGAAAATCAACTTCGGGTGGAGACGGTGAAATTCCCGGTTTTCGCAATGGCGCCGGTTCTGACGTTTTCCTGGCATGTAAAATATCAAAATCGTAAAAAAGCCAGAAAAACGTGAGATTTTTCGGACTACAGCATGCACTGTTTACTATTCGACTTTTTTCATGATATTTATAATTTTGATCGTTATTTGTATTCTCCAACAGATTCAACTGTTGGTTTTTTTATTTGAATATCATCCGCTAGTATCAGTTATCTATTGTTATCAGAATCTAAAGGGGCGTTCAAAGTATTCGATGCTTAATACCTGTCATCCATTACAGCAAAGAAAAAGAAGGACATACCAGTTTTTCGGCGATTTCTAAAATCTCCTTGAAGTACTTGATAACTGGCCTAAATTTTTCTTGAATGTCACACATAAAAAATACAGCATTTTCAGCTTTTATATCACCTAATCTTTTTGATGCCATTTCGTGAACTTAGGTGTTTTCCGAAATCTAAGTCGCATTGGCGCTTTTGAAAATGGGATGAAAATAACTCCTGGAAAACGCATTGATGACGTAGACTTTTTTTCCTCAAATTGAAAGTAGAAATTAAGAAAATGAGCATTGATGAAGCGAAGGAGGGTTGTGTTTATACTTCTTGTTACTGGTAATTTCTTTACATGGTCTCCTGACTTATGGTTTATTAATTTTTACTATGCATTACATTATCAAGAAAAATGAAACACGTCATCTTGCCTTGTATTCATCAATCATTTTCATAGTTTTATTTGTTTACATTCGCAACGTGTCGTGTGTATACTGTATACAATACATAGCTGCAGTATCGTGAGTATGTAGTTCCCGAAATAAACAATTGACAGACCAGATATCTTTAGTGCCACCCATTGAAATTTGTGTAAACGTTGAAATGGTTGATACAAAAGTAAATCCTTGTCTCAACAGCAATCTGGCATAGGGGCTTGTCTTCCGGATTGTTAAATGTAAAATAAATTTTAAAAATTTTGAAACTTCTTTAAATACACTTAAAAGTTGTTAAAATAAAGATCCTGACTCTTTCAGGCAAGAAAAACCACGTTTTAAAAAGACGTACCACACCTATATACAGATTATGTATATAGGTGTGGTACGTCTTTTTTAAACTTAACAAGGAAAGACAAGCCCCTATATATTTAACTAAATATCTATCACAAAAGCTTAATCTAAAAAATTCCAAAATATTATACCTATAAATCATTCACTGTTACAAAGGACATCTGCACATCAAGCATGTTGGAGCAAATTGTATTTCCACCCAAAATGACAATACAAACCTGTACTATTGAATAATTTGAAACTGTTTAGAGTTGCCAAACATCACCAGTCAGTGTGATCACTATGGTACATTCATAAATGCTATTTCTCTTCCAGGTGCAATATGATGCATAACTAATTTTTTATCTTCTTATCTTTTCTAGTGAAGAAAATGTCTGGTGTTTATGTGATAAAATTAAAAAAGAATACCCTGACAAGATCGAGAACTGCTACTGCATATTTATATCCAACAAGAAAAGAGCGGCAAGTATATTTAATTGAATACTGTAGATCACTTAATTTTCGCGACACCTTATTTTCGCGAGATAGTCGTTGACTCTTTATAAGCGAGACCAAATTTTCACGAATGGTGGTCATTGCCCTATATAATCTGAAGGAATTCTATTATACGCGAGAATGAAATTTTCGCGAGCATATCGTCTCGCGTAATAACGCGAAAATAAAGTTCTCGCGATTAAAAAGTGATTTACAGTATATAGATTAAATTAGAATAATATATATCGATAACTCAGTGGAAAATTATGATTGAGAATTAGAAACTCAAAATGAAGTTTTTTTTTGCCCCATTAAATTAACATTGATTTAAGAATTAGGACATATATCAATTGAAATGTCAAAGAAAAAAATATACCCAGGTAATAATATATTTTTTAAAATACCATGATTTATGAAAGTGTCATTCATCATCATTTGTTCTAAAATTTGCCTTCTAATAATCATGATGTCAATTCCATTGAATTTAAAGATTCCCTTTTGGAGACAGAGAGCAAGTAAAAGAGAAGATGGCCAAGTCTTTTGGGTGATTATCTATATATTTTTGTCATTTCTTGTTGCTAAGCTTCTTGTATTAATATCAAAATGAATGACATCAAGTTAATTATCCTCTTCTTGTTTAGGATTACCATGTTATATTCATCTACCAACCCTCAGAGTCATCTGCAATGGTCTATGACCTTGACACCACCTTGACATTTCCATGTGACTTTAGGAGATATTATGTGGAATCCATCAAAGATGATAGACTTTTTAAACCTGAATATCAGAGGTATTACATTGTCTTTATGTTTTTTATTTGTTAGATGGTTGTTATGCTAAATTTGAATATAAATACACCTTTAACAGATTAAACATTTTTAAGATCATGGAATATTACCTAGCAATGTTGGAAATATGCAGTTTATGTCATTTCATTTTGTTAAAGTCAAAGTATTTGATGAAAGAAAATGAAAATAACAAGTTCAAATCAGTGGGGGTATCTGAAAAAACATATGATTGAAATTCTAGTTTGAAATTCATTTTCAATCCATCTATATGTGCTCAATGTTAACTTTTTTTCGGTGAAGGAGAAATGGAATAACTCTATGTGAAAACACAAGAAAATATCTTCTTCTTAGAATCAAATTACACTCCCCTGAAAGACTATTTTATATTGAATCATATTGATCAATAACATTTTTCATGTCTTTAAAATACTGGATTAAAAATTCTGATTTACCTCATTTTCAAATTATTTTCGAAGTGAAATAATGAAATTTTCTTATTGATTATACATTAACACTTAGAGTACAAAAAACAGCTTAGGTGGATTGAAAATGTAGATTGTAAAAAAGAAATTCAGTATAGCATTGATTTTAACTGCATAAAGGGGAATAAGTCCTTCTTTAATCCTTATTGTTTCAGATTATTTCGAGTTATACCAGCAGCTGAATTTTTACAAACATTTGCATCAGACAGATCACACATGTTGACCCATGATGGTCAGTGGATGTCCCCTCCCCCTGTCTACCCCCCAATTAAAACAGAAGGTATTGATTTATCTAGCTTACAATCTATTCAAAACAATCAATGTTTTCCCTTATTTCGTAAAGGGTTAGAGATCAGTTGTAACAGGCTAGGGGCAGACGTTCTCTGCTGACCTTACAACAATTAAATTTTGGCTTTTTTATTTCAAAGCAGCAAATTTTCAATTGGAGCGTCATTTTGGTCAGTAGCCGTTCTTAGGGAAAACTCGGATGCACAAGTCTTTTTTATCATATTAGAAATGGTGGAGAATAAAGTTTGTGAATTTTGAGTTTTAAAAAATATTGCTTTTCTCTTGTAGAATGTTCCAACAACATTCAGGAATTTATCTCTATGGAAAAAGAGTATAAACATGGAGTTGTTCTCAGTTTACAAGAACTTCTAGAGAAGTTTATGAGCAACAGTGACAAAACTTAAGGTAGTCCGATCCTCAGGTTAATAAAATTAGCAGTTAAGTAATCAAAAATAATCATAAAAGTATCTCTGAATCCACACAGATATGTAAATTCATCCACAGTATTTCTTTAAAGTTAAAGATTAAAGTCATTCATATTATATAGGGAAAATTGTCAAATTTCCAATATTTTTGCAGAAAAAGCGAATTGGAATATCAGCAGTGCATTTTCTAATTGCAAATTGATAATCAAATATATTTTAGGTTAAAAAATGATAGGTATCCAGGCATTCAGAGAAATTGTAGTGATTTTTATACTTATTTGGTATTTTTTGTCTTCAATTTCCATCATTTATTCTATAATACATAGTGTAAAAGGCTATTGCTATCATTGCAAGACACCACAAATCACTTCTTATTTCATATCCTGCTAAAAAGCTTTTGTATCTAAGGCTGGATAATCAGTAAAATCTTGTTTCTTTGAAACTGTATTAATTTTTCCATTTTTATAGGGTGCAAATGTCTACTTTTATATTTCTAAGACTTCCAAAAAAACATTGAATCTAATAAAGATGAATAAAATGAAAATTGTTGCATGAAAAAATTTAATTTTCAAGCTTCATTTTGATGTATTTCAAATTAAATCTTAATTTTTGGAGTTATCCTTTCTGGCTGAGGATCGGATATCCTTAATGTGAAATTATACTTGACATTGTATAGTTCTCCACAACCACTGTGATATTTGATTTATTTACTAGTAATTTAATATACTTTTATAATTTATACATTTTTTTACCTTCTTATTTTATATAAGTCAAACCTGCATCTTAATAATACTTGACCACATTTTGGATAATTTACAAACTATGCTGTTCATTAATTTAACATGTTATATGGTATTAAAGAGGATTCAAAAATATTAAAACTATAATCTAGAAAATACAGAGTAAAAAATTATGTTTAAAAGCAAACCATACACATGGTATATTGTCAGTCCGTGCAGTTGTGGTGAGCAGACTTTCAAAACAATTGAACACACCCGGTGAATCGTAAACATTAACTTATGCCCTGTTTATTAAAAACTGTGTATGTTTCACGGGTGTGATCAATTTGCTAAACTCTGTACATAACACTAAGCGCAGAATGACAATACCTGTGTAGGGGGTTTTGTTTTCGAACATTTCTACACTGGTCTGAATACAATTATTTTTCTGGATTATAGTTTTAATATTTTTCATTAATATACAGGATTGCCACTTTTCCGAAGTATTAAGAATAATCATTAACATATTAGACAGATAAAAATTAAAAAAGTATTCATTTACTAACCATTAGCTCTCATGTTCTTGAGGGCCTGGATTTTTCAATTTTGTCCAATATATAAATAGATAAAACTTGCTCCCAGGTTGCAATTGCATGCTGGCTCTTGAAACAAATTTAAACATACACTTAGTGTTTAAGGGAATCCTTGAACAGTTACACTTATTTTGTTTTTGTTCTTGACATGATTTAAATAAAAATATGACATTCTATGTATATTCCTAGTGCTGTGTTCAGGTGAGTTTGATCACTGGAGGCCAGATAACTTGGTTGGTAGAGTCGGAGCACCTGACTAGAAATTCGGTAGCCTGGGTTTGAATCACAGTCTGCTATGTCACATTTTTGAAACTCCTTTCCCATTTCATTTGATGCTAGCAGGGGATAATTTGAGGTTACGCTCTGATCTTAAGGGGGAGGGGGACATCTTCCCCTCCTGGAATTTGCTGTTATCAAAGAATATACTTAACCAACTAAAAGTGAACTTAGACCCCCCCTGTGAAATAAAATGTGAAAAATGTGGTAAAATCTTTTTGTCATCTTACCATTTAGGGAGCCATCAAAAGAGATGTTCCGCCACGGCAGTGAAAATGACTCTTTGTGATATTTGTGAAATGCTGGTTCCTTTGGATGAACATAGAGAGCATGTCTATTCTCATAGGATGGCTTGTGAACTATGTGGCAGAATTTGTATGGGAGAAAGGCATCTTTTGCGTCATCATTGTCTAGCAAAACAGAAAATGAAAGAAGCTGCCAGCAAAGAAAGGAAAACTGCCACAGAGATGTGTATTTCAGGAAGGAATAAACTCTCGAAATTAGAAAAACTTAAGAGACGTGCAATTTTAGCAAGAAACTTGAAAAGAAAATTAACAGCAAAACAGGAAGAGTTGCTATCATTGGACAAAAATGTTGTAGAATCTCAAAACGTGACAAATGAAGCAACCGGTAGTGAAATGGGAGAAAATCATGTTGTAAGGGATAACGAAAAAGCAACATCAGTTGTTGAAAAAAGTGTGAACAGTCCAGTACAATGCAAGAATGATGTAGAGGACAAAACTGATATATTTGATTTGATTCCTCCAACTAAAGAGAAAGAAGAAAATAAAGCAGTCATTACAGCAGCTTTAAGTTGTAGCCAATCAGAGAGCAATCCTGAAAAAGATGACAGCCATATTTCCTTTGAAGTGGAACCTGAAGGCAGCAACATCAAGGACAATGTAAATAAACAAACCACAAATAAGGCAGGTAGAAGAAAAAGGAGGTACAAAAAAGGGAACTTGGGGATAAGAAAGAAACAAAGGTCCAGGAAGGTACATGTAACAGGAGAAGAGCACAGGCAAAAGGATATTATTTCCTTAGCTCTGGCTGTAATGGAAAGGAAATGTGATGAAATTGATGGATATAATGTTTCAATGGCAGCAGGCAGTCAACATCAAATATCAGCCACTGAAGCTGAACAAAATGTCAGAAAAACAATTCGGAAAGATCCTTCCCCAAATGATATTCCAGAAGAGGTAAAATTACCTTCTAAAGAGTCAGGGAAAGAAGAGGTAGAGAATACCAAAATACATGAAGACATAGAAAATTCATCGACTTCTACATGTCCTAGTGAAGAAGAAAACATTGTCAATTCATCAGATCTTGAAGAAGATCAAGTAGAACTTTTAAAAGATTTTAAAGTTCAATCTTTAGCACATGTAGAATATACTCCAATAATAACAGTCAATTGGGTAATTAAATCTCACCTGGATGAATGGTTATTGCCGACCCCCAAGTCCAAGAAAAATCCTGAAGCATGGATCTGTCGCCATTGTGGAAAACAACTCAAAACTCGGGAAGAGGGTTTGAGTCATATGATTAAGTACCACCCATCCAACAAGACAACCAAAGAGATTGTGAAGGAGTTGAACAAATCTAAAAGACACGTTTATTAAAAAAAGAAAAATGTTTTCTGTACTATGTACCGGTACAGGATATCAAAATGATTTCTTGAAAAGCGTATGATGTACAGATTGATGTAAAAACTGTAAATGTGTTCACTCAATATGTACTGTTAAAGAGATATCTTTTTAATGATTATCTTGTTGCAATCAACTTTATATCTGGTAAAATTATCTCGTTAAACATTTAATTTAAATGTGATCTAACAGATAAAGATTGTTTTTAGTGTGTATTATTTTGTAATTTCCAGAGACTTAATATATGTAGAGAGGGGTAGAGGGTTTGATTATTTTATCCATCAAACATCCTCCTTTTGCACCTGTAACTCTGCTTATAATTATACCCCACGCAACTAGTTGCGTGAGGTATAATGTTTTTGACCCGTCCGTCAGAGTGTCAGTCAGTCAGTCAGTCCTTTTTTTGTCAGTGCAACTCCTCATAAACCGCTGCACAGAATTTCGTCAAACTTTGCAGGTATTTAGGACACAATGTGTAGATGTGCATATTACCGGGAAATTCTTATTCCATTATTTTTCCGTGAATTTCCGCACTTTTTTACTTAGGTTTTGGCCATACCTTGAATATAGAGATGAACAGTTTGTCAGCGCAATTCCTCATAAACCACTGCACAGAATTTCGTCAAACTTTGCAGGTATTTAGTAAATTTTATTTAAAGTCGGCATTGTATACATTACATAACAAGAAACATGAGCTCTGTAGAGCTCTTAAACCGACTATCACAGTTAAAATATCACAAGAAAGCATTTACAACATAAATTAACATGCAAAAACACATGTACATATATACACATACAATATGGCAGATAAAACGAATTTTAAGAATTAAACAAATGTTAAGAATTTATAATTTCTTTTGAATTATTTAAGAAAAAAAAGACAAACTTTTAAAGCAATATGATTGCATTAAGAGGAACAAAAATAAATATAAAGTGAGTAGTATAAATAAAAGTCATATGACAGTAATAGAAATTAAGCACTACGTTTAACCCTTATAAACCTGTAAACCAACTTTTATTCGCGACGACTTTATTTCACGATTTACCGGGAGTAAACTAGTTCGCGACGATAAATTTTCGCGAGCAAGCCGTTTTTGGAACTGTTTTTAATAGAAAAAGAGACTTTAAGGACCCGTTCGCGGCGAGAAATATTCGCGATGACGAGGCTCTCGCGAACCTCGCGAAAATTTCTCGCACGCGAATAAAAGTTGTTTTAAAGTAGTCAGATTAAAAAAAAGTACATTTATTCATGACTCTTTGGAAATAATTTTAAGGTGTCCATTACCTGGAATATTATAATAGTGAATTTAATCCAAGTCATTGACATTTTTGCCATTCTTTAGTATCTTTTAAGTTAAAGTGGTCCAACCCTAATGCCTGGGACTGCCATATGATTTGATCAAACTTGAATGTAGACTTAGGATGATTGCATATTAATTTGAAATCATGTCGAAAATGTACCTTATAGGAAGATTTTTCCTATTTAAATGAGGATTTTAATGTACATGCATTCCCATGGAAAAAATTGTTCCCCTAATTTGGGCCCTCACCATAACTTGGGGCCAAGTTGGGGGCCAAACTAACTTATTAAGTAATGTATGCACTATCTGGAGATGCATGCATAATGATATTCCTAATCATGGTTCTGCTAATCTCAAGGAGAACTTGAAAAAAAATCTAATTAAAAGTAATATATTTAATAAAAAATAAAATATAATTCTTTGTAACATTTTTTTATCATTATAACAGCCTTTTTGAATTCAAGCATTTATCACAAATTCAAAGTTGTAATTTGTTGCAATCAAATTTGTTACAATGAACTTTCACCTGTAAAATTTGTTACAACAAAATTAAATTTGTTTTACTCTAAACCAACTATTATTCGCATCATCTTTTATTCACAATTTGTCAAATCGAAATTATTCCGCAACAATTAATTTTCGCAAGCAAGGAAACATTCTCTACAAATACATGTACTTTTCAAAAATATTGGTTCGCAACGATTAATATTTGTGAATAATAGAAAGCCGCTGAACTCACAAATATTTCTCGCACGCGAATAAATGTTAGTTTACAGTAATTCTAAAATTTGTTATAAAGAATTTAATTCCTTTACTTAAAAATTATTTTTAGTTATTATAGCCTATATGGGCTTCAGTAAGAGTATAGTTAGCATTTGAAAGAATTTCACAGAACAAGAGGCCTAAAGGCCTTACTGGTCACCTGAGTATCATGCAACATCTTTCCAAGAATTGAAATTGGTTTTTACTTTCGGACCAGAGGCCATAAAATTCACAAATTTGAGAGAGTCACCATTGTTTATCATAACTAATCTATACACTTAATTAGCATGCTTACTTTGGTTACTTAATACCCACAGGTAGATCAGAGTAACAAAGAGAAAATGCATTAATTTCCACTTTATAGTTATACCAGTTGTGCACACCATCCCACAAAAAACCACTGACCCTGAGGCAAAATATTTCAAAATTTTAGAAATTTTATTATAAATTTTATTTCATCATATTAAATAGTTAATTAATACCAAAGAGCAGATTTCAAAGCATTAATTTATTTTCAGATTATGTAACCCCTCCCCTAGAACCCATGACCCCGGGGCCCTGAAATAAAGTTAATTAACCATTTATAAAGGGGTGCCTTTCTTCATTATAAATACATGTATGTAACTTAGATCATTGGCATATATAATACCCAGGAGCAAAGGAAAAAGAATTTCAAAGAATTCATTCATTTTCACTATATACTGGTAATCATTAGATCTCACCTAACAGTCCCTGGGACCCTGAATTTCACAAATTTAGAAAAGGCATCCTTCCTCATCAGAAATATACTTAGTTAATTGGTTTAATACCCAGAAGTTCAATGGTTTATTATCCAGGAGCAGAGGAGAAGATTTGTAAAAAATTTATGCATTTTCACCATATATAATCAATAAAGCCCCGCCCTAAACCCAGAACCCCTGACTCTGGGGCCATGAAATTCACTATTTTGGAAGAGGAAGCCTTATTCAACATATCTATGTAGTTAGTTTATTTAATACCCAGGAGCAGAGGAGATTTATAAGAATTAATCACTGATTTTCACTATGTAATCTAGCTGCAGAACTGTATCTCTCTGAAAAAAAAATTATTGAGAGACCAGAGAGCTACAGTGCCCATTGTAAAAAACTGTATATTTGATGCGCAGAAAAAGTTGCGCTTAGTTGTGGATTAACTCTTCCAAATTCTTACCTTAATGTTAAACAAGAGGCCAAGGGGCCACATCGCCCCCCAGGGGCCATGATTTGAACAAACTTGAATGAACACTTTCTGAGGATGATTCCACAAGAGTTTCATCTTTCCTGTCCCAATGGTTCTTGAGAAAAAGATTTTTTGAGATTTTTCCTATATATTCCTATATAAAACTTTGATGGGCCATTGTGGCCCCACCTTACCCCCCGGGGGCCATGATTTGAACAAATTGAATGTACACTATCTGAAGATGATTCAACATGAGTTTCATCTTTCCTGTCCCAATGGTTCTTGAGAAGAAGATTTTTAAAGATTTTTCCTGTCTATTCCTTTGTAAATAAACCTTTGAAGGGCCATTGTGGCCCTACCCTACACCCGGGGGCCATGATTTGAACAAATTTGAATGAACACTTTCTTAGGATGATTCCACACGAGTTTCATCTTTCCTGGCCCAGTGGTTCTTGAGAAGAAGATTTTTTAAAAATGCCATTAATTTTTTACTAATTCATAATTATCTTATTATATTATTACCCTTGAAAGAGGGCATGGCCCTTCATTTGAACAAAATTGAATCCCCTTTACCCAAGGATACTTTGTAGCAAGTTTGGTTGAAATTGGTCCAGTGGTTCTTAAGAAAATGAAAAGTTTACAACAACGACAACGACGACAACAACATATAGCAGCAAGAAGAGTGCCATTTCAAAAAGAAAAAAAAAGTTTACGAACGAACAGACAAAGTGGTAATGGGCATCTTTGTAATGACCCCATTCAGAATTCACTATAACTGAATTAATTCCATGAAATTAATTATCTTTTTTCTTCTAAGATGTAAAGCCACACTGATGTAAAAGTACTACTTTCGGTTGTAAAATAAACTATATGTCTTTTTTAACTAAGGTTGCAAATATAAGAATTTTAATTTATTAATTATAAATTATATGCAACACACCTGGCATATTTTCTTCTAGATAACATGTATTTCTTTTATTATTAAATATAAAAAAAATATATCAATAGCCTAATAAAGCATATCAAAGTGTTAATAAAATGTCAAATTTAAATGTTAGACAATATTTTGACCTAGGACAGGTTGCAAATTTACTTCACTTTTCCAAAGCTTGAATCAAAGATGGCGGATGCATTTGGGTAAACATTTAAAAATACTACAACAATCGATTATCTCCTTCTGCAGATTAAATTATTATGAACTAAATGATATCGTTATATAAAACACTTTTTGTTAAAAATTATACCGTAATTTAAATATGGAGCAGCTTAAACAAGCACGAGGCAAGTAGTTTCTCCAACTTCGAGGCGCAGAGGAAAATGGCGGACGATAGAAAATCCGGTAAGGGTTGTAAAGTCAAGAGAGGTGAAAAACTGATAAATATGAAAAATATGGTACAAAACAATTTAAATATTGTCTGTTGTGCTTTTTTATATCCAAAAAATTATTTTTATCTAAAAATAATTGGAGATGCATTCTACATTATATAAAGTTCATTTCCTCGGTTCTAGATTTAGTTTGCGTTAAGCAATTCCGGTATATTTTAGCGCATGGAATAAATAGTAATTTACTATTTAGTGAGTAAACTCTGCACTGAGCACTATATTTATGTATTTAAACACTATTTTCTTGCGAAACTGATAAAAATCAAATTATTTCATATTCTAGAACAATTTTTCACAGTCATTTGATGCTTTGGTTAAAGTGCAACTGTAGCTCTAGTATGCAGGTATGAAAAGAAAACACAAGTAGGCCTACCAGTACCAGTACAACTACAGGTACAAATTGTGATGTGTACTGGAGTTCGAAGAGAAGTTCAAGTAGAAGGTGTATGCATAGTTTAATACTAAAAGGAGCATGAAGCACTCTATATGGTAAGTAAAAATATTGCAAGCTAAGGACGTGAATGAGATATAATTAACCAATTCATGTCCTTAATCGGCTTGCAATAAGTCCCTGGAAAGATTTTGTCATTGAAAGTTAAAAAAGTATTTTCTGCCAAGAATACAAACTAATGTTATACATGAATCTCTATAAAAATATTCTTAATATTTTTCATGCAAATTAATCATGGGACCAAAGACAGTCTTATTCCATCTTGAATATGGTTACATTAAAATTGCAACAGAGGAAACTTTCAGATAATTTTAAATCTTTTCCACACTCACAACATCACTCTACTGGTATTTAATTTCAACAAGCAACAAAATTATTTCAAAGTCATCAATTTTATGGATTATTGGATCCGAATTATATATTCAGAAAACAAAAATTGAGCTTGGTGGGGTTGGTATAATTAATGTTTAAAAATGTGTTATATTTTTCCTAATTTATTGTAAGAACTAAAACAGGACGAAGATTTATTGAAATAGAATCCCATTCTTGCAGACAATCATCTACTCAAAAGCTAAGGATTGAACCTCTGTAATTTATGCTTTTGTAATATTGTAGTATGGTGTCCGATTTCTTTTATCCCAACATGGGAGGTGTGGAGAGCCACATCTATCAGCTGTCCCAGTGTTTGCTTGAGAGAGGCCACAAAGTGGTAGTGGTAACTCATGCTTATGGAGAAAAAAAAGGAGTAAGATACCTCAGCAATGGTCTAAAGGTATAAATATTAAGTCTTACAAATATGTTCACCAACACATTAGTTAAAGGAAATGTTGAGGTTCTTGAAGAGTATCTTACTGTAATACAATTCACAGTTCTATTGAATATTTTCCTAGTCAGACAGATTAAAACATTTACTATTTCTTTTGAGCTCAAGTGAGGTTTTCAACTTGTTCATCTTCTGTTGTAAACTTTTACAGTTTTATTTTTCTACTACAAAACCACTGGACTAATTTCAACAAAACTTGGCTCAGAATATCCTTGGATAAATTGATTCATGTTTGTTCAAATAAAGAGCCACTCCCTTTTCAAAGGGGATATAATTAATACATTGCAGGGCTAGACAAATAGCACTGCCCAACGCCTGGGACAACCAGTTTTGGTTGGTGGGCAAGTAATTTGATAACAGGTGCCTGCCCGCGGACAAGTTCTTTTCCAATTAACAAAAAAAATCATGTACGATATATACTCAATATCTTTTGTGTTATTGATTTAAAACTATCCTGAATCACAGCAAAATACTTGTTTTCACTGCTGATGACTACTGCATCAGATGTATATATGTACATCGAATAGTCAGAACTTCTCTAGATTTTACCCATTAACGTGTTGTTAAAATATGCAGATGTCATAAAACATGGAGTTACCGATGTTGCCAAAAACGTATGGGAATTTAGACATTTATCATCAAAATATTAAATTCATACTGTGAATGCGGATGCTAGTGGTTTTAAATTTGTTGTTGATTGCTGTTCCCTGGCAATCACACAGCCATGATGTCGATCTCTTAATCAACATGCAGTAGTGTTCTGTTCACAGACTCCTGTTTTTGTAGGTTTTATGAGATTGATCAGTGTATTTTATTTTAGAATTTTGAGAAATTTCGTGATTTTACTAAATTTAGATCTATGATGGTCTTCGTGTATTGTTTAGGTTTTCACTCAAAAAATAATTTCATATCAATACTGCAATTCTATGTAATTAAGAAAAAGGTGGGACAAAAATATTTTTGGGTAGGACAAGTAGTTTTACGATAGTAACCTGTCCGAGGGCAAGTACTGCAAAATTGTATTTGTCTACCCCTGCACTGTATAAAGAAAATAAAAAAAATTTGAGAGGTCGTTTAAAAAAATTCTTCTCAAGAAATTCTGAGCCAGAAATGATGAAAGTAATATTTGTAAGATTCATTACATATAGTGTATAAGTTTACTTTAAATCATCCTAACTGATTTTGCAAAGGCAAAGTGGGGAAAACATACACATATTTTTATGGGTTTTTTTTGTATTTTGCCAAATGGATATAAAAGGGCGCAACACTTAACATGTATTTTGTTTCTATACCATTGATCCTTTGTTGAATAAGATAAGATGTACATGTATATATGTGCCGTTTTTGCAAAAATCATCTTCCGAAAAGTACTGTAAAATCACATATTTTAGTTTTAGTGAAAAATATAGGTTCTTTGGGATTTAGTTTCATTGATAATGAATTTTTGAGTAGTAATATCTGTGAAAAATCATTTCATTTGTGGACAAAAATTTGTGGGTCTCTTCACACCTCGGAAACTACGAAAATTAAACCCCGACAAAAGTAAGTGATTTCACAGTATTGTTTTCAAATTCTGTTTTGTCTCAACCAAGTTCATTCTGTAGATCCATATAATCTTTTTAATAAAAAAAATTAAGGTAGGATTTTGCTGTGGTCTGGTATGTGTGATTATTTGGTACGACACACAATACTCATATCAGGATTTCAATTAGCCATCAGCGATAAAGCTTATCTTTTTATTCACATGTCCTTTTTTTTTGTATGATACATCAGAATATAATACATGTGCTGTTTTTTTTTCTTGATATAGGCTTATTATCTCCCTTTTATTCCATTTTATAACCAATGCATCCTGCCAACCATTTTCACCACCTTCCCTCTACTGAGGAACATATTTATCAGAGAACAAATAACCATTGTACATGGACACTCGGTAAGTGTATTGTAATAATATGTAATATTGTCAAATACTATGTAATAAATTAAAATTTCTTCATATCAACTCACAGGTTATGCAGACATGTTTAAATGATTATTACAGAAAATTGCCTTTAGCATGTTTAATATTAAATTAAAATTTTATATTTCTATAATTCTAAGAAAAATTACATAAAGCAAGCTCTTTTAAATATTTCTTTGGGAATTTCCTATTTTTGAATTTATGTTATGAAGAATAATTGCAGGCTTTTTCAACGTTAGCCCATGAGGCCATGTTTCATGCCCGCACAATGGGCCTGAGGACCGTGTTCACCGATCACTCCTTGTTTGGATTCGCCGATGCCAGCTCCATTCTGACCAACAAGGTCCTACAGTTCTCACTGGCTGATACCAATCACGTCATCTGTGTATCTCACACAAGGTGGGGGGAATTTGAAAATGAATTAAAATTGCTAATTAAAAGTTGAGACAGGTAAAGATTGGTAAAGATGAATATAATGATAATAGAAAGTTATAGAGATATTTGGTTCCATATAGTATTAGAAATCAGAGACAAATTTTAATGACACTCAAGCTCAAGAAATATTGTAATATTGTATATGCAGTTATAAACAGAACTCAACAAGTTTCAAACAACTTTTTTAGCAAAGAGAACACGGTGTTGAGAGCCCGGATAATGCCTCAGATGGTCTCTGTTATACCTAATGCTGTAGACGGGACAATGTTTACTCCAGATCCAACTAAAAGACAGAAAAATAAAAGTAGGTAAGCATGCTTAGTGTTAGGAATGATGAAAGGAAAATGATAGAATTATGATTTATCAGCAAAAAAAAAATGTTTAAGATTGCATCTTATTAGAACATTATGTATATTACATATATTTCAATTTTTGGCATATACTTTTTTTTTCTATTATAACATTAATTTCAAAATCATTTTAGAATGTACATTTTATAAGATAATAAAAGGTGGTCATGTTGAAAAACCATTGAAGAGTGAACATGTAATTGAATTTTTAGAAATTGTCTGAAAATTTTTGTGATTATCAGGAAACAGTTTGTTTCTATGCACAACTTACGAAAGAAATAAAAGATGATAAATAAATACAGCTTACAAAAAATACTCCAAATACATGTATTTGTGCTGTATAAATTTTATAGTTCTTTCTTTTGTCCCTCAGTCACCATTGTAATGGTCAGTCGACTGGTCTACAGGAAGGGTATGGACCTACTGGCTAGTGTCATCCCACAGATCTGCTCCTGTCATCCAGACGTACAGTTCATCATAGGTAATGGCACACACTTACTAAAGATCACTTAAATTTTGCGAATTCTTATTTTCACAAGATAGATATTTTAAAACTCTTTATTAGCAAGACAAAAATTTGTCACAAATTGTGGCTACTGTTGTACATAATCTTAAGGAATAAAAAATGATATTTTTGTGAGCACACTGTCTCACATAATTACCTTAAAATAACATTCTCATGAATAATCAAAGTACTCAGAAGTACAGAGAGCCGGGCTCATTTACAGAGTAGAATGGATTTCTTACATGAATCACGTTTATATTCTGATGAAAAAATTATTTTAAAACTATTAATATAAATGATAAGACATTGACAGTGAGTTTTTCAATCCTAATACCACGGTCCGATTTTGTCATAATCAGAATTAATCTGGTACCGCAGCTGAATGTAAACAAACCGGCCAGTCTGGTTCCCTCTCCTGCTTTACCTCGTATGTGTAGAGAACTACGGTAACACTGATTGTCAAAAATCCTTACGCTAATGAACTATGTTCTTTGACTTATGAAGTTTTTTAAAGTCATTACTACTACTAATGTTTATTTTATATAGATAAAACTTCGTTTTATTTTTGTTGCTTTATTTAGCGTTTGTATTATCTCAAAAGCGGTTGAGAGTAAGAACTATATTTTTGCACGTAACTTTAAAATGGCGACTATGGGGTCAACATCCTGCCTTGAACAGGATCACATAAGCCGGCAATTGCTCTTCGAGCAATAAGCCCGGCTAAAAAGTGATAAACAGTATACAAATTATTTGTGACCAACCATCACACATTGCGAAATTTATAATTGCTTGTTTTCCCTGCTTATTCTTGTTACATTGTTTACTAGGTGGGGAGGGACCAAAGAGGATAGTTCTGGAGGAGATGAGGGAGAGCCATGACCTCCACGACAGAGTCCAGCTTCTGGGGGCCGTGAACCACAAGGATGTCAGAGATGTTAGTATCAAAGACTTAGTTCTGTACCCTGCATCAAAGTCTTAGTTCTGTCCGCTGTGAAAATAGGTTTTTGTTAAGTTGTTTTTAACCCAGTACTACCTTGTCTTTGTATTCAACTATTAGGTTATCATTCTTCATGTCTGAGTCACTGGTGCTGGTACTTTGCTTTATTGAAGCATACAATATAGCTGTACAATATATACTTCTACGAAATGTTTTAAGGTGCAAAGGAATTTAGCTTCCATTTATGCATCATTTATGTCCAAGTCAAAAGTTTAAGGTTATTGTAAAAATTAAATGTAAAATATGTTTTTGCTGTTTAAATTTGTAAAGATGAAAACATTGGGAGTTCATTACTGATTTCAAGATAACATTCTCAACATGTGTCATGAACTTGAATCAGGTCATATAGGTCAATTCTACATGGATGCCAGAAAATAGTTATAATTCTTGGTTTATGTACTTTCCAAAGGTTCCTGACATAGTCTAGATTCAATTTTGTTCAAATTGGAAGCCATAATGGGGGATCAAATTTTTACATGAGAATACACAATTATAATAAAAAAATCATTAAAAATAGTTCTCAGGAACAGCTTAGCCATGATGAGTCATATAAAAACTGAAGCATCCTTAGTTAGTTTAGATTTCACTTTGTTCAAATGACCCTCAGGGGTAAGATGAGACTGTATTAGGCAATGAACATTTTATATGGGAATATATAGGAAAAATCTTAACAATTTGTCAAGATAAGTGGAAATTATAATTTATAAGCAAGGTCATTCAAATTAGGAACTTAAGGGTATAGAGTTGAACTTTTCAGTACCTGTCTGATTTTTACTTTTCTCTGATCAAAGTGCTCAGGTGAGAAATGTGGCCTATGGGATTTTTGTTGAACCTTTTTATACATGAGAATATTTTTCTGTATTTCAATCTGTCTATCTAATATATTTTCCCTAAGAAGTCTGATTGGTTATTTAAGAGTCCTCATAAAAGACAACAAATATTTGTTATTATCTAATGCATAAAAATATTCTAATTTTTTGAAAAAAGTATAGAATCTTAGATACATGGATTAACTAGGCCAACTTTAAAATGTTTTGTGTTTGTAGGCATTTAAAGTATAAGTCTGATATATTTATGAAAACTTATCTACATACTGTAAATGTATTATATTTAGCATGTTCGATATTTTGCAGAAATTGATTTTTGAATGAGTTAGCATGGATTTGATTTAGTGCATTTCTCAATGTTCTTATTTATGTATACATGTGGAAGACATTTAGCACTGAACTGGGATTAGCGGATGTTTCTTTCCGCCAAAAGTGCTAAAAAGAATACACAGTCAAGTGTAATATATTTACAGTAATAATTGTGTATCCAAATACTTTTATCTGAAAAGAATCATTATTTTATAAAATGAAAATAAACTAAGTAAACTAATTTACTAATTATAAAAGAATGAGAGGCATGTAGGTATTTGACTGATTATGGACATCTATATGTGTACATAAAGTATTTGAAAGGTATAAATTTTACAAATAATTATGTAGCATATGGTTCACTTAAATAGAAGTTCAGTCAGTTTGTTCAACAACACTGTCAAATATGTCATAATAGAAAGTCAAATAACAAGTCCATCATGAATCATGTTATGAAAATTGCAGATTGTTGTGGAAATAATTTTAATGAGCATTCTTATCAGGCGTACTTTTGAATATTTTATTGTCTCTGGAAATCTCAGTAGAAGGTACATGTCATGGAAGAGATTTTTTCTAAGTCAAATTTATTGAGAGGAAAAAATGAAGTTTAAGTTAATTGATAGCTTTTAATTCCAGGCAAACTGTGTGGGAAAATCCTTATTGAGGATGAAGTGCAAAGAGTTATTTTTCTTGTCTAGAAAGTTTTTCCTCTTTTTGTGCTCATTTGTAAAATTTGATTCAATATTTTTATGGCTCACAGTGTTAGTCTTTTCCATGTCTGTCTAGATGTCTGTCTAACCATCCTGTTGTGCAGTAAACAATTCCATTTTTTCCACCCACTCCTTTCCCTCACAACAGAGTTCTGCAACCTAGACCTTCTTTATGATAATTTTTATGCCCCCTTCAAAGAAGGGAGGGCATATTGCTTTGCTGCTGTCTGTCAGTTGGTCTGTCTATCAGTCCATTGTCTGTTTTTGGTAGGATCGCACTATTTTTGACAGAGTTATGCCCCTTGGACTTCCAAAAAAATTCCAATTATTTGCAGTTTCCATTCATTTTCTTTGGAGAGGTTGCACATATTGAAATTGAATTTAGTTTAATACAGATTTGTCAGATGAACATCTAGTTTAAGTTTTGTTTTGGGCACGATTGCACCATTTTTTACAGATTTATGCCCTTTTGGACTTAGAAAAATTCCAATTTGTGAGGGAGGGGGGCATGTTTTACAAACATCTCTTTTTTATGTTTAAATGGATTGGCATTCAGCTCTTTTCTTTTTGCATTATTATTGTCAAGAAATACATCACAGAATTTTGAATGAACATCGATCTGTAAAAGAACACTGCACTCCACCCATAATTTTATAATATGATCTTCCACACTGATATTAAATTAGCTTATGTTTATAAATTATACATGTAAATCATAAAAAATTCTTTACAGAGAAAAATTGAAAGGTTTGCCTCTTGGTGAGGGGTATAAACATTAATCCACTTTAAATTCAATGACCTTCTCTTTGGGGAAGAAAATAAACTTAATCCTCCCTCATTTGACCTTGACCTCACATTTTGAAAATTGTTTAGCTTATATATTTGTACTGTAAAGGATTATTTCATGCCTATGTACACATGTTAGCTTTAGCACCAATTTTTAAAAAATGTTATTTTTGCCCAAATAAGCTTTTAATTTGTCAATTTCTTGCTGTCAAGGTGACAGTGACTTTTCACTTTTGATTTAAAAATGTATATGATACAATTTAATTTTTTCTTCAAAAAAAAATGGCAAAAAAAAAATTAGATATGTACATACATACCAGGTACGGTGTAGGTGGTTTAACGAGATATTTTACTGTTCAGGTGCTTGTACAGGGAGACATATTAATCAACACTTCCCTGACGGAGGCGTTCTGTATCGCCATAGTGGAAGCTGCCTGCTGTGGGTCAGTATGTCAAACAAAATCACATTGTAACAATTGATTACCAGTCAAAATAATCAAATGCTGCTCACTAATTGCAGCACAATGCATTTTTGACATTTAAAATCTGTCAGAATCTGACAGCATATGGACTGCTTAGTTTTGGATAGTCTGTCAATTTGTTATGTAATACTGGACTGTGAACATTGAGGAAGATAAAATCCGATGTAGAGCAGGTGTTCCCTGGTTTTCCAGAAACTGTAATTCTAATTTTTATGCCCCCGTAATCTAGATTTGGAGGTATATAGTTTTTGTCCCTGTTCGTCTCTCTGTCTGTTTGAACCTTGCCCATCACTTTTGAGTGGGTGGAGCTATCGATTTTATATTTCACGGACGTATTACTTGTGACAAGGCCTTTCTTAAGGTACATGTACTACCAAATTTGACCTCCTGACCTTGATCTTGGAGTTTGAACCAATTCTATAAGAATTTTCAAACTTAAATGTTGCTCATGACTTCAAATTTCACAGATATTATCCTTAATTGTGACAATACTTTCCTTTGGATACCAACAATTTTGACCTTTTGACCTTTGACCTTGGAGTTGACTTACATTTGTGAAGCTTCAACCCTCGCTTTAAGCTGCCAGACAGGGCCTCAGTGTTTCACAAATACAGTCTAGTTATCCATCTCTAGTTTTTTCATAGTATATAGTCTAATTCAAATTCAGTTTCAGGCCAAGGTCACAAATTCTTGTTTTAAATGATTCCAGATTCTCTTCAATACTGTCACAAGTAAAACATGGTATATATTGATGTGCTGTGAAATTGTCAAAGACAAAGAGAAAAACCTTGTTTATTGTTACATTGTCTTTTTTTTGCATAATATCTTAAATAATGAAGATAAATGAAATAACAGTTTTTTTCCAAGCATTCTATAATTCCTTTAATTTGGGGGAGGGGGTGTCATTTTAATATTTTTTTTAATAAATGTGCAACTCCATATGCTATGAGATTTTTTCAGATATGTATAACAGTACTATTCTGTGTGTCACTGTCTTAGGTTGTCAGTGGTCAGTACCAGGGTTGGTGGGGCGCCAGAAGTTCTGCCCCCTGATCTTATATATTTTGCTGAACCCAGTGTCAAAGGTGTGTGAATAGCAATATTATTTGCATAATTTAGTATACTTGTATATTCAGGTACATGTGTATATTCTCTATTATTCAACTACATGTACTGCATGATCAGGAACATGACATTGTTTTTGATGAATGACTTCCAAATTAACAGATCTTTCATTTGAACATTGAAGGCTATATTTTTGTACAAAGGAGAGAAGCAGACTCTATTCCATGTCATTTTCCATTTTAGCAATAATGTATATCTTGTACTGATAATATTGCAATGTGTAAATAATTTCAACATTTACAGTCTATACAGTGAGACATGAGACTACTAAATTGATAGATTTTACTTGTCAAATTTGGTAATGTAGCAAGCTTAAAGGTACTTGGACACAGATTTGAAGCTAATATTTTCTCATTTTTATACGCCCGTCTTAAGACGGGACGTATTATGTTATAGGCTTCGTGTCCGTCCGTCTGTCTGTTAGCTTTTTCGTTTCCGGCTCATAACTTTAATACTACTAGGCCTAGGATTATCAAACTTTGTCATCTGATGCATCTTGGGTAGAAGGTGTGTTGCGCACAAAAAGTAGGTCGCTCTGACCTTTAATTAAGAAGTTATAGCCAAATATGGAAAAATCCTTTCCGGCCCATAACTAGAAAACTATAAGATCTACAATCATCAAACTTGGCCAGTTTATGCATCTTAGGTAGAAGGTGTGTCGCGACCTATTTCAAGGTCACTGTGACCTTTAATTTAAGTGAATTTTTTTAAAAAAAATGTGTCTTTTTACTATTCATTAACACATCCCAAATAATGTAAGAGTATTGCACTGTTCTTATTAAAAAAGTGTTAAATCAAGAAAATACTTATTTTTTTAAAGCATATACTTGACAGCAATCTATAACAAATATAATGTATGTCATAGAAATCCTGCCTCTCCCATGAGTGTAATTATCAAGCACTGGTCAAGAAGAATTTTGATAACAGAAAATTGCATGTCAAATTAGAGAGAAATTAATGGGATTTGAGTGCGAGGAGCTAACTGACAGAGCATTGGTGTTATCTATATCCCTTGAGGATTGGGCAAATGGGTAAGCCTGTTTGATTAAAAATAGCTCTTGTTGACTTATTAAGCTTAAGTTTTAAAATGAATTTGATGAAAAGTAAGTAAAACTAATTTGATATTGCATAATAGACTAATCTGATATTATGTAATATTTTTAATTTAAAAACTAATTTTATAGGGTGGGGTGGAATCAGCATGTCCATATGGATTACATATTAAAACCTGTCGGACATTAAATCTCAACCAAAAAAAAAATCTTTGAGTATTTTATATGTTTTTAAAAAGAGAAAGCGCAGACCCATTCATCGCTTGGTAGTAATGAGTAGACAAGCATCCAGTTAAAGATTAATTAATGAGTTCAATCTCGGAAGGCTAGCTGTCTCAGTCTTATCTGTACCCTTTGGGGATTAGACAGAAGAACTGCTGGTCAGTTTATTATAACATATGTCATTTGATGACCAGCCTTTTCTTTTCAAAATTAATTTGGTATAGATTAAGTTGTTAAGACTAATTTGATGATGGGCATTTGACAAGGTCTAACACAACCAGCACAGAAATCTATCAGTGATGTAATATTTATCATAATTGATGCCTACATCACAGGGGATGGATAAATATTTTAAGGAATGGAAAAATCATCGAAATCTGAGAATCAAGGTTTATGTGATTTTCTTGCACCTAAACTGTTCAAAAAATTGTATTTTTTGACGGGCGTATCATGCTGTGGCGCGGCACTTTATTTCTGTATAATATCACAAATTATATATTTTAATAGCATTTCACACAAAAATTAATTAAAAATCTTATTTCATGTTAAAGTTATTAAAACTTTAAATTTTTTGGCGGGTTTGATTGACACATCCTTGCGCTTTCACAAAGAACTATATGCGGTATATTGCATATGTTTGCCCCCACAAAATTTAAATTTTGAAAACTTCCTGAAATATGCTGAATTCAATAAATTGTACGAGAAATATAAGTTAACAGAAAATATTATAGTTCCAGAGCAGTGTATTCACAATTTCTGTTTTTATGACGTCACAAACTAGTCCAATTTTATATCCTTTTTCAGAAAGAGGACAAAATGGACAAAATTTCAACAATTTTTAAGCTTTAAAATTTATAGAGCGCATGTGTGTTCAGGAACAATATTGACATATTTCATTGATATTATCATTCTACACATTATATCAAAATATTTATCCTGAACACACATGCGCTCGGTGACTTTTATTAGCTCACCTCGACGAAGTCGAGATGAGCTTATGCTATACCGCCGGCGTCGGCGTCGGTGTCTGCGTCAGTGTCGGCGTTAGCGTCGGCGTCCCAGGTTAAAGTTTTAGGAGCAAGTCCATTCCCAAGTAACTATAAGCCCTACCTGATCCAAACTTGCATGGATGATGCATCTAGGGATGTACACTACCAGACTTGCTTCGGATGCTGGATCTGACCTACATTTTCTAGATGAATGACCAGGTTAAAGTTTTTGGAGCAAGTTAAAGTTTTTGGAGCAGGTCCATTCCCAAGGAACTATAAGCCCTACCAGGACTAAATTTGCATGGATGATGCATCTAGGGATGTACACTTTCAGACTTGGTTCGGATGCTGGATCTGACCTACATTTTCTAGATGAGTGACCAGGTTAAAGTTTTTGGAGCA
>PRKT01000031.1:1970097-1999265 GCA_003671525.1 Saccostrea glomerata
CCCCCCCCCCCCCCCCCCCCGATGATATTATCAACCTTGACTTAAACACAAGCGTTGCAATGAATTTTTTTTCCATTACCTTATTTTAAACTTTTTAAATTGTATAGTAATACTTTGGGCCCTTGATTTGCTAGATAATTGTATCTTGTTTAACGTCTCTCTCAGTTGAGAATTATTCTCTCGTATAGAGACATAGCCATTACTGCATGGTGAAGTTCCTGTCGCGAAGGGATGCTCCGCTCAGCAGTGCTCTTGTTATTGAATTGTTATACAATTAGTAAGTGTGTGGCATGAGTTGTTAAATGAAATATCTGTCATAAATATTCCAAATTAAATAATACCTAACCACTTTCTTTCTATAAATGTTTATGATATTTACATTTTTGTTCCTGTTATTTTAAATTCCTTCATATTGGATCAACCCTTTATTGATTTCCCTCTTCCAATGATGTTTTTAAAGTCTATGTTTACAATTTATCAATTATCATCTCAAAATGTACTTAATTATTTCGTTCGTAAATCAACATCTATGGATCCATGTTCAGAGCCACAGAAGCATCTAAAATATCAAATAATTGACACATACAAGACGATACACCAGACAAACATCAGTTCCTATTTAATCACAGAAAGAGATAAATTTCGAAAGCCATTATTACATTTCTATCTATTCATGTTCATGATGTTCAAAACCGCAAAACCATCGAAAATATGAATAAGTGACACACACAAGAAGGTATATCACGCCGACAGACATCAGTTTCGATTCAGTCAGGAAAAGAGCTAATCTTCGAAATCCATTATTATATTTTGAAACCCTAGCTGGTTCCCGTACCAATATTTAAGTGATCACCAACGATAAGAGTAAACAACCCCCCTCTTGCCTAGCGCCATCACCAGATCCCTTAATTACTCGGGAACAACGTTAATCTACTTTTATCCTCATGCCCTCTTGCAGATGAACAGTCAGGGGAAAAGTTTTGACACACGCATCCATGCAGAGTAAACATTTTGACAAATATTGGCTCACCTCAAAGAATTTTTTCCAAACTTTTTTGTGGCCAAAATGCAACTGGCGCGCAGGCTTTCACTCAACGTTGTATGGGGATGCTTATTTTTCCAGCGAATGTCATATAAAAAGTTAATTTTGTAACAACAACAAATAATCCTAATGGTGTTTTTAGTGTTTAACTGAATCTAAATGCCATGATGCCTCAAGTAATGGAACAGAATTATCTATTTGAAAAAAAAATCTTAATTATGGAAAACGCATATAACTACGTGTACTAGTACATTACTATCAAGAATTGTTATTAATAAAATTGATTAAAAATTATCAAAAGATTATATTAAGCATATTTCCTCATTTACTCTTCTTTTTTACATACAATAATTAATTTAATTATTTTAATATTTTACATATGTACATTGATGTTAATAGTTTACTTTTATTTATTTATTTATTATTTTACTCTTCTTTTTTACATACAATAATTAATTTAATTATTTTAATATTTTACATATGTACATTGATGTTAATAGTTTACTTTTATTTATTTATTTATTCATAAATATATATTCATTTATAAATTCAGTTATTTATTACATAGATAAATATTTTAATTCTTATTCATATTTGCATAGATCTACATTTATTTATTATTATTTTTCAGATTAATCAGACCTACATGTATCAAGGCCTTATCATATTTCTGGTAACAAAGTATTTTCAATTGTAAAGAAATATTTTTTTCAATACCCTGATTATAGAGTTATATATTCTAAGCATTTTATTTATGACAAATATGCTAAAGAAGATTAATTCCACAGCAAATGATGATGATCAATATGATTGGTAGAAAAAAGAATTACTATAATTTATTTTTTTTTGGAATGCAGAATGGAACAGCGATATTAAGGGTACAAGACTTTGGACAATCCTGTAGAAGGTTAAAGAGGTTCCTGACTCTAAGTAACAGTCCCTTGCACGACAACGTTGCCTTATGTTTGGAGACTTTATGTGGAGGCGGGGGGGGGATAAGTTAGCTATATTAAATTTATTATACCTTTACATACGTTTCAGAGATAATCAAATTTAAATGTACATGTATTTCATAACCATGAAGGGTTAATAAATAAATCATGTGAAAGTACTCGCTGACATATTTCTAATAAAAATTGAGATTGATTTCTTCTTAGAGTGCAGTTAACATAATTATTACCTTTTTAAATAAAATATACAAGTTCAGGTCACTACTGAAAAGACTTTCAGGGGGCGAGACTGTCTCGGCTAACATATCAGTATGCGTGTGTGTTTATTTAGCTTGAAAAGTCCTGCCCTTATATCAATATTGAACTCATTATCAATATTTGATTTTTATCAAAGGGCTACGGGTACAAAAAGTATATTTTATTTTTTACCCTTTAAAAACTGTAACACCATTTTATAGCTCGATCTAGCTCTGAATATTTTTTTGGATTTAGTTAAATGCAAGAAAGCTACTTTTCTTATGAGCAGAAAAAATAGGTATCTTTAAATACATAAAAGTGCTCAAACTCTAGCTAGATAAATAATGCATGTGGCATTTTAATTTAAGATTATTTGTTTGTAAGTTTTTTTTTTTTTTTTGAGTATATTTTTGTGTGTTCTTGTTACTGTAGTTCACAATTTAGTTCGTTGATTGTTTTTACCTCCGTTACATTTTGTGACGACAAATTTCCATGATTATACAAACTTCTTCAAAGAAATGTTTTCATCGAAGAAAAATATTTACAGTATCAGCTCATAACATGCGAATCTTCTGTTGAATCTCATAGAACCCTTTATTTGTTTTCTTTCCGGGATTGTATTCACTTCTGACTATTTATTTGTAAGTTTTCGTGGTCCATCAAAATTTATCCGACCTCCCAAGCACCCAGTCATGTTGCAAAGGAAAAAAAACACCAAAGCATAGCTCTTTTTCTTCGTAATCGTATATTTAGTTTTCCGCATAGATTATTTTTTCATCTTGACGTTGGAATTAAATGAACGAAATGCCCTTCCGTGCTGTTTTCTTGCGCGCAAGTCAAAATTGCATCTGCATTCATCCGAAATAATCCGTAAAACCCAACGCGTAAGCCCCGATAAAAGAGAAAGTAATATAGCATTTCGACAATGTCCTGTTCAGTTTACTGCTTTCAATTTGTCCGGTGTGATTTTTAAGTTTTCTCTCCAAATCTATCAGCAATAATTAGCCTTTTTCTTTATTTTATCTTCTAAACAAATGCACGGATTTCTTGTTCAACAGATGTTTTTGTGTAGCTCTTAACTCTGGCATATGTTTTACAAACAAGATATACTGAAACGGAAAACGGTTGCTGAAAGCTCGACTAATCATCGGCGAGGCGGGCGATTCGATGTCCCATTTGAACCATGGGATTTGATGAGTCCTCTTAAACTGCAGAATCATTGATGTTTCTGATGATAGAACAGAAGACAAGCATGAAACAACTGCACAGTTCTGTAGATACAGATTCTTGGATTTGTATAGTCCGAAATATCTTACGTATTCAGAGCATTTGTTACGGTTTTGATATCTTACGTTTCGTGGCAACTAAAATATCAAAATCTTGAAAAAGCCTGGAAAACGTCAGATAATTGGTACAGAACTAAAGTTGATATATAGTTGTTTTCATTTCTTCAACGAACGTACTACGTAAGATCCCATTTGAAGACTATCAAAAGTAATGCATCAAGGTATGCTTTTGACAGGCTTTTGAACTGGACCTCAGAGTTTTGCTTTGGTCTACCTTTGTAAAAATTTGACAAACAATAGCCTTGACCATTAGTCTTGAATGGTTCAAAATGGTGCTGTGCATTATATATTTCACTCTACACCTCCTCAGGATGCTTCCACATTAGTTTCAGCTTTTCTGCCAAATGGTTCTTAAGAATAATTTTTAATGACCCACCCTATTTTTTGTCTTTTCTTGATTATCTACCCTTGGGAGGGGGCTTGGTCCCTGGTTTTTACAATTCAAAACTTCCTTTATTGAAGGATACTTGAAAATGTTAAAAGATTACAGAGGGACAGACAGCTAAACAGACGGACAGACAGCTAAACAGACGGACGGACAGACATCGGACAAATGGTGATCAGAAAAGCTCACTAATTGACTTTCGGCTCAAGTGAGCATAAAAGCTTAACCTTAACCCTGAACTCTCATATGTTTGGTGGCATCGATCAGTGCATGTTTCACAAACTCATCTTCTTATACATTTTAGAGCATTAAACATGATAAACTTAATTTAAATCTATAGCTGATAGTGAATACATCATTATGTGATAAAAAGAATTTACTTTACTTAATTAACAATGTTTTTTAAAATATATACATGTATTAGATACTCATGTGACACACTATATTATAAATGTCAAACGAATTAAGTTTCATCAATTCTGGTGTACGTTAACCTAGTTACGGGCAGAGATTTCCTTAAACTTTTTGTATACTGAAAATGAGTGAAAATGCAAGCCCTTGTATTAACTGATCAAAAGTTATTGCCTAGTTTAAAGTTTTTAAAAAGTAGGTCAAACTATAAGGGCAAGGTCAAAAGGTCAAGAACTTTTAAATCCATTGAAAGGTATTGTAAATATTAATACGCATGTGAATAGCACCAACTGTTCAAAAGTTATCGCAAAGGTTAAAGTTTGATATTTTTTGTAAAGGTCGGTCAAACTCCAAGGTCAAGGATAAGAGGACAAAAATAGTGATACCCGCAGAAAGGTCTTGTCGAAAGGAATACGCCAATGAAATGTGAAAGTCATAGCCACACCCATTCAAAAGTTATTGCAAGGTTAAAGATTTTGTGGATAAATAGACAGACAGACAGAAAACTAGATAGACAAACGGACAGACAGGACAAAAACTATATTTGTACTCCCGAATCTTCTATTACGGGTGCATAAAGAACTTTAACCTTGGGCATTTCACATTGTATTTCATGTGATAAGACCTTCCTTTTGATATCAACAATTTTGACTTTGGAAATTAACCTACTTTAACCTTGGCCATAAATCCTGAGATGTTTTTTGCTTGGGCTTTCACATTTCACATGTGTAGAGCCACATTCAAAACTCATACCTTGGCCTTGATTATTAGTGTATTGGCTTTCACCTCATGGCTTGAACTTTGAGTTGATCTTTATTTTTTTTTTCTAAAGATTTGTTTGTGAAACATCATGCAGCAGCAGCAGCATATTCATCAAAGACATATTAATTGAGAGGACAAATCATTTATTAAAGTAACATTTTTTATCCGTTGACTTTGGAGTTTGACCTGCATTTGAGTAATTCAACCAAAAAGCTCTCAAACTGAAATTTAGAGCATAGGAACCCTAGATCTTCAAGGTCAAGAAATAAAAAAAATAATATCAATGGCACCCAAAGAAGTTTTTCAAACGCAAGATAAGTATTACGAAAGCCCATCAGGATCAATCTACATGTCTAGAAAGAAAAAAAACGCCTTTCGAAAAGGCGTAATAACGCGAAAAAAGGCGTTATAACGCCTTTTGAAAAGGTGTTATTACGCCTTTCCATTCCAAAAGGCGTTATTACGCCTTTCGATTCCAAAAGGCGTTATTACGCCTTTCCACAAGGCGTTATTACGCCATTCCAAAAGGGTTATAACTCTTTATGAATAACCATTATTTTGCATTTAACATGCCCGTGCTTTTAACCCCCCCCCCAACACCACCACCACCCCCACTCTACTGGCCAAACTCGGGACTTTTACACACTAAAACAAAATTTTCAGGAACCAAGCACCCAATAGTTAATTATGATATCTAAACTGTAGCACTGAAGACTTTTCCCCAAAAGTGTGTATGTGAAGAGAGAGAGAAGGGGGGGGGGGTACCCCATTGGCACTCGTACTACTGGCCTACTTGAAAAGGAAAATGGAAAGGTGTTATTTTATGTTAATATATATATGAAAGAATTAATTAAAACCATCTTTATTTATGCAATTCTCTATATTCCTAAACATCTCACTGACAACTTTTTGCATTCGTATTATAAATGTCAAAGCCAATTACCAGGGGTAAGTTTCATCAATTTTGGTGTACGTTAACCTAGTAATGGGCGGAGATTTCCTTTAACTTTTTGTATATTGAAAATGAGTTTATAAATAATTGTCACAATGATATACTCATCTTAATTGTTAAAAGGCGGACGATATCAAGCGTGTATATAACTAGACTATAAATTCCAAAAACAACAATCATTTCAGTTGCAAGTTACTTCTATAAAACTCGATTCTAACTATGGAGTTTTGCATCATCACCTTTCCACCTCGGCTATATATAATTAAACTCTGTTGATATAAATCGATTGGTTTCAAACCTTGGGCTGACTTTCAATTGAATGATAATTTGAAAAATATGGAAAGCGACCAAAAGCAATCAAACGTGACGCACGTTCACAGCGAATTAACATTGGATGTCATTCGTGTACCTGAAAACATGAAGCTGTTTAATCAATTCAAACTTCATCAAAATATATATTTCATACAGTGTATAAAATAATAAATTTTAAACTTAAGGAAATCTTTTTTATGGCACTATAATGTGTTTTAATACTGGATGGACATGCATGTGTATTCATAAAATAATGACCACATATGTTCACAAGTGCAAAAATTTAAATGCTTAATTGAATCTTTGTCTTTGGAATATTTTCAGTTATCACATACTGGCGCTTTGAGTTGGATTTTTTCACGGTTTTCAATCGTCAAATTTAACTAGATATGTATTTGGAGTAGCATCTTTCACATTCCATAAAATAATATTTCAACAAATCTTAGGAGTATATGTCAGATTTTAAGTCAGTGCAGTTAACAGTCAACAACAGTGATATTTACAAAACAAAGAACGAGGTCTGCTGAGGTCAGTGCGATCCTTTGGAAGATCCTGATCCTCTGCGTTTATGATGTCCTTTCTTCTTTCCTTTTCCGGAGCCTTTTCGGCTATGTCCGGAGCCCTTTCGGCTGTGTCCGGAATGTGGGCGGGGTCCTCCACACTTACAGAATTTGTTCACTTCTTTCATGACTCCCCCATTTCCTTTACCGCTGCAGCATACATTCCCCATCTGAGGCAGACATAAAATATTGATAAAAATCTTATAATATGAAAAATATCTAAAGTTATAAGTAGTTTTAGAGTTTGACTTATTTTTACTTGTTTATACTTGTATTCTTCATTCAATTTAACTTCGATATAATCAATTTTTTTTAGTATTTGAGTTAAACTAGCTGCAATAATGTAGCCCTTTCTGGTTTTTTTTTTGGGAGAGGGCTCCTCTCCAGAAAACATCAGATGAAAAAAATCGGAGAGGGCTACATTATTGCAGCTAGAGTTAAACAAGAATACATTAACACTTGATATGATGTTTCATTTGTAAATTTAATTTAAAAAAAAATAAATTTAAAAAAATCATTATGAAAATAAACATTAAGAAAAAAAAAGCAAAATTCGAACAAAAGAAAAACATATAAGAGAAGACCAACCACCCACCCCCTCTCTCCAAATAACATGTACATCCTTCAGACACAGTCTCACAATTATTGAATTATATTTATTTGAGATCTTTTCATTATATTTAAATAGATCGAGTAATATAATGTTCGCTTACGTCAACATTTGGATTTATTTGTTTAGCTTTCAATCACATGTAAACGCACTCAATACTCCCTGCCTAGTTTCGCTATACTGTCCCTTTTGAGTCTTTTTACAATACCTTGCATTCAGTGTATATCACTGAAAACACTTCGCTTTCAGTTGGCCTTTGTGCATACATTTAATTGCTTTGTCAACGATTAGAATTTTTTTTTAAATCATAAGAAAGAGAATTCGTTTTCCGATTTAAACAATTGTATTATACCGCCACATTAAGACTTTTAGCGTCATTTTGATGTAAATTGTTTGATTTTTTCCTTATGCACGGTAACTAACAACAAATCTTTCCATTGGGAGCCCCACAAAGACCGTAAATATTAATAGACAAAAAATCAATTTTAATGTTCTGTAATATTTATTTCTCTTTGCACAAAACAAGATGAATTTGAAAATGCAAATATTTTTGAGTAGTAATTTGAAAAATAAATGTCCTCTAAAATCTTTATTGTGAATATTGTTTTATGATTTTTGCCAAATCATCGTGCAAATGCATAATGTCTCGTCAAATGAAGAATATGAAGATTTTTTTTAAATATAAATTAATTTTTTTTTTAAATTCAATTCAATCTGTAGTGATCTATATTTATGTTGTACATCTCAGAAGACATGGTCACCAACACATGCCTGACTATAAGTATACACAAAATAAATTATAAATCTGGGTAATTTTATTTATAAGGGGTTGTAAATCCCTTCCTGTGAACTAGATTGCTTAGTTTGTTAAAGGGAGAAAAAGAAAAATTCATTGTAGGGTATGAACGAATTTACTGTTTATCTTTATCAAGCAGCCGTATACGACTTTATAATATAAAGATAATTTAACAGTTTCGCGTAATTCATTTCGAGGAATTTTAAAAGATTTTTTAGCATATTAATTGATTGGGAGGGACTCTCCCACACACAAACACGTACACCCACAATAAATAAAGCATACAATCTATATGTTTCAAAGTAATACACAGTGCAGCCTTCTTTTTCTTGTAATTTCGACGGTTACATTTTTCTTCAATGCTTTTTCTACTGGAGCATTTTCTATAATTTATAACTAATAACTAAATTTTACTTTTATTCAGCTACATTTTTCATTTTGTACAGTTGTATAAGAATAATCTTGTATCAGTCCAAAGGTAGTTTTTATTAAGCAGCGCGCTCTACTTATGGAACCGCTATACTGGATGTAACAAATAATATACTAGTACTTTACTTTAAGGCTCGAGCTCAATGAACCTTTAAGAAGAGAGATAACTCCCACTTTGATTGCAGTAGTATTTCATGCAAATTGTCAGAAAAAAATAGGCTATTTCTGTAAAAGTTTGAACCACATATGCTTAAATTGTTTCCCTTTCAATGATATATTTCTTTTACAAAATCAGATTATTGCAGCCAAAATTTGTGCGATTGAACAAATCGAAGATGAAACGAACTGTAATTCCAGAATTCTTATTCTATATACACGTATGGAAAATATCTTAAGAAAGTAAAAGCTGAAGCAGTTAACTATAGGGCATCTGTTCAAATCAGTTTTACATCATTGTGATCAATTTATCCATATTTTTTCTTGATTTTTATACATTCATGTACATGTGCTTTTTCAAGAAAATTGATAAAATAATGTGATTTCTTGCAATTTTTGACATCAGTGTCCATAGCGTAAATTTATATTTTTGAAATTATCAAAGATTTACAGCAAAAGTGTCAAACTAGACAAACATTTCCTACAGTAAAGCTTACCTTTAAATGTAATTTATAAAGTGCAGTGAAGCTTCTCGGTTAGAGATTCTATTTGCAGTGAAGTTTCGCTGGTCGGCTGCTAATATGGCGGTAACTAAGGCGCTACCCATCAGAATCGATAACAAACAAAACACAAGGACCGCTACACAAGAGCTGATTTGAAAAATATAACTTGACTTTGAATAAAAGTGTTGACTTGTTGTATATTAATGTGCACTTTTAAATTCATGTTTATTCGTAGGTGGGGTACTTGCTTGTACAAATCCATAGGACGCGTTCGTTGGTCTCAATTATACCAGGTATAAAATGCATGATCTACGATCATTTTGAACTGATTGTAATATTTGTATTTTCGTTTTATATATGTACGTAGTAAGCCAAAAAATTTACAACATATAGTTACAATTTTTACCCCCCATCCCACCCCAAATCCAAAATCTTATTCCGGAAGGAGTTGGGTGGGTCTAAATTCCTTTTTCGACATATATTTTTATCAATATCTTACCAAGTAACCATGTTGTAACTGTGCTACAAAAGTGGGGGGGGGGGGGCACTGAACAATGGTATGAATAATAGAAGCAAATAACTCATAATAATCTCAAGTTCTTGTTCTACAGAAAAGGATTATATTTATGGGAAGAGGAAAAGAGTGTGAGCATGTAGATCCCATTCCCGCTGGTCCCCTATTTCTACAGAACCGGCCTGTATATATATATACTAGATAATTACCCGCGCAAGCGCGGGAAATTGAATTTATACATAGAACTTTACCATTTACAACAGAAAATTAATATTATATTGTAGTTGGAAGTTGCAGATTTTACTGACAGACTACAGACTTATAGAGGGAAGAAATACTTTGTTCAAAAGTCCGCATGAAAGAAATGTACGTCACTATTCCCACCCACTTTTTGTGAAAACTTGAGAAATAAAAAATGCTTTAATTGACGTTTATGTCTTCAAAACTTCATACAATGTTATGGATATTGCAGTTCAAATGTTCTTATTTCTGTTTCATGAAGGATAAAAGCAACGAATATACATAATATACAAATAAATTGATTTTGGGGAGTGGGGGAGGGGTAAAAAATTCACAGGTACTTGGGTCTTGGTTTATAATTATATATACATGTACCCTTATCGATACGTAAAAAGGCTGCCCCCCCCCCTGCCCCCCTTAATACTACAGGAAAATCATATAAGGGAAATATAGTGTTGAATACCAAAATTTGGTTCTGAAAGAAGTTGGCATTGGAGAAAGACTTTTTTTAGAGAGAAAAAAGCCTGAAATGTCTTTATTAAAGCATAATAATTAATAAATAAATTAAGTAACTGATTTATTCATTAGGAAATTTATACCTGTATTTGAATTGTATTTGAACAATACCTTATTCGTAAGTTTTCTCTCTTATTGAACGCAATTAAGTTTATTACAAATTGTACGTCGGGTTTGTTACCACGATGCTCTCAGTACGGAAAAGACAGATTTTACCGATAAACTCATAAGAAAATCGTATGTAATGGATATATGCCGAATACTGTTCTATATGTAAAATTATCAGACTGTTTGAGGCCCGTTAGGGCCGAAAGCTGTCTGATAATTTTACATATAGAATAGTATGAGGCATATATCTTACTTAAAACATTGCCATTTAAATGTCCAAAAGTTACCTGGAGGAGTCCGATAATAACACAATGGGAGTTCAGGCATCAATTCTTTTTTACCCGTCTAATAAGTAGACAAAAGAAATGAGACAGTAAAAACAGTGAGTGAACTCTTGTTTCATTTCATTCCTCAATGGCAGTCGTTTAGCTAAGCAGGACAAGAATCCGGTGGTGAATATTTTCCTTTTAAATTTGGAACATTTTTATTTATTTTGTGCATAAATTGAAATTGATACAGATTTCACTTGTTGGTGATATTTCTACCATCACCATGGAAAGTAAAAAAGGGGATTTTCATCCCGGAGTTTTAGTTTATATAATAGAAATTCTCAGGTTTTAAAAGTGCAGCCACCTGGAAACAATCCTTATAAAATCAATAGATTTGCCGATTATTTCTCAGAAATGGATTAAATTCGCTTATTCAAAGTGCTGTATCAAGAAACACTTTTTTAAAAGGTGGAAAGTATTAATTTGGAGGAAGGTTTAAACTGGGGTTGTTCAAGGATTTGCTATTTTGTATAACAACTTGATTTCTTTGCGAGTGCTTTCCCCGATTTTTTTTTTCCTAACATTTTTTGGGGGTTTGGACATATTTAACCTTTATTTCACTCTTCTTTTTGTTTTTTAAATACCGTCCGATTTTGTTATCATTGCCGTCCGATAATATATTATCAGACTGGTAATTACTATTAGCGGACGGCTACAGGTAAATTTTTAGACTGCAAGAACAAAGGAATGACGTCACAGCAATGTTTTAAATATACACTACATATTTATTTTAGTCTTACGATACATGTATTTTCTGTGATTACCGAATAGACAAATTATTCAACGCTTGATTGCCATGTACCATTTGTCTAATTATATAATCCTTGTATCAATAAATATTAGTGTTTTTTCCAGACAACAATATGTTTCTGATAAATTTCAAGCATGTTTTGCTCGTTTTTACAAAACTATTGTTTTTATTGTATTTCGATTTATATAACATCATTTGTTGTAAAACTATTTAATCAAATAACCCGTTAATTACAATATTTATAATTATTTCTTGTTTAAAACAATGTAGCAAAAGGGACGTGATGTTCTAGAAGATTCCGTCAATATTGAGATCGGTGATTGACGAAAATAATTTACCCTTTTCGCTTTTTAACTGGATTCCACAACTTATTTCTTTTATATCAATTAAATCAAGTTTTGCTTGAATAATTCAGTGATGACATTTTATGAAATAAATAATAGATTGATTGTTGTCAGTTTCATTAAAAATTTTCAGTAGCTTAGATCCGCCAAGCGGAAACGCCACAATACTCACGTTGATGCTATTTCATGGCTGTTTTCAGAAAATTGAAGTAGACTTTTATTTTTTTGTACGATACTTACTATCCGAGTGAAATCTAAATATAGTTTACGTACATCATCTTGTATGTTAGCTGCAGATCTGTAGCTATCCGAAAAAATATATATTGATAGACCGGATAGCTACAGTGCCACCCATTTAAAAAACTGTATATTTATTGCGCACAAAAAAGTGCGCTCGGTTTTCGCTTTATTTCTCCATGTTCCTAAAACTGAAATCTCATAACATTACTAACCGTCTGTTCCTAACATATTCTTTGACTCTTTCCACGACAAAACATTCGTCATAATTATTTTTAATAGTCCTCCTGACCCTGATAGTGTAATCATCGAACATTTCGATTATATATACTGCCATTTTGGTTTCAAAGATAATTCGGTCCAATATGCTTCGTTCAGATGTCAACTACGAATGTAATTGATAAAGGAAACAGAAACTTTTTAAAATCTTCCCTCTTATGCAATTGAAATAAGAATTAGGAAGAAATAATCAAGAACTGAGCGCACTTTTTTGTGCGCAATAAATATACAGTTTTTTCAATGGGTGGCACTGTAGCTATCCGGTCTATCAATATATATTTTTCCGGATAGCTACAGGTCTGCAGCTAGAGGGGTAAGTAAGAACTCTTGTGCACCCGTTTCGGAGTTTATTTGCAAAATTTATTAATTTATAAGTAAAGATTTTTAGATCATAGATACATGTATTCAAGATGCACTAGTTATATATCAGAGTACTGCCATTATTACAAGAATTTTTTTTTTAATTTATCTTATATTTATTATATTTATTTAATTGTTTTTTGGTTTTTTTATCATCCTATGGTTTTCTATACTTTTTATCCAGTGTGAGTGATACACTTCTCAATGTCAAACTTAATCACTAATCATATTACCTATAATATAGAATTGTAATCAGTGTAATCATATTGTAATAATTTGTTCATGCCCCCTAAGGGCTCTTGATTGGTGAATAAACATATATATATAATATATATATATATAATAATGTACCATACCTAAATAAACATGCATTATATGAAAACCTTTTAAACGTTAGTGATGATATATTTTGTCAATCGAACACTTGAAAATCCGTAATCATTCAAGTTTTGCGCGTTCATCAAACAAAGTTATAAAATACGATTCATTTTGTACACAAGCTGAGTGTACAGATATTCTTCCTGATAACATTTACATATACAAAATGCTATATAATCATACATATCTAAGGTATACATTTTCAATATAAATCGTGTTTTACTGGCGCGGATCCAGGATTTTTTCCGGGAGGGAGAGGGGTCGTGCACCAAATACTTTTGCAAATTCATAGTATACTTTCTTTATGCCGCCCCATATAATTCCCGAAAAATGTTCGATATACGCCCATACCTTCCCTTGGGCAGAATCCTACTAATTATTCCGGATTCATTTTATGGACCAGTCCCAGTTTTTCAATTTAGCATGTTTGTAAAGGGAGGTAACATGTAAACTTCCTGTAATGTTCTCGATGCTGACCATGAAGATATTTCATTGAATAGGATTTCCAATTTAAAACGTAATGAAAGGGTAACAAGATCAATTATATAAATATTCAACAAATATACATACTGCTGAAAATTAATGCATCGGTTTCAAATCTTCTTTTCACAAAATATCTTATGAAAGAAGTCATATGTGGATGAGTTGCTGAAATTCGAAATTCAGTTTCACAACAAATAAATTGTTATCACGATTGTTAATGAAATCCACAAATGTTGTATGAATTTATTTTTTTTATGTTATATATTTTGACGATATAACGGGCTGATACTTACAGATATCAAAAATGACAGACAAGGCTACCCCTAATCCTCTTGAACAGTTTGTTCTGTTGGCCAAAACTGCAAAGGGGGCTGGAGCTGTAGAATTAATCAAACAAGCTCTTGATGCTCAAGGCGTTTATGTATTTGGAGAACTTCTGGATATGCCACATATTCAAGAGGTAAATACTGTGAATCACAAGATGTTGACTGCATCTGACAACACAATTCTAGTCTATATGCAGCCGATATCATTCTCTATGAAATTGTATTTCTTTAAAAGATTGATTAAGAGGAAAACCTAGAACTGTTTAACAAGTTCTTGTTCCTATATTCTTATACAATATTTTTGCAGGATTTTAATATATACCTTTAGTTGTTTACGTATTTTTCAGCTTGCCTCTGGTCCTCATTCACAGTATCACAATCTCCTCAATATATTTGCATATGGAAGTTACAAAGATTACAAGGGTACTCTAAATGTTTTATTTAAAACATAAGATTATTATTCTTGATTTATCAAATTCTTATTTTTGTTCAGTTAACTTGTATGATACTAAATTAGTTATCTTTATAACTTACAGCAGGTGCTTCGAACCTGCCAGCACTAAGTCCAGCACAGCTTACAAAACTGAGGCATCTGACTATTGTGTCAGTAGCAACAAAAAATAAGGTATATTTTTACTTTCTAAGAAAAAGAAAGAAAAAGAAAATAGCGGTTACATGTTCACTCTTTAATAGTGATGACTACTGTAGAATGGGAAACTTTGACAAAGTGGAAATGTTGACGGAAAATACAAATGACTAAAAATTGTCAAAATTTTCACTTGTCAACTTTTTCATTCATAAAGAACACTTTTAAATAACTAGTATATTAGCTAGAGCCATCTTTCAAATATACAAAATTTCAACTCTTCGATTTACAGTATGTATTGAGAGGGTAACATTTTGGAAATACAGATGCTATGTGTTTTGTTTTTGCAGTGCATTCCCTATTCAGTTCTTCTTGAGGAACTAGACATACAGAATCTAAGAACTCTTGAAGTAAGTCTTCATAAAAAAGTCCATCTATTCTGTTAGCTTTGAAAGTATATATAAACATAAATACATACAGAAGTAAGCAATATGGCAACCAAATGACAAACTAGTGGTACAGTATCAAGATTTGAACTTTGTGTACCTGATATGCTGTAGATGTTTATTTAAAAGATAGGTACAAATCTTCAAATTTCTTGTAAATTACTTGTATATTTATACTAGTATTTTTCTTTACAGGATTTAATTATTGAAGTGATCTATGCTGATATAGTACATGGAAAACTAGATCAGAAAAACCAGCAGTTAGAGGTGGATTATGCCCTGGGGCGAGACATTCGACCAGAGGCCGTCCCCGAAATCGTGTCTGTTCTGCAAGACTGGTATGTAATGGTATATGTATATACATGTACACACTTTGTTAAATACACATGTATATACATGGTCATGTGTATTTAACAAAGTATTAATATACGACAGATGATCAAAAAGTTTGAGGACTGGTTTGCTAGAAAACTTGACATTTTTATCTCACATGATCTTGATTTAATTGCACCATGCAATAATCATTTTGATCATCCCTTGAACATTGTAGCTATATACAGTGAAAAAGTATTAGGTGGAAAGACATGTATATGTATCAGTAATACAATTACAAAAGACAATACAGCAATGATGTGAAAATCTATAAAACATAAATTTTGATGAGGCTGAGCTCAACTATTAATGAACTGCACATGTAAATTGACTTTGTTAGGTTAAATTTTAATGCTTAAAAAGCATTGTGAAGAAAACTGTTTGACAAACTTTCAGGTGTACAGGCTGTGAGGCGATGCTGCAGAGTATAGAATCCCAAATCTCCAAGGCCAACCAAAATAAGGAAAATAATATACGAATCAAACATCAAATAGAACAGGAGGTAGCATTTCACATCAATTTTGTGCTCTAAAAGACTTTCATGTGTTAATACTGGAATTAAAAAAAAGAACTTTCTATGGCACTTGATTTTACTGAAGTAAGAAAAACTGCTTTAGAAATTAAAGTAAAACCTCCATATGGAAACCACTGTGACTTCCAGATTAAAAGAAAATGTTAATAAGTCTAAAAATGTAGAATCTCATGCCACATTCTTTTACAAATAGGTGATAAATATAAAGAAAACTCTGAAGAATACACAGCAACAGGAATCAGAAGAACAGATGGTGACAGATAGCCAAGTGTCCATGTCCTGTGATAAACCCAGCAAGAAATCCTCCAAAACAAAAGGGTAAGGCCATAATAAATAAATTGCTAGATTCTCATCCGATTTTTTTAAAAAATTGAGGCAGGCGGGCGGCTTTTATTTTATATTTTTTATTTTTTCAATTTTGCAGATTTTTTATTGACCTGGTCAATCGGTGTAATTTTATCTACAATACCCGAATAAGTAATAGTAAAGGTTCAATTTTCTCTTACTTTACATCATCACCAATCTTTTTCAACTAATGACCCTTGTTTAAAAAATATTTGCATGTATTACAGCAATTACCATCTTTTCAGCTGTCAAAATCATGTCAACTTTCGCGGGATTTAAAACGAAAGTAGAATGGTAGATGAATACCAAACTCGATCAAAAATTAAGACGAAGAAAAACAGAAATAAAAAAAATCGAAGCGTATAAAATCGGGGCGGGCGGGGATGAGAATCTAGGAATATTTTTATTATGGCCTAACTATTCTGTATATATCACAGGAACAAATGTACCTGTGAGGTTGTTACTTCTTAAATATGAATTTATAATTTGTTAGTGCTCATGAATTGGTGTTTAAAAAAGCACTACAACAGGAGTTATTGCCCTTCAATTTTTTCTTCAATTTTTGAGTTAGGCCACACCAATTTAATTTCTTGTTCGTCGGACATTTATGAAAAAAGTACGAGCTCGCTAGCGGTTAAATATTAATATTATTACATTTATTATGAAGGCAAGATATTTAGGTGGGGCGTGAAAGAATTTGAGCAGACAATTGTATTTTTTCTGATTTGCAGAGTAAGTAGATTAAAAGTAAGATAAATAGAGAGGAAATATTACAGAAAACAGCACAGAATTGCCATGGTGCGGGGATTTTGAATTAATATTATTTGTATAGTTATGTTTAAATAGGAGCGCGCGGGTCCGACGAACAATTTTTTTTATTGGTGTGGCCTTATGTGAATTTGCAATTTGCTACAAAACTGTGGAGAGTACATGTATATATGTGAAATGTTAAAACATGAACTTGCAAAATAATGATACCTATACTGAATTGAAAGTGTGTGCAAATACAATATCAAGCTCTCTAAAGGGACAATGAAATTATTATGTAAACTTCCAATATTTGCAAATTTTCCGTCTGTTGTTATGTCTGTGTTCCTTTACAGATTACGTGGTAGTAGTGGAACAAAGCTTTGGAAATGACATTGGATGCATGGCTAATTATGAACTCATTGTGTTTTATTTGCAACAATGTGATAACTCATTTCACAGCGGTAGGAAATTTGATACCTGTTCTTTTAATAGATGAAACTATTCATCATGGATATTCCTCTGTATTATAGCTATTATATGCAGTCAGAAACTCAAATCTTTAGTGCTATGTGAAAGATTTTGCCAACAGATTGCATTAAATGTAAATATTTCAATTTGTTTCTTGTTCTGTACAAACACCTCTGAAGAGTTTATGTGAAATACTCAGCTTAGCAATTCAAAAGTTAAATTAATGTTAATGCTGGGCCTGAAAACTCAACAAGACATACATGTATAAATCACAGCATAATTCAAGCTGGATTCTACTGTTTCAAAATAAGTGCATGCTATATGTGGTCTTAGATTGTAATACTGTACAAATATTACAGTGAAACTATATAGAGATCTACCCAAAATTATCCAGATACATGTATGATACACAGAAGGTATTTATTATCATGAAGAAAAAATCTGCAGGCACCAATTGCAATTTTAAGGTCTTCCTACATGTGAAGTTCAAGGGCAATAACTCTCACCTGCATCATTCGGCCCAGACTTCTTCAGCAGATTATTTAGATAAAAGATTCCTCTTAATTCCCATGAAAACTTTTTTTCATTCCAAATTGTGGTCCTATCCCAGTCTCAAGGGATGCAGGGAATGCTTCAGTATTGTTATATCTAACCTCAGGTTGATGTACTTGAGAAAGTGATAGTTTGGAATAAATGTGGAAACATATGGGAGCCCATAACCCAAGTGCCCAAGATACTGAGGTAGAATTCCACTCGACTTCAATTAGAAGAAACATAAGCCCCTATCAAGAAATAATTTGTATGTCCCTTAGAACTCAAAAATAATAAATACATGTACTTTATTATTTTAAGATTTTCAAAATTTAATATATTTAAATTTCATCGTTTCAACAAGGTTTAAACACAAAAATTTACTTCTCCAAAGGCAAGGGACTTTCCTGATGTGACCATATAATTATTGGCAAGGCGTGGTATTCACGATGTTATCGGATTAGCATTGAAATATATACCCCGGTACATTCTGGCAAATGTCAATGAGTGTTCAAATGATCCAATGATAGTGAACATTAGGTATGGCAAAGAGGTTGGGCTTAAGGTCAGACAGCATGTTCCTCGAAAATATACAAAATTTTTCCAAGAATTTGTTGCTGAATATAGCTACTTAAACAAGTTTTCTCACAAGCAAGAGGCCCATGGGCCACATCGCTCACCTAAGCTTTGACCATACTGTTTTTTACCAGATTTCCCCATTGTCATACCTATCGTGACCTCACCCTACGGGTCATAATTTGGACAATTTAAAATCTAAGCTACTCCAGGATGCTTTTGCATAAGTTTCAGCTTTTCTGTCCCAGTACTTAGTTCCTGAGAAGAAGATTTTTAAAGATTTTTCCAATACAGTTAAGTGTAAAACTTGGGCTCCCTATTGTTGCCCGCCCTACACCTAGTGGTCATGATTTGAACAATTCAGGATCTACAAATCCCAAGGATGCTTTCACATAAGTTTCAGCTTTTCTGGCCCAGTGGTTTTTGAGATTTTTCCTTTACATTTTTATGTAAAATCTGGATTCCCTATTGTTGCCCTGCCCAAAATGCAGGGGAAATGATGTGAACAATTTAGAATCTATACATGTACTATCCCAAGGATGCTTCCATATAAGTATCAGCTTTTCTGGCCCAGTGGTTCTCGAGATTTTTTTTAAATGACCCCACCCTATTTTTTTTTCTTGATTAACTCCCCTTGTGATGGGGCCTTTGCTCTTCATTTGAACAATTTAAACTCCCCTACACCCAAAGATGCTTTGTACCAAGTTTGGTTAAAATTGGCCCAGTGGTTCTTGAGGAGTCGAAAATGTGAAAAGTTTACAGATGGACAAAATGTTATCAGAAAAGCTCACTTGAGCCTTCGGCTCAGGTGAGCTAAAAACTGAGGTACCTTACCAGGCATTTAGGTTAGATATGAGGGGGCGCTATTTCTTTTATAATCCTTACGAGTAATCTTTTGAATTGCAATTGTTACATTTTTTGTTGGTGTATCTATATTTTAAAACATATTGAAAACTATTTAGAAATCACAAAAGAAAGACAATATGCATATTTTTTTTGATATAATACCTAGGTTTACAAAACATAAATTTGAGGAACGTGTCATCTGACCATAATCGTCTCATAATTCTCAACAACAATTTAAAGTTGTTGATGTTATTAATTTCTAAACCAATGAGAATCTATTGGCCATTTGAGAGACACTAATTAAATACTGTCGAGAAAGTCATGCCCTCCTGAAAGTCCAAGGTTAACTGAGAACTGTTCCATCTTCAATAATTTTTAGTGCTTTATTAACTATAAATTGCATTAACAAATCAAAGTACATTTTTTCGATTAAGTCCTTTATTGATAAAATTCAATTTTGTTCACACAGACACAACAATAATATATTGCCAAATGTACAAGGATGATTGACTATAGTAATTCCTGCTAAGTTAATGAAGTGTGACAATAGTTACTCAATTTATTACGTTATGCAAGAACTACTGACAGAAAATATCGGGTTAATCATTATACAATACCCTGTGTCAACACTAAAAATTTGTTTATAAATGTTTTTTTGCTACCAAACGTGTGATATGCCTATTACAAACAGTACGATAGACACCAATTTTCAAATACATGTATAAGTAGTTCTTAGATCAGTGACCTTCACTCAAAACTTGATCAAGGTCAGTCCTGCATTGTCTCAATATCAAATAAAGTATTACGAAGCATGCAAGAAATACAAATTGGGTATGCATGGTACAAAATGCTAAAATATACTCAATTTATGATTTGCCTCTTAAAACGGAAAAATTTAATATGTGGAAAATTAATTGTATGAGAAGTCTTGATTTAATTCTTTACAATGTTAAGCCCCTGGCAACCTAGGATTTCAAATACATGATGTACAAGATCTGATGGGAACAGAAATAAGTTGACAGATAGAAGAAGCCATATCGTATGAAAGCAAGACATTTGAATAGAAATAACTGGACGGAAAAAGAAATAAACCTTCTATAGCAAATACATTCATTACTAGTTCTTTAAGGGCTCTATGAATTTTTCACTTCCAGTTTCAATGGCAGAATTATGTTAAAAATATTCTTGTTTCAGATATTGACAAACTACAAAAAATTGCAATGAACAAAGTTTAACAACATCAACAAAAAAGACTTTAAAATAGAAAGTTGAAAAAAGACACAAATACAATTAATAATGATTTAAATGTACATAAATGTATTTCCCTGACTTTTATAATAAAATTCACATGAGAAATCAGCAGATAAATTAAGAAATGGAGTAAATGGTAAATACATGTATGAAGTCTAAATGTATATTGAGAAAAAAACAAGCACTACTTTCAACGATTAACATTAAAACTTATTTATGCCTTTGTATATAAAAATCTGTCAACAATACACAACAAAGAATGGATTTAGTACAAATATCCTTCAAAACACTACATTTTTGATACTTCTATGCTTTTTAAAAGCACCTTCATTCAAATACTGTACACATACTTTTTTCCATGTGGTACTAAATGCATTATGTAAAACAGTCACAAATTTTCTGAAGAAATTTTGTAACATTCGTAGCATTTTGACACCACGGAAAAAAAGTTTACAGTACCTAAATATATATGATACTTGCATGCAGGTAATATAATCTGTAAAAAGTTAACATTCAGAATAATTGTTATCACATGTCTTAATGATTAATTATAGAAATCTCTTTTACTTGAATAGTTTTATAGTAATACAATGTATACATGTACGTGATAATTAGAAACTGTGTAAGTAAAAAATCCAATATTAAGAAGTTATTCTTCAATCCTGATAAAAACTTGTATTCTCCTTGTGTATTTTAATTCAACTGCTAAATATTAACCATGTTTTACACAATAAAAATCATTATGCAAGATAATCAAGACTTTTAACTTGTGCACCACTTTTTCGTTTAATTAATACTGGAAAAAGACATGATGAAAAGACGATAAACATAAAAACTAACTCTTTCATGGACAACATTACACAAATAGACTTATCTAAACTTTAAATAATTATTGCAAGGTTTTGTCTATACCAAGAAGAGGTAGAACAAATGTGCAATCAATATCAATATGATTCAATGGTTTTGTTCAGTTACTAGATTATTTACATGATCCTAAGCTTCCTTCACTAGGAGCCAGTTATGGCTTAAACACATTCACTTTTTCAATCTTCCCCTTGTCGTCGTCCGAGTCCGCCCTAAGAATGAGAAGTGCGTGTCCGTACCCACACCCCACGGCCTGTACGTATCCACCATAGAGGGTCTTCACTTCCTGAGGAGTGGTGGAGGATTTGGCCTTGTCTTCTCCATAACACTGCAAGAAATAATATATACTTTCTCAAATCACACTTCCAATGATATATTATGTTTACTTAGCGAAAATTCTACGATTAAATCTTCGTTCTTAAACACCCAATTTTATGTTAACGCCCCCAAAATCTACCTGATTCAAGATCAATAATCTACCGCCTGTCAATCATTAAAAAAACAATAGCTTCTGATTTGATTGACAGGCCAGCTACCCGTGCTACCTGATAGTCTGAGTTTGTGTCCTTTGAAAACGATTACCTGGTCACGCGTCAAACACTTTCATATAGCTGCCTTGTATACACGGGGGTTAAAAAAAGAATCTTGGTAAAGTTTTATTTTAAAAACAATTGAGAGTAGACAAACATGACTTCATAAAACATTTGCTTTTAATCTCAACGGCTATATTGTATTTTAGGCGATATGTCGTCCAAGATGTCTGCTGTAGAATTTAGACCAGTCCGTGCACAGAAACGCTATTTGCGGATTAAAATTGGAATACGATAAATAAAAAAAAGATATTTAGCACAAACGGCATGGATAAAAAAATTCATTTATCCCATGTTTTATCTATGTATATATGAATACAATCTACACCATGTTCCGTTGTAAAATTCTGAAATGTCAGAAACAGCTAGGAGTTTCGAGATTGTTACTTTTAGTTCGAATTTCCTAACATCTGTCAATACCCAATATTTGAAATTAAAAAGTGAATATAAACAGCCAAAGATCAATCCTTAAAAGTATAAAAGAAATCTTGCAAACAATAAAAAAAATTTTAAACACACGAACACCCGGAAATGGAGAATATTTTCGACGTATTGTTGATCAGATCGTAGGCAATATTCCTATCGCGGTACGGTACATTGTATAATATGTTCACACAATGGATAGGCCTATCTATGAATGGAATATTTTATTTTTGTTTTAATTTTGATATTAACACAAGTTTAATTTAAAAAAAGATATGTTTACTTTGTAGTTTTACTCTGTGTTCTTTTCTTAAATTTGTATTTTTTTTAAAAATATGAAATGATACTTCTTTATAATTTTTTTCTTCATTAGATATCGCTGAAAGTATTTATAAATAAATTTCATATTGAAATATTTTAATTGTTTCAAGTAGTTTCACTCAAATTTAGACACGAAACACGGAATGTTGACCCTGATCACCAGACACAGACTTCCTGTGTAATGCTACGTATACACAGATTTTTGACATCTTGGGTATTGGGGGTCTCCAGGTAAATAACACGACTGTTACCTAGACCACTCCCCCTCCTCAGGTAACCGTACGGTAAAAAAATTGGGTCTTTAAGCTGAAGTAAATCTTGTGTTTTTGGTAATATTTGCATCTTAATTACCAGCTCTCCATAAGTAGGACTTGGTCCCCAGGATATTAAGCTTTCATCTGCTGCTACCAGGATACTTTTATTGCTGAAAAATAAAACAAGGGACATAAATCAGACAGAATACATACCCCACAATATCCATGATAATGAAATTCTAAAATGGACCATTTCTAATAATAGATATGCTATGGTAAAAAAATTCATGCTAATTTGGGGTATTGAAGACCCAGCTTTTTGACAGAAGTTTTATTTAAAATTTTTAATTTGAATCAGTTCGTAACAATATTTAAGCTTGACCTTGAAAGGGGGGGGGGGGGCAGAAAATATTTACTCTTAGGTGATTATATACTAAAATGGTTTTAATTGGTTAAGCTGTTCCAGAGAAAAAGGTGAAATGTTTAGAGATTACAAATGGCACTAGACACATGTTGATGGAGGATAGCAATATACAGTGCAAATAACTCAGTCACACGAAAAACAAAACAAACAAACAATAACAACTGACCAGCATCCCACACTTCGGATTCTCCAGCCACTGAGGTCCTGGACTAGCTTTGGGTACATGGCTGCCTCACCCACTGACTTATTTATCCCCCACATGTAGAGTGCACCTGCCAACAAAATACTTCATCAACAAAATAGCTTACAAAGTAAACATCAAATGTCAAAGTAAAGAACTTTGAAATCATACAGTTTTATAAGTTATTGTCTCAACTAGCATTTGTTCACCAGACTTGAAAATCACGAAGGCATTCTCTAGCATCAAGATCAATGTACCAGGGTGCCTTTAATGAAATAATACAGACATCACAACATGGTATATGAATAAACCAGTTGAAAGAGGCCAATGATGCCATAAAAAAGTGTGAAAAAAGAAGGCCAAGATCATTTTTCAAAACTTTAATTGGGCACTGTGTGAAGAAATATCTGAATGCGTCAAAATAGCTCAAAATTTATCCTATTGCTATAAAGATTAAGTCTTTGGTGCATTGTTTGATGTAAATAGTAATTTTTTTCTTCTGTGTAGTACAAACAATATCATATCTACTTTAGAACACAAAGAAAAAATTTACCAAATTCATTCGTAGCCAAAGTGAAAGTTGAGCCAGCATATATCTGGGTGGCTCCTCTATTAGGGCCATCAAAGAATTTCAAATGACGTGGCACCATTTCATCTTTAGGTTCAGCATGTCCAAGCCGACCATATCCTCCAAAACCCCACGTAAAGACCCTCTTCTTAGAATCTATGATTGCCTACAATGGGAAGAGGTGATTAGGTGCTTGGAATTATTATAATGTTGTAAAAACATTTGAATACATGTATCTATTACTGCCTGTATGTAAATACTCTTTAGATGTGAAGGTAATGTACATGCATGAAGGGCAAAGGATCTGCTTCCTGCTGTTGTAACCTTATAGTGACAAAATGGATACAAGCATCCCCCTGAAGCCTGACTAACTTACCGTGTGATTCATGCCACACACGAGCTCCCTTATTTCTACGTCTGTTACTGGTACGATGTGACCATCCCTAGCCTTCTCTATGAAGACATTCACCTTCCTTGGTCGTGTCTCACATCGGAAGGACATCTTATTGCTAGTAACAAAGTACTTCCCATCTGTGTTGTGACCTAGTAATAAATTCGTAAATTTAAATAAAATTAACATTCATGCAAGATCATGTTTCTGAAAAAATTTTCCCCTTCTCTCACATTTAGTAGAAAACATTTAAGTGAATTTTTGAGTAATGATATCGTAAAATATTTTTTGGATAATTATCTTCAAGCACTCAGTTACCTAATTGACCATACTCTGGACACCCAAATGAGTACAGATTTCCTCTTATGTCTGCTATCATAGAAAATTCCCCTCCGGCAGCTACTTTTCTGATTGGAGGGCCTTTGTATGATATCTGAAAAGTCAATTAAATTATCTTTATTTTTTTCACTTACATAAATCTTTTAAACTTTATGGCCACAGATATTTAGAAAATCTGGAAGTACCATCCATCTCAAAAACCAAAAAAAAAAATCTTTTTGAACAAAATTGTTTAGCAACTGAATTTTTTTTGTGCACCCCCATTTCAGACAAACAATAAAGCTGTGAATATTTTACAACACTTTGTATACTCTTACCTTTGTTGGAACCAGAATTGTGCTGCTCTGGTGCCCTAAGCCTAACTGTCCCATTTTATTGTCTCCACATGCATACACATGACCTTTGTCTGAAAGAAATGTCTTTTTTTTTCAACACCAAAAAAAAAAAACATTAAAAATGTTTGTTTGACATCTCTCAACTAAGTATAGAAGTTGGGTCAGTAGGTAGAAGATATTTTTACCGTAATTCTTAACCTGAAACTTAAATTTTTAGACTGATTTTTTTTAAATTTAGGATATCTGTGAAATCACTTTTCAATGGAGTGAAAAATTCTGGAATGAATGAAAAATAATTGATTTTTGAGGGGTTAAAAACACAATTTCAAGTAAGGCTTATCTTAAGTTCGTATGAAAAGAGCAAACAGAATTTTGGAAGAAAAGCCTCATTTAAAAATTTTAAGTTCAAATTTAAAGACTTACAATATATGACACCATAATAAAATGATAATTAAACTGGTCAATGTTTTTTGTTTATGTTAATTACATTCTGTACCTTTGCAGGGCTCTCACACCACTTTTTGGGACTGGGGCCAGGGCCGTTCAAATTGGGAAAATTATCGTCATTTTGGGAAAAGTTGGATAACACAAATTCATTAAAAAAAAATCCTCAAATTTTGCTTTTCTAGCATTTTATCATCAATGCTAACTCTGGTTTGAATAAACAGTTAAACAGAACAAACATGGGTACGTAGGCTATTTATGAAAGTACATTAGCTTTGTCATTACTATCTTTGAGTGTTGATATTGCGGTTATGTCTTACTGCGTGACAGTCGCTAGTCACATAGTCCCGAATTTCCTCGATTACATGGGCAACTTTGCTTACCAATACAGCGTGAGACTGAACATGCCGAAGCCCAGTTATGTTTCTAGGTGCAGCTTACTAATGTTTAAATAAAATGTCTATTTTTGAAACCAAAATGCTGGTTTTTGTCGAAACTACATAACAAGATACTCTGCACTCATAGTTGTATACATTTTTGTAAAAACAATAACCTGGTTCCCCGAACCAGTTTACGAATGCATTTGGCGCGAACTAATAAAATAGTAGTACAGTTTCACTTTCATTTGCAAATGTGTTTTGTTTGGGTTTTTTTTGCGATTAGGTTTGATGGACTTTTATTTTCTAATTAATATTTTACTCTGGATGGAAGTTGGGAAATTTACACCTTTCTTTTGGGAAAAAAGGTACCTTTTTTGCATTGGGAACAGGGCCGTTGAACGGCCCCAATTTTAGAGAAACGAGAGCCCTGCTTTGTGACTTTCATATTATACCTGTAAGAAACAATGTGTGATTTTTGCCGCAGCATGCGTCTACAATATTAAGTCCCTCTAGGAGGGGGACTTCTGTGGGTAGGTCCTTTCTGTTCGTGTCACCTTGTCCAAGCTGACCACAGTCATTTCTACCTGCAGTTGTAAAGACACAGTATTAAATCATTGAACATGATGATTGATATGGAACATGTGACATAAACACCACTTTTTCATTATCTTTTATCTTCAATAAAGATACCTCAGGATTATCATGCGATAAATCATTGTGTCTTCTTCTTTTTTTTTAAATAAATTACTATTTCTTAAAATTCTTGATTCTTACCAAAAGTCATAGCTTTTCCATCAGCTGTGATGATGACACTATGACAAGCAGTGCACCCCGAGATAGCAGATCTAACCTTTACTCCCAGCATATTACATATCCTGTGTGGACGCCAGAGATTGGGACCACCTGCATTCTTAGCTGCAATCAAAAATGTGTAAACATATGTAACAAATGTTCCATTCATCTCTATTTAAGTCTTCTTCAATGACGAAGTAACATAATGTACATTTACCTCCCTTTGGCACAGACTTCCTTCCTATCAGGTCCCAGTTTGTTCCCCCACCGATCAGCAATTCTCCAGTGAGCATTGATCCCTCTAGAGTCTAACAATAAATTAAGCTTAATTAAGTTATTAAAAAGGCTTGATAAAGCTATTTCTAGCTTTAATGTATACAATGGCAGGGTTAAATTGAATTGTCTCTACGACTTGAGGTTGAGGAATTTTCCTGCTTATAACATGTATAACGACATAATCCCTCAGTACTTTGGCATTCCTCCTCACTCTCCTGTTAGGTGAAGAACCCCCGATCCCCTAATACTCTTTTAATTCCCCTTCTCATACTATAGACATATTGATTCATTTAGCAATTATTTCCCTTTATTTTGCATATTTAATTCACAAACATATCAATAATTTTTTTTTTATTCCTTTTACTGATTTGACTAGAAATTTTGTCTGATGATTTTCCCGAAAAGGCCAAAATAAAATTATTGTTTGTTTGGAATTGCCTCCTGCCTCATTGAAATGCCCTCTCCTTAAAAAATTTTATTGACCAAAAGTACGAAGATTTTTTTAAATTTAACTTTTTTGCACGGTATCACATGCACAATACAAAACTCTGAAATGTAGTGTCAGATCTATGCAAAATTATGTTTCTTTGTTGATGGTAGATACTTTTTTAAAAATTAATTTACTGTTTACTGAGATTTTTATCAAAAATTTAAAATTTATCTTCGATTTTGAAAAAAAAAAAAATAAATTTCCCTCCCTCCCTCCTGTGTCTGAAACTCTTCAGGCGGCAATTCCAAACAAACAATTTTTTAAGGGTGGCCAGATTTGACATTTTTAGTTCACATTACCCTATTTTGAGAGTCTTTTTCTTCTTTTTGGTGCCATTGAAAGTTTGTTATTGGAATTCATGTAGTTTGCTAAAGGGAAGTAACTGCATTGAGTTATGACACCATTTAGTATTACTATTAGTACATTTAATCAATTGCAATACTGAATAGATGATTATGGCATTAGTTTATGAGATAATTATGCTAAATTCTAAAACATTTGCTATAACCATATTTGCCATCATTCAATTCATACAGCATTAGGAATCATTTGTTCATGATGCTGGATGAAGTGGGCGACCAAACCGGTGATCAGATGAACACGTTTTCAATCAGTCAGCGACTGAGCTAACATCTAGTATATCTTTATGTACTTTTAATGTTCGAGTTACCCTGTTAGATATACAAAGAAAAGAAAACAACTCGTGTGTGAAACTTACAACATCGTAAGTTTCATCTGTTTCCGTGCCATTGTTTGTGTTGTGGTCCATTTCTCCACCGGAGTCTATATCATCAAACTCTTCAATATCATCATTTTTCTTCTTTCTTCGTTTTGCTTGGGAATTTCCCTTACTATCTGGATTCCTTTTCTTTGGTGGCATTTTTTCTTTATTAGAAATTTTATCGATTTTGATAACAAAGACAACCCTGTCAGATGCTATTTCAACCGACGAATTCCCGCGAAATTCTTCCTTCTCGCGAGAGTACAGCGCCGAAAATGAAATGAAAGGAGGCTTTTCATTTGTTCAATATCGAAGGGTCACGCACCAAGTATTCGCGCGGATCAAGGTTTTCCTTT
>PRKT01000031.1:2000063-2063081 GCA_003671525.1 Saccostrea glomerata
CCCCCCCCCCCCCCACTATCACTATCAATACTTAATGTTGAAATCTAAATCCCTATCGGTTTTCAATCGGATCAAATTTTTTGTTACCATAGCTTCAAATTAAAATTACCCATAAATGGTTTTACATGTATAAAGTGAAATAAATATCTTTTTTTTTTATTTAGAAAGGTGTATGATTAGCAAATTAAGTTGAAATAAGTACATTGATCAAAAATCGCAAAAGTCAATGGTAAAAAGCAGAGGCCTTTGGATCGCTTTAACGAGGCTCGGGGGTGGCAGCCATTTTTAGACTATTTCAATCTCCTTTAAAAGGAGAGCTCCATATAAAGATATAGAAATTGGTCAAATTTTAAAACTAAAATCTTTGAATTTTTTCTTTGTCAAATGATAGTTCACAGCTAAAGATACCGTATCTTAAAAAAATAAGTTAAATCTGGTGGTTAATTTGGGATTAATTTGTTGACCCTCCAGCCTCCTTAATCCGACTTTAAAAAATGAGGTGTATAAAAATATTTTTTCATACCTCAATATTTTAAGCGATCTAAAGGCCTATCATAAAAAGATGACAAAATTTCGAAAAAGTGATTTTGATATAGATGAAATGAAATTATTTCAAAACTAACAAATATGTGATGCAAAGGACATCTAGACAGTTAAAGTTTTTTTTTTTATTGATTATATATGGGGATGGTGAAGCCCCCTCCCTTAATATATGTCGCATTTTATTTTTTTAAATAAACTGCGGTACACAAAACATCTCTTAAATTAAATGAAGTGCAAGGGAAATTATATATGAATCGTTATCATTTACTTAATAAAGAACTCCAGTCTCCATCTAGAAAGCCGACCTTGCAGGTGAAATTATGTATACAACTTTCATCATCCGTCTGTTCAAAGTCCGCATATTTCAGATAAGAATTTACGTAGAATCTTTTTTAGACAGTATATTTTATTAAATATTTAGATCTTGCGTTCGGGTCTCCCTGGTGACCAGAAATACCTCTAAGCCAGAAGGATACCTACACTGTGTTATGTATATAAACGTGCTGGGTGTTTGTGGTATTATTCAGGATTTTTTCGTTGTCAGTTCATTCTGTTGTTTAGGATTTTCTTTTACGATCCAAAGTCCAACTGGTATACTGGAAATTAGTCACCAAAATGCCGTAAACATGCTTTTAGACATGCTCAAAAACTATTAAATGATCAATACATGATTTAAGGACATGTTTTTCAAAATATCCTAAAGAGTTCATGTGGGTTTATTCAAAGTTCAAATTCTTCAGAGAATTTTTGCTAGTTATGGTTCTTATATTTTCACATTTCCACAATCTTTCTGTTTATGAAGAACATTTTTTTAATATTAAATAATCGAAATTGAAAACATAACTACCCTTAACTGACAATGTAACATCAATTTGCATCTTTGACTTGCTCATCCTCAAAATGAATTTTATATAATGATATAAATAAAAGCAAAATTCCCAGAAATTCTTAATGTTAACATTAATACTACTGCAACAAAAGAATAATCGAAACTGCTAATTTTTAGAACAATTTCCAATTGACAACAAATTACTTTACCAAAAACTAACATGCAAGTCTCATATTAGGACCTTTGACCGTCAAGGTGGACTTTGACACCTGTTAAATTGAAATATCATGGTGAAATTGTAGCAAAAAAATGAAATCACGTGGTCATAATCAGGTACAAAAGACGGAAATATTGACAGTCAGCTGATTTTGTTTACACGGACCACGGGAGGATTCCTCCGTTACTTCACAGACCCGAGATAACTCGATATTAACACGGGCCTACCATTATTTTGATTATAACACGGGTGTATTGCAACTCCATAGGATAACATTAGAAAAGAAGAAAAAAATATCATGAAATTGCCGAAAACAATCATACCAGTAATTCTGGTTCTATGCTCTGTCTTTGCTGTTTGTCGCGGCAAAGTTACTGCACAAAATATGAGCATCGGAGACAAAGCAAGATGGGTTGGTTCTTTCGTGGGTATAGACCAACCAAAAATAGGCGCATCCATCTATGATGCAGGGGCCCATTTGGTTTCTAAAATGGGGGCCCAAGGAGCATCAATTCTTCTCGGAGGACTGCTTATGGTGTCGAAGGACCCCAAGGCGGGAACTGTTGCAGACGTGATCATCGATCATTTTGCAGATGCTTACAACAAATCGGGGGTGGCAAGATGGAACCAAACGATGCTGGAGGCTCATCAGGCCCAGTTAGCGGGACTGGTTCTGAGTAAATTGGACATTATAGGAACCGTGCATGATGTCACCAGAATGGGCAGTGCTCGTATGGTCATGCCTTTAACCAAAGAATCGAAAGTGAACAAAGATTGTTATGAAGATGCTATGGACGTCTTGGACGCTGTGAACGAAATGCAAAGGAGCGACTTGTCGTGGGCCAGAATTAGTAAGTAAGATTTATTATGTTCAAATGCTGCTCCACTAAAATTACAAATAAGAGCAACAAGGCACTTTCGAAATAAAGCCAAATGTTGCTGGACAATATAACTATCTAAATGGTTTGATCAATGAATTCATTGAAACAATGAAGATTAATTTATACATATATTTTAAGATTGATCAATCATTATAGCTAGGTGATATCATCATTATAATGAAAAAACTCATAATAAAGAAAGTGCATATATACTACATCTAAACCTGGAAATGAACCGTCACTCATTTATTCAAAGTTATACCTTTGAGTAATGTATTCAAGATCACCATTAAATCGTTACGGTAATTGTAGTTTGCATAAATGATTCCTGTAGCTGGTTTAATATTTTTTTCTAACACATTTTTAAATGTGTAAATGCCTTAAAATATCCATAAACTTCAAAAAAATTATTTATAAATATTGAAAGTCCATATGTTAATAAGAGGGAGGTATTCGGATTTATATTGTAGGAAAATCCCTATACTATATAATATTACATGTTTATCCTGCATATGTGCGGCATATGCGACAAAAGTGAAGAGCTGTATATAATTATATTTTCATTTATCACCATTACTAGCATTTGGACACAATTTATCTCTTATATTTAATGCAATAACATACATCGTATAAATACCATTGTTTGTGAAAGTGAAGATAACCGATTTGTTTGTTTGATTTTACACGGATGAAATGTGATAATATGGACTTGTCCTGTTTGATACCTTCACAGACATGTGTACTCGTTACCTTTAAAGCACTAATAGCTGTGCCCCTGAACTTTCAATCAATAAATTGTATCACAATCTTATTAACTAATCAAAGTCATGATTTGTTTGCACATAATTGGAGCAAAATACGTGTACTTGAATTATACATATATAGATGTAAAAAATATAGAACGCATTTCTTCTGATAAACTCTTTCTTCATAGAACTCACCAATGAAAAAAGAAATAGTGTAGAATGTAGATATGACTATACTTTGTCAATATGAACCCAAAAAATAAATCTGCGATCCCACAGTGCAAGAGTGGCTCGGTGCCCCAAAATTGTCGTATTACACTTTGTACATTTCTCATTGCAAACTGCATTACATTTTTTTTTGCTGTAAAAGTTTCGTTTCATTTAATTTAAATCTAAAACGGTTTTAGGCATTAGCAGATAAAACATTATGTCCTTAGAAAATTGAATATGGCATTCCCCTAAAAATATCAAAAGGAAAATTGAGTTATATAGCAACTGTGCAACTATATAAGTCTAACAATATCGACTTTGAAATTAAGATATTAACTCAAATCAGACAAACTATAATACTGTATATAATCATCACTAGAAATTTATCTCTTGATGGACAGTGTATTATTTATTTTTCTCATTTTCGATATACATATTTGAAATCACTATCTATTGGGGTCAAGAATGCATATATAGTTCAAACAGTGAAAAGAAAATGTTCCCAGAAACCGGGTCATTTTATCTTGTAATACGATTAGAACAAAACGAGTGTTACCTTTAATGTAAACATAACAAGATTACTATAATTGCATGGGATCTCTTTATGTGAAGTAACATGTTGAAAAAATAAAATCTATGCCTAATTCTGTATAAATTATATTTAAACAATAAAATGCTTTCTTTGATTGTTATTACTGGAATTAACGGAAGCAGCTGTTGCAGAAAAAATATATAACCCGCGTTATGTACATTTTTTCTGCAATAGCTGCGACCGTTAATTCTAGTAATAACAAACAAAGAAAGACATTTTATTGTTTATATTTATATCTGTTTAAATAATCATTTAAAGTAGGATTAAGAAGATTAATTATTGTATTAATGATGCGAACGTCTTTATACGTTTCATTGATGGAACAGCCACTGATCATGAAATCTATACAGGCTACATACCTATTGTAGTTCATGCAGTGATTAACGCAATGGGTTTTCTAAAGAAATAAAGGAGAAAATATTCAGTGGATGTAAATATTATTTGATTATTGGATAAAAATAGGAAGGTTAATTTCAAAGAGCAGGCTGAATTTTTCATCCGTGAATTTTTTTTAGTGTTTGACGCAACAGGAAAACTGCCCTCTGGAGTCCTAAGAGGACATATGACGGCGCTGGGATCATATGAATCCTGTTTAGAAATTCATGGTAGGATTCCTAAAAACATAAGGATTGGTGCCATCAACAAAACGTCATCACGCTACCCACGTGATTTTGACACCAAATATTGCCGAGCCACAATGACGCTGAAACCAAGCGTGTTTGGAAGTGGAGTGGTTAGTCAAGCAAATTTTCTGACGAAAATATATTTGATTCATACATTTATGTATGATGAAAAAAATGATAAGCAAAGTCTTAATAGTAAATGTTAAGATAGAAGAATGTCTCCCACAAAATCTGTTTTTAGTTAAAAATATTGTAGGATGACAAAATAAAGATGAATCTCTTCTTCAGATAAAGCATTAGATATTGATTTAATTTGTATTTCCCTTTTCACTTATTCTATAAATTTACAAATAAATTTTTTGTAAGTAGTCAAAACAACAAAGTTTATTTTCAGTAAAATTTGTTAAAAGACAATACATGTATATATCAAAGGCATCTTAGGTTACTTGCCTGTGGGACATAATATACATGTGTACATTTATTTCTCAAGAACAGCAATTGCAAATTTATATATCACATGTGTAATAATTATCTGTTTATACGATTAATATTGAATTTGTATAAAGAAAGATGTAGTCTACCATGCAGCAGACTTAAAACAATCACACAATTACTGACTCATCCATGAACTTTTTTAATACAGGACACCCACGGCATCCGACCCCTGTTGACCCTCGGGCTGTGCCTGCCGGATTCCTGTAAAGCCGAGGACGTGGAAGGAATTTTGAGGCTCGGTAAGAAAATCAAAACAAACAACCTAGCTAAGTCATTGCTCTTGGACATTTCATTTTTTTTAATCAAATCAAGAAACTCCTATAAATAGACTTAATGCTTTGTTGTAACAGGATACGTGGGTAGGAGCCTAGGGTCCGGAGTGAATGATACGGAGGTATACTGTCCCGAGGAACGTTCTATTGAAGGAGACACACCTGCAATTGTTGCCGTGTAAAGAAATTATACATATCATAAAAAATACATTTACATGCCTTCTTTTAATTCAAACTTCATTCAAATTAATTACAATATTAAAAAAAAATCTTTGCAGTCTTTAAGAAATCCAAATAAATGAATTTGAAATTGATATTAGGACAGTCTAACCAAGTTCATTGACTACCTTTTTAGAGTGATATTATCCGTATTTGGATGTTTGGTACTCTGTGGAACATTATATGAACTTCGAAAACAGTTTACCGTTATAGAGAAAAGCTCTTCATATAAAACTAGTCTGAAACAGACCGACCATTATGATGTCATAAAGGAAAGACCACAAAACGGTTATACTACAGTGAATCGAGCTTTTGTTCATGACGAATTGAATACAAATGGTGACGTGAAAGTTCAAAACGGAGGCGGAGGGATACAAAATGGAAGCACGGGCGTGGAACTTCCATCTGGTTACATGCACCATAAAGAGGGCGACAGTATCCAACCCTCTGGAGCTCCAAACGGGAGAAGCACAGAGACCGGCTCAAATCACTACGTCACGGTTACAGTTAATTCCAAAGAAAAAGCTGGAACAGAGCAAAAAGCGCTTCAGAGGAAAGATGGTATCCATGCAGTATATCTTTATTTTAATCTTACAATTCAAAGATTTTCGAATAGGAAGTATTCCGCTTAGTGTGCATGTGTTAATTTATCGTAAATACTATTTTAGGGACTTTTGGGATGTTCTTTAAAAGTTTCTCGATCATTACCAACGCCCCAAAACTTTTGTCTGGGAAAAGTGGTCCAGGAGCCATTACGTGTCTCCATGGAATCCGGTTTTTCAGCATCACATGGATTATGCTTGGACATACCTATAACTATGGACTAGTGAAGACCCCGGGTGTCATGACTACAGGTAACAATTCATTATTAGACTTTTTCTAGATCTTTCTATGCCATCTAAGTTACACATGCAAGAATGCATTGCTGAAAATGAATTACAGAATTATTTTTTTCTTAAAGTAAATTTTGTGGATGCTATACCAATGACACAACGGTTTTCCTTCCAAGCGGTTGTTGGTGCAGGGTACGGTGTCGACACTTTCTACATGATGAGGTATTATATAATAACTTAATCGTTAGAAAAAATTAAATGGTTTGGAAATTAAAAATATACAGTCGTCTTTACATACATGTATTATATTATAAACTAGTACACGCAAGTACTCTAAAGTTGAAATAAAAAAAGATACTTAAGTTTCTGATTGACAATATCTATGTGGTTTTTGGAGACCAGGTCTTCCAACATTCTATTGGAATTCCCATGGGTATCAACTGCTCCCCGTTATAAGCAGACCTATTTTTGTATTCATATGAAGCAAAATTTGTCCAAAATCTTGCTTGCAAAAGAAGAAAACACTTTCTGTGACCTTCAACTCGACATTTAGATATATGGACAACGTATGGTTATTTCAATTCTTATGTACATGTAGATACGGTATGTCCTTGAGATAAAAGATACCACAGAGTCTGATACATCTGTTTCATACTTGCATATTTTACTTGAGAAAGACATTAATGGTAGTCAAACAACCAAGCTCTATGATAAACGTGATGACTAACTTTTCAATCGTCAACTTCCCTTACTTGATCAGCAATATACATTCATCAACTGCATACGGATTTAATATTTCTCAGATGATTCATAACGCAAGAGCTTGCTCTACGTATGCACAATTTCTAGGGAAATCTACGTATGTACAATTTCTAAAAGGAGGTAAACTATTGACAAACAAGTTGCTGAAACAAGAATATCAACAGTCTCGTTTAAAGTCATCATTTCTTAAGTTCTATTGTAGATACAATGACTTGTAAGCAAATAAATCAATTATTTATCATTGAGTCAAATGCTAACTGACGTTTTTCATACTAATTGTTAGTCCATTATTTACACACTGAATCGACGACGGATTTTCCGATCATGAAATGGAGCACACGGCGGGTGTAACCGGTCGGCAGGGGATGCTCACTCCTCCATGGCATCTGATCGCCCTCTGATGGTTTGGAGGCCCTAGCTTGTTTCCTTTGCTCCTATTTTGTTTTTTTAAGTGGAATTTTGAGTTTGAATGCTGTTTATTATCTCCATATATTACATATATTTATATCTAAAAATGATAATTTTAAGAATATTCTTATGAATTAACCCCTAGCAGATTTATACTAGCATAAATATTTCCTTTGTGTGGGGATATAATCTATAAATTATTCACAAATCGTGATATATTTGATAAAAATACACTTACTTGATAAATGTCAATTGATTACCTCTGTTTAGTATGTTTATTCCTTTGGTCCATTTTGCAAGATTAAAAGGTTGTTCAAGGGTTGTCAATTTCCTGCTCGAAAAATTAATTTTAAAAAAAACCCATCGATTTATATTTAGATATCTTTCGAAATATTTATGTCAAACGAGTCAGAAAATCTTTAATTATTTATTTATGTTCATTGTCATTCGTCGTACTTTCATCTTATAGTTAACTAAAAAAGTGTCAAACTAGTTTCCACAAATTTTATGCAGCATCAATAGGCGAAAATAAAAACAAATCTCTCACTCTGTCTCCCTTTTTGGTTTTGAGGCATGTGGTCAAAGCCATCGCATTTTATACAATCTTCAAAAGTCTTCCTCTTTAGTCATATAATTTATGATTCATTATACAGCGTATCATTTCTTCAATCCCGAACTTCTAGAGGCTGCAAAAATATATTAAAGATTATAGATTGTTTTCATAAATCTGTCAAGATGATTTCACTTAGGTCTAGACCAGATTTAGATGTGCTTAAAGTTGTCTTAGTCTCAGAAACTAACCGATTCTTGGTTTTAGAATAAAATAAAGATTTAAAAAAAAAAAAGACAACTAATTAAGACACCCAGTTCCAGAGCCATTAGAGTGATCAACTGTACTATTCATATTACATCACGAAGGCATATTTCATCTATTTCTTTCAGTGGAATGCTTCTTGCATTTATCCAGCTAAAACAAATGGCAAAACTCAAAAAGGACCCCCAGCCAGGAAAGATTGGATATTATGTGTTCTACTACTATTTCCACAGATTTTGGAGGTAATCAAGTCTCAGTGTATGTATTACCCTTTCACTTTTTGACGTTCTGATCAGAAATACTGAGATCTTAGATAATACCCGGTATTTTTTTCTGTCATACAAAATAGTTAAAGAGATGGGGGAAATTCTACTGGGTATAATATAATGTTTGGACTCGAAACAGAGATGAAACTAGATTTATATGAGGAAACAAGATAAATAAATACCAGGTACATTTTTTCTTCCCAGGTTGACTCCTATGTACATGATAATTTTGATGATATATACCTGCCTGACGTTATACCTGGGTAACGGTCCGATGTGGCCCAAGCAGATTGATTCTGCGGAACACTGCCGAGAGAACTGGTGGACAAATATTCTGTATGTCAACAATTTGGTACATACAGATAAACAGGTGTGTAGATGAACAGGCAGATAGAAAACATTTCTTCTTTTTTTCTATCCTCTTCCTGAACACCATAGCAGATTTGTTAAAATGTATTATTTTTTGGTCCTTTTCAGTGTATGGCTTGGACGTGGTTCCTAGCAAATGACATGCAGTTTTACGTGGTTTCTATCATTCTCCTTTTCTTCCTAACGGTGTAAGTTTTCCAACAATCTATTGGAATTCCCATGGTATTAATTGCGTCCGTCTATATGCAGACCTATTTTTGTATTGATATGAACAGAAGTTGTCCAAAATCTTGTACGTGAAAATAAAAGCACTTGCTTTGGCCTTCAACTCGACATTTATATACGTATATTAACGGCTTATTGTAAATCAACAATATATCCCGGTGAACTTGCAAGAAAAGATACCCCAGAGTCTGACACATCTGTTTCATATTTAGATATTTAACTTGAAAAGATGTTAATGGTAATCTAACAACTAAAAGTTTTAAGACAAACGAGATGACTTTTAAAACCTTTCAATCGTCAACTTGCCTTACCTATGCAGCAATATACCTTCACCACCTGCATACAGGGTTTATATTTCTCAGTTGATACGATACGTAAGAGCATGCTATACGTATGAACGATTTTTAAAACGAGATAAGTTATTGACAAACAAGTTGATGAAACATATATAAACAGAGTTTTGGCATACTTGTTTCATATATACCAATTGGTAGTCTCTACCCGACCAATAAATATGACTCACAGCGTTCGTGACAGGTCAACAGGGAATGTTTTCTCCTCCTTGGCACCTGATACCACCTCGGATGTTTCTGGGGTCCTTGTTTATGCTCTTTTTGTAGATTTGTATCGGTTAAATTTTTTCGTTGAAATCGATAACCGATTATTAAGATTATGTAAGATAACATTTTCAGAAACAATTTAAATTCAAAATTTCAGGAACATCAAATTGGGGTCGTTCTTCGTTTTCCTGCTTATGTCTGCCGGAATAGTGTCTGCTGGAATTAAGGAACACAAATACAATGGCAGCTTCTTCACGTAAGACTTAATTATCCCAATCAAATTTCAATTAAATCAGTATTTTTGTTAAAGAACGAAATATTGTGTTAAAACCCTTTTAGTTTTATCCATCTTGTGAAAATTCGATTGCTGAGCTCATTCAGTTCTGCACAGTCTCTAGAAGAGAAAAGATGGATTAAATAAATAAATTTTGTGTTAACTTTTTTCAATATTTATGTTTCGAAGTCGAGGTCCATAATTCATTAGTAAATTGTAAGATTGTAAGTCATTTTTTACAAGCTTGCTATTTACAAAAATCGAATCTTTCACATTAATTATCAAGAATATGTCAGTTGCATGTCTAAACTGTTAGAATTCATTTGCTATATCTATCGGAATTATCTTATCAAAGTTTTATTGTTATATGATCAAGGAAATGGACGTTATCTTAAGGAAAAAAATAAAGAATAATAAGATTAAGCAGCCACGCGATTATAACTAATATTATTTTACATTTTTACAATTTTTGTTTAGTTTTCAATGAATAATATATGTACAGTAGAATATTTTTCAAAATGTACAGAATGCAGTCTGACGGGGGAGCATTTTGGAACAATGTGTACATTACACCTTGGTGCCGGGTAGCTGCATTTTGTGTGGGCTTGTTTCTTGGTGTCATTTTCTACAAAAAACCAAAAGCCAATCTAACAAGGGTATCATCATTTATTTTGTTAAAGCTCAAATTCATAAAAGCTTTAACAGTATTAAATATATTTAACAGTTTATGTTCACTTATACACTTTTCAGGATGAATGAATTTAATATGATGTATAAAGAAATTATTTAAAGCATGTCACGTGTCATTCGTGTTTTGTTCGTATTAAATTCAAATATAGGTATCTAGAGAACAAATTAAAGAAAATAAAATTGTAAAAAATAAAATATTTTACCTACAGACGAAGGCCTTCATTGGATGGTGTTTAGCTGTGACTGTAGGTTTTACACTTGTTTACTGCACATACAGTGAAAATAAGAAAAATGGAGAAACGTGGTCACGCAATTTCCGTGCTGTGTACGAATCTCTCGGAAGACCTTTGTGGTCTGTTTGCGTTGCCTGGGTAATTGCTGCCTGCCATTATGGGCGTGGAGGTAAGATTTAAAATAGGTTGAACAGATTTGATACTTACATGCATCCCCAAGTATTTCCCTTTCAAAATGTAATGCTGATTCAGTTATTATAGATCCCTGGTATTGTGTTATTTTCGTGCTTAATTGTTGCAGTGATAGAATATTTCATTTGTAGTTTCATGAATTCCTCTTTGATGCAATGAAATGTCGTCTTTATTTTTAAGGTGTTATAAATTCCATCTTATCCTGGAGTGGACTGGTCCCTCTGTCTAGGATGTCGTACGCTGTGTATCTTGTACACCCAATTATGATGATGATTTACGTGTTTTCAAAGAGGTCACTTGTCTACATCGCGAATTATGACATTGTGAGTTTTCATAAACGACTTATTCACATAAAATTAAAAAAAGATTTTTTAAAAAAAAGTGTAGTTGTCAAAATTTCAAGGGTCTCAAATGTTAGTATTTCACTCCAGATATTGCATGTTTTCATATGTTTTATGGTATGCAAGGAACGATTTAAATGTAAGAAAATGCAAATTTTATAAAAATGAAGTCCAGACACATAGTTATCACATTAAAGTAGTCTATATGTACAGGAATTCAAAAAGAAATGTGTTCAAATAGTAAGATTAAGAAAGTTAACATATAAAGGATAGTCTTGCAGTAAAAAGTTCCAATACCATATAAACTTGTCTTTTTCAGATTTATTTATTCCTTGGGCATACAGTGATGTCATTTATGGTTGCTTTTGTGGTGTCACTGGCTTTTGAGGCGCCCTTTATGGCTTTGGAAAAGTTAATTATCGGTGGAAGAAAGTGAAAAAGAGGAAATAAACAATATCCGATATTTTTTTCTCATTTTTCTGAACAGGGACTGAAAAAATTTTGTGTGCTTTCAGATGCAAATATACTTTTTTGTACATAATCTTCAATTTACTTATATTTATTTAATTTTATATTATCCAAATATTGCTAATTAATACATGTGCATTTAAAAGAATTTTGCTTTCATTTGTTTGACTTCTGCCTCATAAAAACATCATATCAATATATATTTTGATTGAGTGAACAAGGATATTTGAATTTATCAGTTAGGTTGTTAATGATTAAGGAAAATAGAAAGTGAAAAGTAATTTTTCAAACTTCTACACCAAAGCAATTATGTCATGAACCAATAAATGAATAAATTTTCCTTTCATGTTGAATGTTCAAAGTTAAAAGAAAAAGTTCAGTATGATAAGGTTTGGGCATTTACTAATATTTTTATATTGAAGCTTTAAGAATATGTAGTTCAGAGATTTTTACTTTGAATTCTTTTATAAAATTGGTTGATTTAGTTGTTGATACATTTCACTGCAGATCTGTGATATTTTCTGTTTCAATAAACTTTAATAATTATACTTACTTTGTAAGAATTCTTTTCCTAAGAAAATCATTTCTCACCAGTGAAAAACTTTCACTTCTCACTACAAAGATTTGATTCCGTGTTTAGTGTTTACTAATTTTTTTTTTATTTTATTCCGTTTTATTCTTTTTGCAACAGTACCGTAAGCAGTAGTTGAGAAGCATTGGTGAGACGTCATGTATGGCTAAGTGATTTTGGGAGTAAAAATTGTAAACATGATAATTGTTGACAACAAACTGAAGAAACTTTAACCATTAAGTTTGTTAATTATTTACTCTCGCTGTGTTACATAAGGTAATATTTACTTTATATACTCTTTGTGAAGTATATTAAAATCTCGAGCTTTGTCGCTTTTTCATATTTTCACAGTGAAAAATATCATTTCGTTTTTTTTAGTGAATAGTATCATTTCGATTTTACGATTATTATTATTTAATTATATCATTTAGATTTGTCACAGTTCAAAATGAAATTTATGGAGACAACGAACAGTATTCAAGATCAAAAGTCCATAAAACAATACAAAATAGGAGCAAAGCAAACTTTAATACAACCTCCAAAACCTGAGAGGTGTGATCAGGGGCCATGGAGGGGTGAGCATACCCTGCCGACCGGTCACTTCCGCCGTGTGCTCCTTGTCAGGATCGGGAACGAACGGAAGAAATCCGTCGTCAATTCAGTGTATAAATAATGGAGTAGCAATTAGTATAAAATGTCGGTAAGCATTTGACTCATTGAAAAATTGTATTTGCTGACAAGGTCATTGTATTGACCATAGAACTTACGAAATGATGACTTTAAACGAGACTGTTGATCTTCTTGTTTCATAAACTTGCTTGTCAATAATTTACATCTTTGCAGAAATTGTTCATACGTAGAGCATGCTCTTGTGTATCGTATTAACTGAGATATATAAACTCCGGTGCAGGTGATAAAGGTATATGCATCTATGCAGGTGATGAATGTATATTGCTGCATCATGCTGAAGATAGAAAAGTCGAAGTCAACACGTTTATCATAGAGCTTGGTTGTTAGATTACTATCAACGTCCCTTTCAAGTAAAATATTCAAATATGAACCAGATGTGTCCGACTCTGTGGTATCTTTTAACTCAAGCTCACCAAAAACTTAAAAATACATTGAAAAACATTATTTACCGCTAATATGTAATAAAATGAGATACTAGCCGAACAAAGAAATTGCTTACATGCACATCACTCTTTACATGAATATAATGATGTCAGGGGGATATTAATACAATAATCAAACAAACAGAAACATTAATGACCAATTTTATTAGAAAAAGTAGACTATAGTTATTGATTGGTAATTCCATTTTGATTCCCTATAGTTTCCTAAATTTAAATGGAATTAACATGACCTTTAATTTACGTACATCGAAATAAAATGAATATGAAATATGCACATGCTGAAACAGTGATTGTCATAAAATGCTATACATGTACAGTATCTGCATACTTGAGAACTAAAATCTAATTCATGTACACATATAGAATAATTTCAGATTTATATAAACGTATGAAAGATGAAAGAGGTAGGAAATCACAAATAAACATCCATTTATGTATATTTACAGATAATGCAGTCTAGTTAAAATATGACATAATATTCTTTCTAAATGAACACACGAGTAAGTGAACCTGTCAAATTTCTTGACCATTTATTGATCATTTCCGTCAATATAAATGTAAGTAATATAACAGGAAAAATGCCTGATTAATTTGCTTCTATAGCAGTATGTTTCTTTTTATAACCTGAAAATGGTCCATGAAATTAGGGTACATGGCCACCGTAGTATGGAAAAAGAATTGTCATCAATGGAAACATAAATATATATACTATTTATGCCAAAAAGATTGCTCCGTTTTAGAAAAAAATGCATATCACAAGATATTTTACAATCTCTGTAGACAAAATCTTAAATTCATATCCCTGTTAAATTACAAAATAATAATCGAAAGAAATGACAGATTCATTATCAAAATAGTATTACACTAATGCTCCTTTTGTAACAAGCATCACCAAACACGACATTTCTTAACTGGATTCATGTAAGAATTTGCAGGACAATTAAAAACTTCTGCGAATTCTGACATGCTTTGCAATGTTCCTATAACCCTGAAAAAGAATAGTTTTATTTACATACCACAGAAAACGATAATTCATTTCTAGATGATGAACGGAACAAAATTCACAGGAATTGGAATCTTTATAATCTAAGTACTACAGAAATAGATAAAAATACCTGAATTTTCCAGGGCTATGAAGGGTTGTTCGGATTCTGTTAATAACAGCTCTCGGTCTCATTGTTCCGCACCATACCTGTTGTATCATTAAAATCATTCGAAGTGATACATCGTTGCACCAATGTATTGTAATCTGAACTAATTACCGGTAGACTCCTAATAATTTTTGGTTTTAAATTTAACGATTTGATCACTCCTTGCCGATTATACATGTAGTTCGGGTTGTTATGATGATAATTAAGGGATTTGATTTTTTTCCCGAGAGGATAAAACTTTTATGAACATTGTACATGTTTTTAATCAGAATGTAAATGTATTTAACTTTTCAACTATGTCTTTCCTTAACTATTTCTAGTAAAAAATGTTGTTTTCTACAGATTGAAAATTTTTAAACTAAAGCAGTTCATTGTTTAAGAATTCATTCTAGGCTCACAGGTATGGACATAAATAATAAATCAAATAAATAAATAGTTGAAAAACCAAAAATGACTTTTAAAAAAAGATTTACCTTGAAGTACGAAAATGCTTTTCAAAATATAAAGTAGACAGAACATTTTTAAATAAATTTTGATTCAATAATTAATCATGAATCATTATTACCTGAGCGAAATTAAGGAAGAATAGTTGTTTGTTGCTGAGGTGTGATAGTCCTGGAAGTCTATCAGGTTCTCGGTCTTGTTTGTGAATCCACTTCTCATAAGCCTTTATACATAAAACATCAACATTGATTATAAGATAAAACGAATCATAAACAAACGAATCGTAAACATACAATAAATCGTTATTTTCAAAATATTTATAAATTCTTAAGCAACTGCTCCCTTAAAAAGACCAGGAGAAAATCATAGAGTATAACTTTATGTTGAAAACTGACGGGCATTAAAAATCAGTAGAAGGTGTGACCAATCAGTAGGGGATGCTTACTCTTTCTAGACACCTGATCCCATCTCTGAAATTTCCAATGGTCAATGGGATTTTTTTTTGCCGTCTTCACTTGTTTTGTGCATGGATTTTGTTTTAGATCGATCATTATTCGTTATTTTTACCTTTTACATGCATTATAAAGTTTCCAGGAATTTTCAAAATGAAGTGAATGTGATCCTTGTTAACTAGGAACGATCATGATCTATAATTCTTAGTTATACCCCCACTTAAAACTTTTTTCACAATATTATAGTATAAAAGTGGATAACACAAATTAAGCACTTTTTCAACTTCTTGACTTTACATCTTAATGTTTTTTGGAGGACACATACAATAATTGCTTAAAAATGACCTACCCTATAAGCTTCTTTTAACCCTCCATTGTCTGCTATATTTTCTCCTTGTGTTTGAACTCCGTTCAACTGCAAATATAAACACAAAAATACCACCAAAATTAAAAAAGAAAACCCCAAAATATACAATTGCAGTTAAATTATCAATTTAAAACCAGAAAAATGGCATTGCTTAAATGATCCAGTATTCATTGTATATTATTCACTTACATTTATTCCAACCTCAGGCACTGTGTAATTGCCATACTGTTCTATTATACACTGAGCTTTCTCCTTGAATTTAGCTATCACTTCATCATCCCACCACTGTTTTAGATTTCCATATTTGTCAAATTGTCGGCCTTTAAAAGATAACATGACATGATAAATTAATATGTTAGACCATCATTTACACACTGAATCGTCGACGTATTTTCCCGTTAGGAGCACACCGCGGTTGTACCGATTGACAACGAATGCTCACTCCTCCATGGCACCTGATCCCACTTCTGATACCTAAGATGTCCGTGTTTGCTAAGCTCCTTATTTATATTGTACTTAATGAACTTTGGAGCTCGAATACTGTTCTTTTATCTCCATTCATTACATTGAGAAGGTATTCTTTATATGTTCTCGAAAACATATATTTCTGGCACCATTTCAGAACATTATAAAACTTCTCAATGTATACATGTTTTTTAACAATAAAGATTCTCACCTCTGTCATCAAATCCATGTGTAATTTCATGTCCTATTACCATGCCAATACCACCATAATTTAAAGATCTGAAGGAATTTAATTTGGAGAAATAAAAATATATTATTGTTATTACAAGTACAAGAATTAATTCGAAACTCAGAGAATTATCTACCTTGGGTAACCTTTACTGTAAAATGGAGGCTGAAGAATTCCCGCAGGAAACACTGTGTAATATAAGAAAGCAATTCGCAATGACTTCAAGTACTTTGAATCATGAATATTTATTGATTACTAGTGATAACTTTTACTCTCAAAATTATCTTCCCAAGAACAAAAACAGTAAAATAAATAAATATCTTATCATTTTCAATATTAAACTATTTTTAAGCTGATTTAATATGAAAGAGACATGAAGAATATAAACAAGTCCACTTTCATACTTATTTGATTTTTGGTTGAGCTGTAGAATGCATTCACTACCACTGGTGTCGTCGACCATCTATTGAAAAGGAATTTGATTAATAAACATTCTTTATTACATGTATCTAAGTTCGTAAGGGAAAAATGTGATACAATTAGAAGTCACGAATCCATGAAGTATTTAAAACCAGATATTTAGAAATAGATGCGTACTTAGTTTTATCAACAGGCTCCCGCAGTTTTTTAGAGTTGCTCCAAGCTATCGACCGAATATTTTCCAACACATTTTCGAAATATGTGTCAGAAGAGAAAGTTACCTTTAAATTGAATTAGAATAAAATTAATTAATTTTCCCTGAGACAAGAATGAAAACAACTAACAGAGTAGAAATTATATAAATTGATTTCATGATCCTGTTTTTTTTTAAAGGAAAATATTTGACAAAAGAACAAGCAACATTGTTCATCTAATTACATACTGCATTGTAGCTTTCATCCAATGCTGTATCGTTGAGAATGAATGGTGGGTATCCTATTTTTTCTGCCATAGCCTCAGCCTTGTAGAGATCAACATTTTGTTATCAAAGCAGCTAATACATATTGGTATACATAAGCAATACAGTAATTAATAACCTATGAAAATCAGCACTTGTACCTTTTCTTTTGCCACTTGTCTAGTTTTCTGATCAAGCCATGACACTTCCTCCAACAAATCATAAAAGGCTGCCCTGATGTCATGAATCATATTTAAAGCCTTCAATAAAAAATAATGTCATGATATTTAAAGATATACGAATCATCGAGTTAATAACATATATACCTATAATACATACCGTATAAGTAGAATTTTTAGCGAGGATTTAATTTTGGCATTATTAGCGAGGGTGCTGACATCGCTAAAATTGGATATCGCTAAAAATTAATTGCGTATAATTTGCAATAGCTTCTCGCTAAAAATACAATACCAGATTTTAGGTAGAAATCGCTAAATTTGCGTCTCGCTAAAATTTCCATTTATACGGTATATGATGCATCTATGTTTTATTTATATTTCTTGGCCAGCTGTTGATTTAAACATAGTATATGGAACAATTTCAGGAAATGTAGGCATTAGAATACATGCAATCGATTGTGAATTAAAAAATCACTTTAAATATATACCGAAACATTATTAAAGTTGGGGTAATTTTTATTCGACCACTAAAATAAAGTTGGGACTGTTGCAATAGCCTATTATGATATAAATGTACACATATATACTACTGGATGACTTTAAAATTAATTTAGGTCTTAATCGACTATTGTTGTTTAATGAAGCATCTTAGGTGTAACTCTATGTCTATGGACATACCACTTCCTTTGCTCCTGTATCGAAGTGATCCTTCACAAACAGGCGTCCTACAGCGTTACCCATGTTATCATTGACATAGCTAATGCAGTCTCTCCATCGTGACCTCTCTGTGTCCGAACCGTATATTTTCTAGAAAAGTAAATAGAAAGTACCACTAATTTATTGAATATTCATTTTTTTAGGATTATGTAGAAATGATTCACCTTGTATGAAACAATCATACCTTGTAATACTCTGCTCGAACATCCCTGTACATCTGTGGTAAATTTGTAACTCGGTTCATCATAATTCGCCAAATCATATAATTTGCCAACAGCCTGATAAATAAAAACAAGAGGCTCATGGGCCTTATAGGTCACCTGAGCATTATACAACAACTTTCCAGTGATTGAATTTGATTCATGTTTTAAGCCAGATGGTATGGCATTCACAATTTTGAAAGAAGCACCATTGATCATCATAACTAATACACTTAGCAGTTGCTTAATTTGGTTACTTAATACCCATAGGCAGGGTAGGGGAACAAAAAATGCATTTCAACTAATCAGTAATATTCAACAATAATCAGTAGTGCCCGTACCACACAGAACCCCTGACCCTTAGGCCTAGATCCACACATTGCACAATTTTAGAAAAGGCATCCTTGCTTTTCAAAAACATTTGATTAATACCAAGGAGCAGATTTCAAACCTATCCTTTTTGATTACATAAGTATAGCTCCCCCCCCCCCCCCCCTCTATGTTACCCCTGACCCTGGGGCCTTGAAATTCATAATTCTGGAGGATTAGAGCCCTTGCTCATAACTATATAGGTAGTTCATCTGCTTAATACCCAGGAGCAGAGAAGAAAATTTTCAAAGATTTAATGTATTTTACTATATAATCAATAGATCCCTGTCCTAACACCAGAATCCCTGACCCTGAGACCATAAAATTCACAATTTTGGTAGAGGCACTCTTACTCATCATAACTGTGCACATAGCTAGTCTATTTAATACCCAGGAGCAGAGAAGAAGATTTTCAAAGAATTCGTGTAATTTCACTATGTAATCAATAAGAGCCCCGCCCTAACACAAGAGCCCCTGACCCTGGGGCCATAAAATTCACAATTTTGGTAGAGGCACTCTTGCATGCTCATCATAACTATTCACTTAGTTAGTTTGTTTAGTACCTTGGAGCAGAGAAGAAGATTTTCGAAGAATTCGTGTATTTTCACTATATAATCAATAAGAGCCCCGCCCTAACACCAGAGCCCCTGATCCTGGGGCCATAAAATTCACAATTTTGGTTGACGCACTCTTGCTCATCATAACTATGCACTAAGTTAGTCTATTTAATACCCAGGAGCAGAGAAGAAAATTTTCAAAGAAATCATTTATATTCACTATACAATCATTAGAGCCCCGCCCTAACACAAGAACCCCTGACCCTGGGGCCATAAAATTCACAATTTTGGTAGAGGCACTCTTGCCTATCATAACTATGTACTTAGTTGGTATATTTAATACCCAGGAGCAGAGAAGAAGATTTTCAAAGAAATAATGCATTTTTACTATATACTTATTTAGCCCCGCCCTAGCACTAGAACCCCTGACCCCAGGGCCATGAATTTCAAAATTTTGGTAGAGCTAGGACTCAATGCTGAATACAAGCATGCAAACAGTTTGACTGCTTGATGTCCAGGAGTAAAGAAGAAGATTTTTAAGGATTGCATTAATTTTAGTGGTTTTGGCCCCACCCCTCAGACCCCAGGGGGGGGGGGGGCAGGGGCAATGAAATTCACAATTTGTGTTTCCCTCCATCCATAGATGCTTTGTGCCAAATTTGGTTGAAATTGGTTGAGGGGTTGCAGAGAAGAAACTGAAAATGTTCAAATGTTCACGCACAACGGACGACGGACGACGCACGACGACGGACGAAAACAGATAGCAATAGGTCACCTGAGTTTACTCAGGTGACCTAAAAATTACATGTTTTATCAAAATTACCACAATAGAAAAGTAAATACAATATCCAGATAAATTTGTTATACCTGTTGTTTGCTTTTTCGACTGTTTTCACCATTTTACTGAGATATTCTGGAGCATAAACGACAATTTCCTCTGTTTCAGGAATTGTGATGTTTACTTTTTCAAATATGAGATTGAGATACAACAGCCAGTCAAACTACAAATAATAAAATCATAACCATTACATCAGTTGTCATGAATGCCAAATTCATTTATATAAATATTGCAAATTCACAACACAAATGACAGCATCTAACGCTGTTAGTATACCCCAGGGATTCTTTCATGAAGTTCTTTGACTGTCATTCTATTGTAAAGCTCCTCTCCATCCCTACGTTGTTCTTGGGGTATAGTTATCTGTTAATATATTTTGTTTAATTTTCTTATAATGTCAAAACATTAAATTATTTTCACTATCGTTTATCAATGCCAAATTCAACTTCTCTTTCGATATCAAAGGCATGCATTAATATCTTACATTGACACTGAATTCTAAGACAATTTAAATTCTTACAGCCTGATTAAGTAGAAATATAATGCTTAGTAAACTTTTGTTAAATAAGTGTCATATAAAAATTTGAATTTTTCAAATAAAATTTGTATATGACAATAGATTTTAATTGAAAAAGTCAAATTTTTGTAGAGGACATAAGCATTATATTTCATTATCAAATGATGTAATACATGTATATATAATTACATTGGCCAATTCTATCTCTAACTCGACCATTTCCCTCATATCTAGTCTTGCTTGAGTCTCATTTGCTCCAAACATCATTGCAACGTTAATTGCAAACTTTTCATAAATTTGAACATCCGCATCTTCGACTCCACGCAAGTAATAATCACGTGATGGCATTCCAAGTTCCGGTTGGTCTAACTAAAATGAATATTCTATTAACAAAATACCTTCATAACTCGCAATTACTAATCACTCAAAAATTTGCATTAAAAGTAAGTTTTGAACGTGATTTATTATTTGAGTGATAACTAAAGAAGTCAAAAACCTTAATTTATTTTCTAAAAACAAACAAGTTAAAGGTCAAAAACCGAAGAATTCCCTCTCTCACCTGTATAATATTAACATCCGAGTTTTTATCGTCTGCGCTCACCCACTGATCAACAAATATTTTGTTATTGTAAAGTTTCAGCTTCACTAAAAGCTCTGTTAATTTGAACTTAGATTCGTCCCATTGTTGACTTGAGTTGAAGGTAACTGGCCATCCCCCGAGTTCTTCAAGAAAAATGTTCACTGGTCCAAGACCTCGCTCCTCAATCATTGCTATAAAAATTATGAAGTGATAGAGCTTGAAAATAACAATGCCTCTTATAATAATTTGAGAAGTTATATATTTTTTCCGTTTAGAGGTCATAAACCAAGGATACACAATTATGCACAACGAAGCAGTTTTATTTGATTATCATAATTTTTTTTTACACTTTGTGAGTTACATTTCATGTGTTTATACTAAATTAAAATAAGGGGAAAACTTGATTTATGTATGAATCAAGGAAAGTCCGTTTTCGATTTCATGAAAACGCAAATGTGTAATTCGTTGATCTTTTAATTCGTTGGTCTGTTTCAATTTATACCAAATTAAAACAGATAAAAACTATTCTTTTAAAATTACTGACTTGGAATACATTTTACTCTTTGTGTATGGGACAAAATAATTATGTGTCTTATTGAAACTACACTTGATTGATAAATGATTTCGAAGAAGCTACAGTTTAAGACATGAAAGCGCAAATTTGTAATAAGTTTATCCTATAATTCGTTGGTCTGCTTCAATCAAGAAAACAAAACTTTTGTGCTTAAAAAAAAGCCAAAGTTTTAAGGACCTCTACAAATTCTTTTACAATACAACGAATAGGAAAATAATCCACTCAAAAAGTTATGAATTTATTCAATGCCATTTTTTAAACTTTTATTTTGCAAATCAGCTTTTAACAGGAATTCAACCAATTAAGTTTACATCAAATTAATATCATCCTCCTTATTTCTTATGAAAATCACCGTCGTTTAATAATTATTATACTTCAACACTACTATGAAAGCCTCCATGTTATAGATGTCTTGAGCAATGAGGCTTCCCTCAATGAAAATACAATGCATAAATTCCACATCAATATTTTTTTAAAAATCAGCATACGTAATTTAACCTACTTTACAATATACCACACAATAAAATTTATATATATTGATTAGGTACGAGAATCTGATCGATCAAAATAAGGAATTTGTTCGGCACCTTTAAGAATTATTATTAATTGAACTTGTCTTTCATCAGATCATTTTTCATTTAGTATAAGCTAACTACATATTTATTCAGGTAACAACCCATCCTAATAACAGGGAACAATCTGATCTTAAATATAAGCTCATATACTGAGTATGTCCAAATTCAAGAAAAAAGCTAAAAGAAAAAAACTACGAAGTTTGAAACTATGTTTTAGTGTAAAAGGTGAAGGAATCCAATAATGATCGATCTTAAAAATCTACAATAGGACATAAAATATGGACCTCTAGAATTAAGTAGGCTAATACTTTATGAAAGCTCATCAAGTGAAATACGAACATTGTCTAAGTAAGACAATTAATAAATTCAAACTGTCCATTATGTGTGAGAAAATAATCTTCTCAGGACTGCAGCCCTCGTTCAGTTCTTTCTATTGCAAAATGGACAATTTTCGCTTTCTCCTTCATTTCGGTTTTTTTCAGTGTGTAAACCTAGCTTGCAATAAGAAGGAGGGAACAAAATTAATGATAATGGCCCAATCTACTATAGAAAAAAGCTATGAATAGCTTTTATGAGATTCAGCTCAAATCGCTAAATCATATTCTATTGCTTCTGGAAGTACTTCCCCGAACACATAATTCCCAACTAAAATATAACTGAGACCCTTTTGTTATGCCAATTTAATATATATGAATGGGCGTGGTTGGTATGATATCTAGAAACTCGTGATTTTCAATATAAACGTCACTGCTAACTTCCACTCTTATTTATGATATAGTGACTGTAGAGGCAGAAATAAGTGAAATCTTGGATATGATATTCTGGATTGATCTCAAGCAATAGATCAGCAATCCTGGTAAACACGTTTTCTCCTATTCCAACAATAAACCACGCGGACGTTTTGATTGATGATCTCCAAGATAAAAAGAACGTTAGGGTTGTTCCTGGGCAGGGAGGGGTTTAAACAATAAATATTTGCAGTGGCAGAACTGTTTATCCAGGTGTGAGTGTTAATTTTGTTAATTAGCAAGAAGAAGGAAGATGAAAAACCTTAAGACGTCGAAAGTCATACAAAAAATGTTTAGAAATAAGACAGATAGGAAACATTTACTTATAAGTGGGTACTTACATTCATTAACACATGACCTGTAAAGATGCTTGGCTTTTTGAGTGGCCTCTGGTTCTGTACTTGATATTTGTTGTTCCAGTAAATCTTGAAATAAATTTTATTAAAAACGTTGGAATTAAATCTTAAAAGAAACATACTTTAGGTTAAATAAAACATTCAAAATCAATGGCCACTCGACTGGCATCTATCATCGATCTGACTGGAAAAGCTCAATAGTCACTCGATATAGAACTAGGTTTATGGAGGTTTTCTTACATTATAAAAATGTAATGATCATACTTTCAACAAAATTCAACGATACCTCTATCTTCTCTATTATATATATAACAACCGTTTCTTACAACAGTGACAATGTCTCTAAAAACATATCTCAATGTATGCGAAATCATAAACATACAGATTCTTAGTTCGGCTCCAAAAATTTATCGTATACTGGTTTATGTATATCAGATTCTGTAAAAGGTTTTAACTTTTATTATACAATTAAGCGTCAGATCAAAATGAATTTTTTTTAAATACTTTTAAATTATACATGACAATACATTAAGGTATCTGTGCTTAATGTGGGTTTTTTTTTCAGAATGAAGGCATTTGTGATTAAAAAATATGAATGTATGTATCTATTCCGATTAAAACATTGCATATCTTAAGCAATAAAGAAGATGTTACTAGCAAAAAAAAAATATTCATGTTTGCTAAGAAATAATGGCTATCGACACACTAGAGAGAGAAGAGAGTATTCCTCGAACACATTTTAGTTATGTTCGAATGCAGCCACGCTACGATACCTGTAAAGTGTGTTGTCATTCAATCATAGAGATAATAGGCCGATTAAATTACAGAAAAATGATGTTGGCAAACATAGGTAACCTTGAATGTATGATATTGTGTATCGGAAAAGTCATTTATCAATATTGGCGACCGCAATCTTAAATATTTTGAGTAGGTTTTAACAAGAATTTAAAGCTGTGTACAAAACTGATGCAGATGACTATAAAATAAGACATAGTTTAAGCATTACAATGCCATGCATCCAAAAATCTTTAATGTATCTATCAATGAATTCAAGCAATCGAGATAAAATATCCCAAATAGATTTTCTTGCGTCACCTCTTGAGATAAAATTAATGTAGTAATCAGGAGCATGCATTCTAACTGGTGGGTTCAATGAACATTCTAAAGATTAAAAGTGAAGGCTTAAAAACAGTATTGTGTGTAATGATTAGAAGAAAGAAAGAAGTCCTTATTCCTAAAAAAAAAATCAATTCTATAATTTTCAAGAGATCCCGTTCTACAATTACTCGTTGGTATTATTTAAAAATAACTGTTTCGATTACTGATATCAGTGACAGCATCTGTACTATACCCTATATAACTGGGTATTTCAACTTTATTAAGTGCTTCTTCCCCTAAAATCAAATTAAAGGAATTTCTATACTCTTATTTTTATTCTCCCTCACTATGTTCGTTCGAATCTAAAACAATTATATTCTATGTATTAAAATAATAAGATAAGAACTCGTATGTAAGGAATGCTTTCTCGTTGTAAACTTTTATTTTGCATTACATTTTATAATTATAACTTAAATTCATTTTATTGATTAATAAAATTGCGTCAATTTATAGAAATAAACGGTCACATAAAATACCATACATTGTGTCCATTTCCTTTTTAAATATATGTGTATACATGTACACATAGGTTAAATGGACACTCGATAATTGAACATGAATATAATCGTGGATATACGAGTATATAGTACGTGACCACATGATAAGAATTGAATGCTACGAATTTTATTTTATGAAATTTTAAGAATTTGAGAAAATCGTATCGGATTCTCAAACCTCGAAAATTTGTGATTTTACAGTATATATAAAGAAACCTCTAAGAAATCCTTAAAGATATAAGCTGTCATTATGTAATTAGAAACATTTATACAAGAGCTCAAATGTTAATTCAAATTTAACTATTTCAATGCGCATCATTCAATGGAAAATGATGTAAACATGACCAAAATTATAAATTATTTACATCCATATATTATTCACATAATTTGCGGGATCTGGACAGACTCTAAAATAAGGATGATTGTAAGCCTTTTTTTTCATTGTTAACATACTGAGTTTGGAAGTAACCTACTAATTTACTGAATTCAATTTTCTGCTCTTTATACCTACATATTTGAAAAAAAGAGGTTATTTTTTTAAGATACGTCTTGATTACAAATCTCTTCCCTGTATTTAACCAAGGGAGAAACAAATGATATAAACAGTATGATGTCTAAGATTTACCTTTTAGAATAACTTGCAAGTCATCGCGTAATTTGGCAAATGTATTGTACCCTGACCTGTCCTCAGGTATGACATTGATTTTATTCCAAGATCCACAAGCGTACTCAAAGAAATCATCGCATGGATCAATAGTCTGATCCATTCCCTTCAAAAGTCGAGCAGCTGAAATGTAAAAGTTCTGTAAAAAACATATACATGTACATTTGAACACATAAACAAACTTTGCTTTTATTTTTCGTTCATTCTTACATTTTCAATTACATTAATTAGTGATTCTTCATCATATAAAAATATAATTAACACATTTGCAGTGGTCAAAACATACAAAAACACACATTGTGGACTCTTTCCTTGAAGTTTCAAGGACTTTTTGAAGAATAAGTACAAACTTTCTTTTGCATGGGTATAATATTTGAAATTAATTATTATGTTAACGTTCTTGCTTTGAAGACTAAGACGTTAATTCTGGATTCTGATAAAATTATTGAGGATCTGAACATTTTTCTTTCACAAGGAGTCATAGATCAATGTAATTTTATTTCATTCTGAAAAACATAAAAATATAAATACTGTGCTCTTAATTAATATCTTGAAAGGAACATAATGATTTGAGCAACCTTGATGCATTTTTTACTCTTTAATTTCCAGTAAGAATTTAATATTCTTAGGGTAATAAAATTATTCTTAAAAGTAATATCCGCTATCATTTATGTTTTACATCTCCAATACAGTCAAAGATGTCTTAATCAATTTTTAGACCGTCCGTTGGAAGTTATGCTTACAGGGGAATAACATTATATTGAGTATAGATCTATGCTTACATGCTTTGACACATTCTTCTGTCAAACATATCCCGAGTTCAGACCTTGCTCCTTTCCGTTGATTTTCTCTATCGCTCACTATAAGCCAAAAAAAATGAACATATTTACTTAGACTGGATATTCGAATTACATTGAATTTAAAATCGATGAAGAAACAAACATCATTTACCTCTTGTTGTTTCTATTACTATTAGGATGGTTGTAACGGCAATGCATATAAGACAAATGAAAATAAGGATTATTTCAAGGCGGGTTCTCTTCCTATTCCACCATGGTTGATTGAAATCATTATGTGATCTACAATTAGTTAAAACAAATTTAAAATGGCAATTAGCTTCCAATCAAGTCACTCGGTACATGTTTTTTTTTTAAATCATGAGAAGCACACAAAATGCACCCGATCCTTCATTGATTTTCAGAGGTCCGTTTTGGAGCTGCTCATTATTTGTCACGTGTTTAAATGAACATTTAAGAGTGATCACTATTCGTTTTCTTTACATTTCTAATATGAAGATAACGAACAATATTCAAGCTCAAAAGTCCATAAAACAATACAAAATAGGAGCAGAGCAAACACGGACATATATATCTCTGCTGGTAGACAGTCTGTCCAATAGTATATTTTTTTTATTCGCTCCCTACTGGGCAATCAAGAATTTAACTCAGAATGCTTTTGACTTCTCTGTTTTCTGAGGTCAGTGTTCGCTCTTCTCCTGATTTGTATAAATTAAATTTGAGAGTGGTTCCCGTTCGTGATCTTCAATTCATCTTTAAGGTTATTGGAAGAAAAAGCTTTGCTTGATGCTTAATTAATCCTATCGTTTAAATACCACTTAGGCCAAGATTGACCACTGGACAGAGCTGGGCAATATAGTCCTCCTCACTGTTGGTTGCTTAAGTTTTAATATTTGTGTTTATATTGAAAAATTTGAAATCGTGAAGATGCAAGAAAAAAAGTTCCTTCATCAGTTGAATATTTCATTCCATTCATATTGTACTTTGAAGTAAGATTACTGAAAATGATTATCTGCCAATGAAGCAAAACTGTGTTATTGAAGAGGAAAGCTATCGTTCTGTAAACAGTGGACGTGTGAAATCCCCTAGTTATCTGTTTGTTAGGATATTAAGAATAATCTTATCAGTTCTTCTGGAGAAATAATGAACGAGTAGCAAATGTAAAACTGATCTTCAAAATAGTTGAAATATGAGTAAATCATAAAAGGTTGAGTAGAGGAGCATATCTTAAGCTTATATACAGTTTGAACAACATTTTTTTTTTAATAATGCAGTGGACTTTTACCAATGAAAAATATTTTAAAATTACAGTGAACTGGGTTATTTAGACATAATAATACGAAAGTATAGTTCTTCATATATGATAAATGGAAAATATGCTTTACATACGATAAAACTTATTTTAAAAAATACGTTACTGAGACGCCAAAATAGTATGAAAAAAGACGAGAAGATGGCATTCATAAATTGAAGAGTAATGCTTGTCAGTTTCAACTCCTATCTAAAGTAACAACGATATCATCCTTTTTCATTCAGCTAAGAGTATGTCGACGTGTGAATTATTATGTGATAACTATATCAACATCGGCATCTTGGGAGGAAGTAATAATTTGTAAACATTTCTGACAGGAAACAAGATTCACGTTCACTGTGATGAAAACAACACATTTTCTTCCTTGGCAGATACATTTTAAACACTTGGGAAATTGCTTTCGCCAAAATCTTTCAGACAGCTTACATGATAAGATATTTTATCGTTCACTACATTTTCGCAGAATTCATGTTGTATTGTTTATACTTGTATTTTGTGTTTTCTTTTTCAATTTCATAAACTTTTTAAAACGGACAATATTGGCCATCTCTTCGCATCTGATGTTCTCTATAGCTTTATCTCTAAGCATCTGTAAAATTAAAATATCGATATATGCATGCGTGCAAGACATTCGTGTAAAAGGAAAAAAATATTAAAACAAAAATGAAATCCGAATAAAATGAATTTTTCTTAACAATTAAAAGAAATTTGATCAAATAAAATAGTGGCTCTATTGCATATTTTTACAATCATGATATTCCATTTCTCATTACTTCATTCCATTTGAAATGACATGGTTAACTTTCAAGTCTTCGTAATACACTTTAAGAAATTAAAGTTTTAGAAAAAAAGGGGTTTGGGAATTGAAGCATGGACAATTTTAGAGAATTATTAATTTATTGTGCTATTTAAAATTTAATTTAAAAAAAAAAGAATAAAACGTTTATCATATATACCTATCATCAATTTATTCTTTGACATTTTTATATTTTTTTCTTTGGTTACCTACTACCTTTAAAACAATATAAAAGAAAAGGTGCAATAGTGAGATCTAAACTAATGAAAAATGTTTCAAACATAAATTGCATATATAATAAGTATGTTAACTGCTCAAGCAAATTTATTATGTCTTCAGTTCCATTTATGATAATATGTATTTTAAATAGAAGATACATATTTAACAAAATTAGTTATCAAGTAATATATTAGAAGTTGGTCAATTCAAGAATTGCTACATCTAATATGGTTTTGGTCAGCTTTAGACAATTTTTTAAAGACGTTTACAAGCTCAAAAAAGGATAAAAACCAACACATAAAAAGCTAATAAATCTTTTGCAACGATTGGTCTTCAATGCCACAAGAACACAGTATATCATGTAAAATGTCACTTTTAACATAATTTCTACAATGTACTATAGTGGTGCGAGATCAGTTATTGAACTTTAAGATAATAAAATATATGGAGATAACGAACAGTACTCAACCCCCAAAAATCCATAAAAGATTACAAAATAGTCCTGAGTAGAGAAATACGGTATAAGTAGTATTAAGGTTAGTATTATGTCGAGACCGTTGATATAAACATACTCTTCTCTAGAAGGAAAAACCAAACCGATATACTCATTCTTAAATAGACCACATGTTTCAAATGTACTGTGGTGTGTGAATCTCATAAACTCCAAAGAATTTCAGTATCGTTTGACTTTCGAACACTACGCATTCATTTCTTACGATAAACCGAACATTTATTTGCATTTCACTCTTTTTTTCATTTGTTTGTTCTAAAAGGCTTGACGGTTGCTTGAATACAATATATCTTGCTATTCCTATAGTGAAGTAAAGAGAAACTTTTTTTTTTCGAAGTTCAGAAGATCGGAAGGTTGTGAATTCGAATCTTAGACGCGACAGACCTAAGTCGATAAAAATAGCATCAACAGTTCCTTCGCAATGCACCCGGCAACTTGAAGTGAAAGTTGCGTGTTATTCAGATGAAATCGTTAAAACCGAGGCCCTGTGTTACGGCAGGCATTGGCACGAAAAAGATCCCTCAATGATCAATGTACCTGAGTGCCGAGTAAAGATCAAAATTTGAAGCCTTCATCGATATATGGTGACGTCTGTATATAAGTGAAAAATTAAACAACATACAATCAGTTTTCCTACAAATAAAATATGGAGGAAGAAAACGAAAAATATTCAATGCAAATCAGGAACAGGGCAAACATGGACCTCTAAAACATCTGGGGTGGGATCAGGTGCCATCGCGGAGTGAGCATCTCCTGCCTACCGATCACATTCCGTCATACAAAGAATTTCCCTGTTCAAAACAGCCCTTAGGCTACAATAACGCCAGAGTCCCTATCCCAGTGGTTTTGAATTTCTCACCTCAGCTAATTACAATTAGAGGCACTGCTCACAAAACACCTCCTCCTACCTGCAGAATTTTTTAAGATGTGTATTTTCAATGTGACATTGAACTTGATGAAATGACCTTAGTAACAAATTACATATCCTCTCGACATACAACAAACTTTTCACGAAATATTAAGATCCAATATTTCTACATTAGAAAATTAGAGATCTGTTTTTATATCTATACGATTTATGTGGCAGGGAACCCAAACTTTTCACAATGACCATGGGTTAAAGTCATAACATATCGTCATGTCGTAATCACTTTTTTCAATTAAATTCCAGATTTTTTTATTTTTATTCCAAAGATATAGCGCGCATATCTTATTCTTCCATGAACATGCCAAAATGACAACTAGTCAAGCACTAAAAGTGGGTAGGGGCAATGAAATAAATGATTTTTGTCCCCCTTTGCCCATAGATGATCAATATCAAAATTACTGTGAAATCACTAAGGACAAGATATGGTAAGACCAGTATTTGGCCCCCTATTTTGGGTGTCTTTCAGAATGATCCAACAGTTTATTATCCATAAAAACCTGTTATCACCCCTGCCACCAAATGATTATTTGTTCTAGGATTTAGAATATACAGAGGTAAGGAAATAGGTCAATTTTTGAATTTTCTCAATTTTATACAAATTTTCATAGATTTTACAGAACATTTTCTTCCGGAAAACATAGAGCACAAGCTTGCCTATCTACCAAATTTATATATTTTATACACCACTATCTGATGCAGTTTATGTGTAAAAATCCCAGATAGGCAAGCTTGTGCACTATGTTTCCCGAAGAGAAAAGTATCTCAAATATGATGAAATTCCAACAAAATTGAGCAAATTCTGGAAAATATCCCACTTAGGCACCATCTAGTGGCTTCCATGCAAGCTTTGAATCTAAATAAGTGCTTGTTTTCAAGTAAGCATCATTTTAACTAACTATAAAAATTTTACCAGTGTTCTGATTTTTATATCAAATAAGGGGACAGATTCGGTCGTTACCCTATCTTGTCCTTTCGTGTGGGGGGGGGGGGAAGCAATCTTTGTTTTCGAAGTATGGAGAAACCCTCGAATTCATGACCACCACGAAATATAAAATTTCATATGCACTACTACTCAACACTTCTCCAACCACGAATTCAAAGCTCTACACACCAACATCTCTTTCTCGAACCTCGAAAATTTAACCAAACGAAAATATGTGATTTTACAGATGTTTTTAAAAACCACTAACATTGGGTCGTTTTGCAGTTTGAGGCCATTGTTTTATACAAACTTAAACTCTAGATTGTTCCTTCATATGGCTTGCGACGGGTGTGACCAGTCAATGGGAAATTCTTTCTTCCCTTAGACCTGATCCTACCTATAGTGAAATTTACAGGGGTTTTATTTTATAATCTGTTCACGAATTTGTTTTCTTTAAATGATGTTTTGAGATCGATCACTGTTTTTATCTTCAGTCTTGACATACCTAGGTCATTATGTAATTAGTAGCCCTGTCCTCAGCTTACCCTTTGAAGTCCACTTGATTCGGGTCATCCGTTATATAATATTTGGATTTTCCATTGGTTTCCATATTGAAGTCATTCGACTATAAAATCTAAAAAGTAAAAAAGCATGTCTTTAATTTCATTGTTTCAGTGATGATGATTTCGTTTTTAAATAAAGACTAAATTTTGACACATGCACATGACATAAGCACATATCAATATTTCCCCCTAAGTTCTATTTTTAAGAAATGAAGATATAATTAAACAAATTAATTACAGCAAAAACTCTCGAAGCAGAAAATATCTCTGGCCAAAAAGGAGGAAAGACACATATATTATAAAATTTAAAAAAAATTCAATATTTAAATTTCAGTATTTATATATTTTCCATATTTTTTATTCTCATGAAAATAATCCTAAACCTTGATTGGATAAAACAAATACTTACACACACTGTGATAAATGTTAAACTTTCAATTCTGAGAGATTTTTTTCACAAAGTTTTAGGAAAAATTTGGTTGCATCGTCTGAAGATAAACAAATAAGTCTGCCAAGAAGAACATTTAGCTGAAACAGTTTGTTTTTTCACCTGAAACACTTGATAAAATTACGATAAACATTTCAGAATCAGTATTGATAAAAAGAAGTCTTATTTTTTAATTATCAGGGGGTACTGGAATGCAGCGTGTATTGCTTCAGCTTCATGAATGATATTTATTCTAAAGATAATACTTGTGAAGACAACACCCCACTTCTCCTAAATCAAAAGAGGACAATTAATTTTCATACCTAATTAACATCAAATTCGATAGATAAATTACTGTTTGAAAATTATGAAAAGCATACAATTGCTTATGGTAGTTTTAAAAATCTCGCATTGAGAATCATAATTTGAATTAATGAAAATAACTTAGTAACTTAAACGGTTTGAGAAACTACATATTTTGATACCTTTTATCAGGCAACATTGTAAAATTGGGCAAAAATGTACAAACTATTCTAGAGCCAAATCATTTTGCTGTGTAAGAAACTGAGCAGTGAAAACTTCAAAATATACCAAATGGAATTGGAAAGAATGTGTAAAAAATAATGATAATTGCTTCTTCATTAAAAGGAAAACTAAATTTGAAGTTTAAAATGTAGGACAATCTGATAAAGATACAGTAAATATTGATAATCAAAATTATATCAATGTTAGTTTTCTGAACGTTCATAAAATAAGTATTTGTACAAACTGTTTATATCTGAAGGATTTTGAACAGAGCTTGAACTGTCTCAGTTGTGGTATGTTTGTCTAATTCCTATCTCCTAATGCCCCTTTATAACTATGCCGACGGGCGAGAATCAATATTGAAGCCTCACAAGACTCGTGAATCTATCTAGCACGTCACAAAGACGAAAATTAAATCTAAGAAATCTAATTCTTTGTATAATGATGAGGTTTATCTAATAATATGGCTGGAGAGCCTGTGAAAATTACCACTTTTTAGAAGCAGTTGTAAAAAATCGGATCAGTGTTATCTTTAACCATAAAGACAAATTTCCATTGTTCTGTGAGTGGTGATTACTAGATATAACGGGTTAAGGACATGTTATATGGCTATTGATGTCTACTGACATTAGAAAATGTCTTATTTTTTGACAAGATCTGCAAATAATTTACATTTATAGATTTATTGTGTAAAGAATACAGAGCAGTGAAACTCCTTCAAGGAACTAATAGTTATTTCATGCCTACGTTTTTTTTGAAATTACAACACTGTAAATAAAAATATTTCAAAATGCAAATTCGTATTACATGTACCTGTTTTAAATTGTCAATACGTCATATAAAACAACAATTTTATAAAAATGACTTCGCTTCAAGCGTAAATTTAAGTGTGTTCGCTTTAAAAGTACTTTTGTTTTCCTTTTTGCCATATTTTATTATTTCTTAACTCGAAAAACAAGAAACACACGGCTTTATTAATATTTGCTAACAAAGCATGTCATGTCTTCAGAATTATGTATGTTTTCATCCTTTTGTATTTCTATAAAGAGGAAGTCTCTTGCTGTGGCCTTCAATTTGACAGTAAGGATGAAGTTTCATACATTTTCAATTTATTGGTCACTGTAGTCTCTAATAGTTGAGCGTTCGCATCTTGATCAGAAAGTCTGAGTTCGAGGGACTGCGTCGAACTAGGAAGTGTCTTTTTCTTCGCAATGCGCCTGGCATTAGAAGTGGTAACAAATACCAGGGTTTCAGATGGTACCTTAAAAAAAAAGATTCTCGTAATGATATGATGGAGAGCTTTAGTTTTTCATTGCCCCTGATTGTCCAGTTTAAATTTGAAGCCTTTTACCTTATATGATGACCTTTCTATGAATATGAAATAATCTTCTAATTGGACCATATTTTATTTATAAACAGAAGGCAACAAAGAGTCAGTCAAATTTGTTTTAAATTTTGGTATTTTACTTGATTGATGGCAAAACTACAACTACTTAGTTGATATTAAGGTATCAACAATCTCCTTAAGAGCCAACATTTCGCAATTTTTATGCTTAATAAAATCAGTACCTTGTTTGCATCCTTTCGATACATCGAATATTGAATACAAATCATTGTCCGCGACTGACCCCATAAAAATGGGTAGCAACTGTTCTTTCGCAATGCGCTCGGCACTTTGAAGTGAAAGTAGCGGGTCCTTCGGATGAGACCTTAAAAACAGAGGCCTTGTGTCCTGGCAGACGTTGGCACAAAAAAGATCCCTCACTGCTCAAAGGCCCTGAGTGCCGAGTAAAGGTCAAAATTTGAAGCCCTTCACCGGTATTTATATACGAGGGGCGTTCAATAAATAATGTCATTTGGGCTCGGAAAGAAACAAAAAACGCTTTTCTATGATTTCGTCCTAATGATTAAACTAAAGTATTCTCTTTTAATTAAAACCCATGTTCGTAACATTTTCATTCAATTTCAAATTGCTTTTAGAACACATTTTTGAGTATGACCCTTGGTATACTGGAATATGGCAGATTCTATGATTTGCTGTACTTGTTTTTTTCCTTTCTGATAGATGTTTTTCTAAGTTAAGGAAATGAAACGAGTCAAAGGTTGAAAGATCTGGCAAGTTTTGTTGGTGTGACATAACATTAACTTTCTGTTTATCCCCCAAACGCCTTTACTTTTCATGGCCTGTGGGTTTGGACGCTGTCTTGAAGAAATTTAATATAGTGAATCCCTCATTCTGTTTCTTTCCCCTCATAAACCTTTCAATATTTTTGAAAAAAAAAATGTTTTCTAGACTACTCTAGAAATTGAACTTCCTTCCCAAATATGGATTTGAACAACAAAACCCTAATATTTAAGAAAATAGCATATAACACTGTTTTTGTGTTCTTGCAATTCTTTGCTCTTCTTAGGCCTTTGCAGTTTTGTCAAGTGCATCTCATTGTAAATTTGTTTTGAGGGATTAAAGCAAAATGGATTCAAGTTTTATTATCTGTTTAAATTTCAGACAAACGTGGATAAGTGCAATATTTGATTTTTTAAAAATAATTGTTTAGATATTCCTACACGCTTTCGTTTTCACTCATTTTTTAAAAATATAGGGTGACCTTTGAGCATTAAACTTTTTTACTATCAAATGTTTCTTTAAAACAGTGTGAACTACCCCCAAAATGATTTTTATCAATTTTGCTTTGTGTCTTAAAGTCAATAAAACATAATCAATGATTTTCGCATATCTACATCAGTTGTTGTAAGTCATTGTTGCCAAGGACGGTACCCATTTTTGATGCCCATTAGATAATTTTTGTTTATCAAAATCTACTTGTTCACGTTTCTATAAAACAGCCATTGGTTGCTGTAAATTTCCCATATTTCAGTAAATATATTTTTGGGATATTTACAACTTTTACAGCTGATCAAGCTTAATGTCATATGACTTCAATGTTGTATGTCATCGAGCTAATGACATTATTTATTGAACGTCCCTCGTATATAAGCTGACGTCTCTATATGAGTGATAAATTCATGAATGGGACGTAAAACAGCATACAATCAATCAATCAATCAAATCATTGTCCATCATTTCCACACCGAACAAACTATAACAGAATTATCCATTTATTCAATCAATATAAAAAATTGGGTAACGTTGGGTTTGACCAGATGACACTAAATATATGCTTCACCATGTCACCTGTTCCAATTTTTGAAGTTTTCAAGGGTATGTGAATGCCCTGCTCTCAATTTATATCGTTTATTTGAACTTTTGAAATCTACTGTTCGTTATCTTCATATTGTATCTTTACAAAAAACTGCTTTTATTCAATAAAAGAAATTGCTTTTATGTTTGAAAGAACTCTTGGACAGATGACATGAATATTCCATCCTATTATTTCTTCCAAAGAACATGTATTTCCGAACAATGACCTCTGAGCATTTTGTTTACAAACAAAACGATTTTGCTCTGAAAGTCGGATAATGAGAGTTTTGTGACGATTGCAGAATTCACGCGATTAAACAGGAGACCCAAGGACCTTAAATATCCCCTGAGTAACTATACAGCATCTGTTGTTAAACTTATGCATGAAATATATGGAGATAAACGAACAATGTTTAAGCTCAAAGGTCCATTCAAACAATACAATTTAGAGTAGAACAAACACGGACCTCAAAAACATAGAAGTATGATCAGGTTCCATGGAAAAATGAACATCCACTTCCGACCAGTCACACCCACCCTGTGCTCCATGATCGGGAAAAACGGGAAAAAAGTAGCCGATCCAGTGTTTAAACTAGAGGTACTCTGAGCACTGAGCTCACTAAATGATACCCCCGTCTCGCGTATGATTATAATGGCAAATTCCATGTTCTGCCCTGGAAGACCCGAAAGTTTCAGATCAAGATGTTAAATATTGTTGCATTATGTAATAAAGACTCTGTGAAAGTATCATTAAATTTTATCAGTGGTATAGGAGGAGTTGCGGATAAGAGATGGGTACCCTTTAATATTAGAATACCATCTTATATTATACTAGAAAGAATGGCAGTATCCATCTGTTGTCATGGGAAACCCGAAATATGTGTCCGATCACAAAATAAAATATGAGGTCACAATGGCAATATGTATCCTCATTAGATTTCATTCAGTTGTATAAGCAGATAAGAGATGGGTACCCAAGCGTAACAGACGGAGGGACGTACAAACAGACGGACGGACATCCCGATCCCTGTGAACTCTCCCGGTGGTATACTAATAGACAAACAATAAGTATGAAACGGTCAGTCAGCATTTGACTCAATGATATATTGTATTTGCTGGCAAAGTCATTGTATCGACCAAAAGACTTTCAAATAGATGACTTTAAATGAGACGGTTTATATCCTTGTTCCATCAACTTGTTTGTCATTAGCTTATCTCTTTTTAGATTTTTTTTATAGACACAATGTTAGTAGAGCACGCTCTTCTGTATTTAATTAACTGAGAAACATAAACCCCATATCATCGCCCGCGTGGCATAGTGGACACAGCGTCTGCTCTAGAGTCGCGAAGTAGAGTTGATCCTTACGTTCAAATCCCATTATGGAACGCGGAAACCAGTCTTTAGAATGAGACCATATAAACCGAGGTCCCTTGTCTAACAAGGTGCTGGGACGAAATAGATCCCTCACTGCTCAATGGCCCTGAGTGCCGAGTATAGGTCAAAATTTGTAGCTCTCTTCCGGTAAGTGGTGGCGTCTACATATCAGTGAAGAATTCTCGAAAGGGATGTTAATAACAAAACAAACATGACACCATATGCAGGTGTTAAAGATGTATAATTGCTACATATTTTAAAAGTAAGGGAGTAGAAATCATCACATTGGTCTTTTTCTTTTAAAATATCCTAATATGAAAGAGATGTTTCAGACTCTGTGTGATATCTTTTATTTCTGACTAGATCATTGGGATATATCGAGTTGGCATAAAATGGAAGTTATCGTTAATTGATAATACGTGTACGTCGCCGATATATATACTGTAAATCACTTAATTTTTTATTCGCGTGAACTTTATTTTCGCGTAATTAGCGAGACAATGCGTTCGCGATAATTAAATTCTTGCGTATTTAAGTATTCCTTGTGATTATATAGAGGAATAACAACTATTCGTGAAAATTATGTCTCGCTTACAATAATTGTAATTGTAGAGTTGAAGGTCATCAGTTGTTTACTGTCGTATTCTCAGAATAATGCTATTCTTCTCTCCACCTCTCCGACCATTACTTAATGCTTGCCCGTAAAGAAGAATTTTTCAGAAGATAAAATGCATTTTTACTGCAGTAAAAAGTGGACAGTATGACGGTGATAAAATATCAATGAATTTGAAACCTTTTTAAATTCCATTACTGGTAATAAGCGCCAACTAGTCCCGAGTCTTGTACCATAACATTTATTTGGTACCTGAACCACTTTGGAAGCAATTTTAGACGTGTGACAAAAGATGAAAACAGCAATAGCCAATAGGTAACCTAAGTGTATCTAGTGATTTGTATTTCGAATCAGACACTTAAGAGTTGATAGCAAAAACGGCTACTATACTCAGCCCTGTTATCAGTTAGATACGCGTACTATACTAGCATGAAAGAAAATAGCCACAGATATCAGACGCAAAAATTGGGTTCCTATACATCTATGTATGCTCTATAAAAGTACAGTCTGGCATAAAATGCGGGTTTTGTTCCAGGTTTTTTTTCTTTTTTTAATTAGATAACAAGATAAACATGTGTAGAATTAATCAAATTAACTCCGCCACACTGAAGTTTTAAAAAAAGTTAGGACAAAACGAGAATCGTTTAGCCTCTATTAAATTGTCATTTGATAGTAATCGTAGCATTCAATTGGTTTCTTTTTTAAAGTACTTCAAAAAAAAATATTTTCATTTGCATTTAAAGAATTTTATCATAAATTCATGAAGTTTTTTTTTATTTTGAAACTAAGGGAACGTTGAATTGCTATTAAAGTCTATTACAAAACCTGTTTTGTAGATACATATATGGATAAGAGCGTGTTCTAAGCATATACTTTGATGCAGATATAAGAAGTTAATTTGCAGAATCTTAACAGTGGAAGGTTGCGCAAAAACTAGACTATTATTTGTCCCTATATTAAATCATTAACATTTCTCTAAGAAGACGAAGCATGCATCAGTATATATCTTTAACAAGATTCATCTACATGATTATAATATACTCTTTTCTGATATCCATACTTTATGTTGGGAAAGGTATAATAAGGGTAAAATATAGGGTAAGATTTTAAAAGTGATCGAGTTGTGGGCTAAATTGTTGCAATCAAAAAAAGTATGATTTTTTCATATAATTGAACATTATGCATATCTTAGAGCAACTGAAATTAGCGAAAAACTGTGTCATATTTCTTATTTGATTTTAGCAATCAAAAGAGTCAAATACATAACCAAATACGCTCAAATACACAGATCAAATACTAATACGTCATGTAAGTAAATGATAGATATAATGACAAGTGTACTTAATAGAGAACTATCTACTTGTGTAAAAAAAAAATTACATGTTAAAAAAAAATCTATTTCCTATGTATAAGTAAACTTTCCTTAAGATTTTTTTAAATTGATATAATAGTGAATACATGAACATGAAAACGTTCTTTCACTCACAATTGATTTTTTTTTAAGTTTATGAAACTCGACATTTTTTTTTTTAATTTTGCATAGAGAAAGATTTTAAATCAACTTGAAAAGGAAAAGACTTAATAAACCATTCCTATCTTAATTAGAAATACAATTTAAAGAAAACATTCGAAAATGAGCACAACGAAAGTTTATTTTTTTTCTAAACATCATTCTACTATTTAATACCCTTGATAAGACTACAACATACAACTTCATACTATAATCCTTAATATTACTTAGGTAAAAGTTTTTTTTAATGCAAAATAATTAGAAAATTATTTGCAAAAATCTAATTAAAAAGGAAATGAAAACACAGAAGAAGAAGCCAGTCCTTACCTCTTGACTTTAGAATAATCCCTGAGTTAGTAATCATTTTTGATGCGCAGCACATGTATCATATATCACATTTTACTCTGGACAGCTAACTCACTATAAAGGGGGAGGCAAATTTATTTTATCGTTTTCACTTTATTATCTGAAAAGAATATATATTTGAATATTATAGAAATTGTTTTATCAATGCTCCTAGATCGCGTTTTGTTAAGAAAAATAGACTTATTTTTTTAAATATTATCGACGTATTTCTAATTTTAAGACTTTTTTTTTTAGACCCTTTACCTTTTTTCCGCAATAAAATCATTGTCTATATATCGGATATTAGGAAAATTTCTTGTTTTATGAAAAAGTCAGCGTGTAACACCACATTAAAAGCCTCATAAATTTCATTTAAACAGCGCTATTTCAAATGATGATAATTTCGTAGAAGCGTGTGTTATGTTACCTAAAACCCAACAAAATGTACATCTCCTATCTCAGGCAGTAGGCAGAGCATTTCCTATAGAGTTTTCGCCACCTTCTTAGCACAGATGGCTAGTGTATGATAATCATTTCCAATTGATTTACCCACAGATTGGTTTCGTGTTCCAAAACATCCGCCATTATTCTGTGTTTGTGAGTCGCCTGGATTCCAAAAGATGTCAAAGTCATTTCCCGTGCCTGCGTTCTTTGGTGAAGCATTGAGTAAACATTGCTCAGCAGCGAGTATTTAAAAAACAGACTTACACACAAACGAAATATTTTTTATGTAAATATTTATACAGGGTGAACTTACTTAATTTGTAAAGCAATAAGTCCTCTCGAAACTTTCTGAAAAATATTTGGTTTGTTTATAAAATGTAATTGTTAACAGATGTTGATTGAATTTTCTTAATTGTAAAAACCTAGGAACAAAGTTGGTGCTCATCTTGTATACATGTAATGTACAAGCAAACTGACCATTCTTGAACTCACAGCTTTTATCGCCTATTTCATCGCAGAGATTATCACATTGAGGCCCAAAACGATTGAAAATAGCCATAGAAAACAAACATGTACTTTGTATTTATAATTTCTTGTGATCTTTTCTAAATTGATTTTATTCTCTGTATTATGCCAAACAAAAAACAAAAAAACAAGATGTGTTTGTGAAACACTGATCCCACCCCCACCCCCATTGCAGCTTTTGGGTGAGGTTCAAGTTTCTCAAATTAAATTCATACTCCAAGGTTAAGAGATAAAAGATGTTTTTACTCAAAGAAAGAACTTGTCTTACCTGTGAAATATAAAAAAAAGTCAAGCACCAACCATTAAAAAGTTATGGTCAAAATTAAACTTTTTTTAAAATGAGGATCAAACTTGAAGGCAAAATGGTACCAAAGAGAAGGTCTTGTCTTAAAAGAAAACATTTGAAGCATTAAAGCCTTAAAGAGGCTGGGGGTTGTGGTCATTTTTAGACTATACTGATATCCTTTAGAAGAAGAGCTTCATATGAATATATAGAAAATGATCAAATTTTAAAACTAAAATTTTTGAAATTTTTCTTTGCCAAATGAAAGTTGACAGCTTAAGATATCATATCTAAAAAATTAAGTTAAATCTGGTGGTTAATTTGTGATTTATTTGTTGACCTCCCAGCCTCATTAACACAACCTGATCAACATTTATGGCCACGGTTAAGTTATTCCAAGTTGGTCGAACTCCAGGGGGAAAAAGGTGCAAAAACCTTAGGTTTCCACTTGAAGGTCTTGATACAAATTACGAATACGTCTTTTAAATATGAAAGCCCTAGAACTAACAGTTCTAAAGTCATGGCCAATGTTAAAATGGATAATTTTTAAAGAACTGGTCAAACTCAAAGATCAAGGTCAAAAGGCAAAAAATAATTACATGTAGGTCCCTAAAAATCTCTTGTTACAAGAAATATACACGTACGTGAAGTATGACAGACCTAGCAAAAACTGTTCAAAATTTATGGACAAGATAACAGTTTAAATATTTTTTGCAAAAGTGGGTCAAACTCCAAGGTCAAAAGTTCAAATATGATGGAAACCAAAGTAAAACCTTGCTACAAAGAATACACTTACATACATGTATATGTTTGAAATATGAAACCAATCAAAAGTTATTAGCAATGTAACAGTTTTCGCAGACAAACAAACAGACAGAAAGACGGCGAAAGGACAAGGCAAAAGTTATATATCCCGAATCCTAAACTTGGACTTAGATGACGGAGGAATAAAAATAAGGTTTCGTTAATTATGATTTTTCTGATACTTGTATTCGAACAACGATTGGGTCATTTTATAATATTATAAAAGCCATATTATGCACACACTTAATATATATACTGTATTTTAAATAAAAGCGCTTTCATATACATGTGCATACATGTATTTTAATTTCTCCACCGCTTTTTTTTTGTTTCTCCCTGTCTTCCTTCACTTTGAACTTTGCTGATACATGTATTTACTGATCTATAACCAGATAAAGAAATCAGAGAGAGAGAGAGAAAGAAAGAAATGGGCGTAAGGGTTGGCATTGTTTCTTCGAACTGTTTTCATATCGGCAGGGATTTGATCAAAGTTATCCTTTTAATAGAAGGAACAATCTTCATTGTAAATATTAAATATTTATTTTCAAACAAACATGTACAATAGACATTGTGTTCCACAACTACAAATGTATTTTGTTTCAACATTAAATTTAATTATGAAATTGGTTTCATGCGTGTAAAAGAAGTAAAAGTGAGCACTATTATAGACATTTCGACAACGTTAACACCCTCTCCCTTTAACCTTTATTAAACCATTAAACCAACAGACTTCAATTATACAAAAAATGGCTTTTAGAAATCCTTCATTTGTGGGTTAGCACTACCTACACTTGGACGTTGTGAAAATGTTTTTGTATGGTCAAATTTTGAGTAGTAAGTTCACAAGTTCCTTGTTTCTAACTTCCTGGGAAACAAATCAATGTCAAGTACAGAATATTATAGAAAACAAATTGACATCTCCAGGGGCCAGTGTAACTTGTCCTTTATTTTCATCGTCTTTTATTCTGATTATATTCAAGATCTGTAGCTATGTACTCCTAGAAATGAATTGATAAAAAGGTTAAGATGCTCTGAAAGGCTCGTAAATCAAGTTTCACAGATAAAATATCCTTAAACATGATAGAACTCTGAGAAAAATTGCTATCTTTACTATTCATTTCAGATTCTGGCAGTGAATAGAAAAGCCAGAAAACCCAAATGAATCTCTGTGGTCTGCCTTTTTCTCATTGCAATTATTTGAGATTCTTTGTTAAAGTTGCCTGGTAGAGCCGGGGATGAGTGGCGGTTGTAATTACTGCTGCTCTCCGGTCCTTCTCGACTTGACAGCTATGGAATCATTGTCAGCTCTGTTTTCTATTGTTTCAATCAGAACACATTCCGATGTGAAATCTACCACTTGTGGATCAATATTACAAAACGTCAGTCAGAACACTTTTATCTGAGTTTAATTTTTTTTTTTCATTTTAAAGACTTTACAAATGAGTTTCATATTCACTTGAAAGTCATTAAAGTCATTAAAATAAATAACTTATGCTGTATTTTTTTTTTGGTGTGTTCCCGTTTTGCACACATTTGTAATTAGGTATAGAACAATAGGTGTGAAGTGTGTTTTGATAACAATTATAGTCTGATTTCTGGTTTGGATTTACCTGTGAATACGTGATTTAGCTTTATGTATTCTTAAGGGGTTTAATACAATTTTATGAACATTTTATTAAAATTCTATATATATTTATGGGAAAATATTTGATTTTATTGACTACAATATTAATATTTATTTAATATTATTTATTATGTAAGTCCAATTTCTTAAAAAAAAATTATTTTCAGTTTTGAAAAGTGTGATGTCTTGATAAAATTCTAAATGAATTTAAGATATAAGAAATAGGAATAAAAATAACTCTGTATTTATTCCCCTACTTTATACTATAAGTTTATCTTCCACATACTTACTAAGTATGGTATAGACTATAGCAATTAAGTATTTATCTCACCTGGTCAAATTCCCGTTTTTCATACATTTTTAAATACCTGTAATTAAAATGTGTGCAAAACGGGAACAAACCTTTTTTTTTTTACATTGAAAATGAATTTTTTCATTGGTCTTAAATATAAGTATGCATTAAAAATTATTGATAGAATAATAGTAAAAGTAGTAGTAGAGATCGAGGAACAAGTGCAGTGGTACCAGGAGAGTCGGAGGTAAATCTGACATCAATCGACTGAAGAAAAGGCAAGTATAGAGATCAAGTCATCTAAACCTTATTTCAGTCTTAAAAGTAAATGAAAGCTAATAAATTTCTGGAGTTGTAGAATATGCCTGCAGCATTTTACATATAGATGTATTGAGTATGTGATTTTAATTTAGTATCTTGATATGTCTTCTGAATTGTCCTTGGATAAATTGATGTATTTTTTTTTTTATGTTTGTCGAAAATTGGTGGAGGGAGTGGGGATGGGTTGGTTTCAATTCCTTTCTTAAATTCTCAGTTCAATGCCATTTTTGTTTTTACTCAAATGTATATTTCCTTAATTTAATTACACTGCAACAAAGTTAAAAAGAACTGTTGGCATCGGTCTTTCAATGAACGTTGTATATAAAAAAGTTTTGTCTGAAAAAAGTAAGGGGGTGCCGCCTGCCCCACCCCCACCCCAGATGCTACGTGCCTGCAGAAAGGCCGTCTTCTTAGTAGAGTTGTTCCCCATTTTAAACTGTTCAAAGTTATAAATCTTAGAATATGTTCCCCATTTCAAACTGTTCAAAGAGTCTTAGAATATATGCCCTAAAATATATCGAAAACTCGACCATACAATTTTGATACATTGGAACATATACAGAAGGATATTTAAAGAAAACCACACGAGTTTGCAAGTTCCCATACCTAATCACCGAAATTTTAATTTGACTAAGTCATTAAAAAAACAAAAAATGCATGCTTTGCTAATTCTAAGTGTAAAGTATTTTTCAATGTTATGCGAGCTCTAATTTGATGAATCTTAAAATTCTCCGGAACAATAATTTCTGCCTGATGATTCTGTATTTACACTGCCTGAGTTATTTCCGATGTTTATCAGCTGAGAAGATAAACAAAAACATTTCTCGATTTGATTTATTTTATAACCATATAGATTTAAGTTATGATTTTCAATAACTTCAGACATTATTATTAGAAAAGTAGCTTATATTTTGTTGTTATTTAGTTTGCTTTTGCTTGAAGGAACTTGAATTCCCTTGCTAAGCGAGGTAAGCGTTTCAACAAAACCACGACTGTTTATTTTTTGTTTGTAAGTTGAAAATTATTGTCTTACTCAGACTTACTGAAATATCCCTTGCCCGAATGGCATTATTGGATTAAACATGTATCATAATAGCACTTTTGGATAGTAATATCTTAAATGGAAAATAAATTTTCAGTACAAAATATACCTTGCATTCAATGCAAATCCTACGGAGTAAGTACATGAAAAAAATGGTAATATCAGGTATATAAGTTCTTAGTATTCTTTATGCGCAATATTCAAAGCTCAGTCTCACAAACTGTAAGGCTTTAGAGAAACCTGTGTGTCTTGTACTCAGTTAATCTCAACAGCAAATATATTAAAACTTATTACTGACCGAAGAAATGTCTGTACAAAATATAATTCTTAAGTTTTAACAAATTACACTGAGATAAGCATTCGATGTACTTTCATTTTATACAATATTTATAAACTGTTTCTTTTAGATGAAAAGATCCATTGGATGGCAGTACTGTCTTACATTTTGATTCTTCCTGCAGTGGTTGTTTTAATGTGATGACAAGACATCTAATTAAAATCAGATATAGCTTACAGAGTCACTGAGAGAACACAAAATTACTTCAATTAGATCAGTGAACATGAGATTAAATACTCAGTGCTTATGCATTTTGATATTTATTTCACTGCGTATAAGTCAGTGTATGGACACTTCGATGATTGTTAAGAAGCTATTTCAGAGAGTCAGGAGTTCACAGATCCAGAAAACAACCAAAGGCCTTCCTCCCTTTTCCTGGCACAAGGAGAAAGGACTGTTTGAAAGCCATGTCAAGCTGTATTTTCATGGATCATTTAGTGAGTTTATGCTCCGTGAAGGATTTGAAATATTTGACAATAACAATTTTGCCACTGCTTGGATTACAACAGCTCTTCTTGAGGTTCACCAGTTGGAAAACAATGGAACTTACATGGACAACATGGACAAGGAGTTGATTTTGAATGCAGTGCAAGCCATGGGGAAATTTGTTGATAAAAATGACAAATTCAACACATCTGTTCAAACATTTTGGCCCCAAACATTTAATGAAACTGTGGCCACTTGGCAAAGCACACCACAGAATTTGTTGGAACTCTTTGCTCTGTTTGATGACATTCCATGGTCTGTGATTTTAAACTTTCTACAAAAACTGCATTTAGCTGATGCTGAAATGATAAAGAATATCAAACAGCTGCTGCAGGAGAAGTAACATTTCTTAGTTTATTTTTACTTTCTTAAATCATTTACCAAAACTCTCTTCATGCTCCATGTAATTATTACTTATTAATTTTGGAAACAAATCCTTTTATTTTTTTAAAAAGCTTCCATTTTACATGTACGTTCTGCAGTTTTTTCCACCAGAATAAATTGTAAGGTAAACTGTGTTTCATTTGTCAATGAAATGCAAAAATTGATGCACAATGTAAAAATTATGGGCAAGGTTAAAGTTTTTATGAACAAACAAACAGATAAAAAGATAAAAATGCATTGACAGGCAAATAACACACACCCTTAAATCTTAAGTTATCATGATAAGTGGACTATAAAATAATTTTTAGATTGTTAAATATGTTAAAAGAATTTTTATTTGTTGAATTTGAGTCACAAACTACAAACATTACTATTTTTATGTTTCAGGGATACCTATGTAAAAGCCTTCCATATTCCTCCTGATTTTGATGATACTTTTGTGAACATTGGCATAGGATCACTTTTAAAAGAAATGTCCGAGTCTTTCCCTCAGAGCTTGAAGACATGGATGAAAAGAAATTCAAATTTAACATCAATTTTGACTGCACTTAAGAAATATGCTTACAAGTAAAATTGTTTTATACTTAGGCTAATAAAATGAACAAAATCAGAACATAATGTTTTCAAGACAAACAAAATATTTTTTTCCAAAGGCCCATGTCAGGAGATGGCAGAGTTAACTCAATAGAGCCAAGGACATATTTCTACCTGAGAGGTTTCTTAGAAAAAGCCAGGGATGCAGGTGAAACCATTGCTCTTGTGTCTACCTGGGTAAGATTTACAGTTATTTATTGTCTAATTAGCATCCTGAAAGAGCATTCTTTGTATTTTAAACATTTCTTTGATATCTTAAATATTTATTTTATTATCCCTGTCCTTTCACTTTAGGTTCAGAATACTGATGAAGCTAGGAAAGGATTTTACAAAGGCAATGTTATGCCGTTTAATGTCAATAACGTTGATATCACTGTGGCAGCTAATGCTATTTATGGCTTAACAAATGGAATTTTATCAGGCATTCTACCAAAGTCTGTAATGGAAGAACCTGCAATTCAGGTAGGAGTTTTTTTAACATGTACAGTCCAACCTTATTTTCTCTAAACTCAAATAGATAGCAGAAATAAGCTAAGGTTTCTTAATATTGAATTTTCAAATGTTTATTAAAGTAAAAGATGTTGGAATTTTTAAATCACTTAGAATATACAAATCTTGAAAAAAAATTGTGATCTTGGGTTCCCTTGTGAGCATAGGTCCCCTGACAAATGTTATTCAATTTTTTTTATGCAGACTGCAGAGCCATTTTAAAAGAAATAACAAAATCTAATTTTTTTTTTATCTCTTAAGCACTTACATGAAGCTTTTTAGTGACTACCTGTAACAGGTGCATATGTTCTCCCTAAACTTTATGAAAGCCCTAATGTGATTGTTGTTTTGAAATTTTAATGAGACACAATATTTATCCTTGAGAGAGTAACTACTGTAAAATCACATATTTTCGTGGGGTCAAATTTTTTAGGTTTGATGAAAAACTCTTGGTTCGTAGGGATTTGAATTCGTGGATGAAGAATTGTTGAGTAGTTATGTATGTAATATTTTACATTTCGTGGTGGACATGAATTCGTGGGTCTCTTCTTACCTCGAAAACAACGAAAATTAAACCCCCACGAAAATTTGTGATTTCACAGTATATCCTGTAAGGCAAACCTTGTTTTCTGAAAAAATCATATCTTTATTCTTTAAACTAATTGTAAATTTTGTTTTCTTTGTGCAGCAAATATACCTGAACACATCAGCATTAATTGCATATGAGATCAATACAAATCTCTCCAACAGACGCGACTTGGCCTTGACCTACTACCCTTCAGAGTATGAGTTCTACTGGTTTGTGTCAAGGACATTTAGTAAACTACAGGAACATTCCCAACATGAAAGCCTACATCCTGTAAGTCATTAGCTATTGATACCAATAGATAGACCCCCCCCTCAAATCATTTCAAGTTTGTTTCTGATGCTTGACAGCCATGTAAGGTGTCCGCTGTAAATATTACACCTGTTAATTCAGGGGGGTGGATATTTGACATACTCTATTGTTTGAAAAATCCCATTTTCTACCCTTTATATTTTGGGAATGTTACAGGAAACAAACATATTTTATGCCTTATTATACTCTTAGTTAAGCAAGGTGTTACACATATTAACAAAACTTTCCTTAGTTAAAGCAAATTCTCTAAAAATTGATAGAGTAATCACTTGCACATACCTTTTATTAATTTTTTTTCATGAAGTACATTTATGAATTCACCTAGAGCTGTTTTAAGGTTCTGGAAGAAAACACTGTCATTTAATCAAAGAGTGATAATCCATACAAATGAAATTACTAATACAGTAACATCTATTGACCAAAAAGTTTATAGAAAGTAAACCCTGGAATATATATCGAGTTTGGTAAGTTATTACTGTAATTTAAAGATACCATGGTTATACATGTACATTGTAACAGTATGTACATGTAGGTTGCATTTCATATTTTTCCGTTTATAAATCAGTATGTTATGTTTACTTCTGAACAATATCGTAATACCTACTATAGAATGGCAAGATTGCAACTTAAGTATATAACAAATGAGATTACCCCCAGTTCTTACATTACATGTCTCAACCTCCCCTGTTTGTGTAGCAATATTCGTCTATTACATGTTTATTATTTTTAATGACTCCTGCCTGATTCAGTACATTGATGTACCATAATTAGTTTTTAAAAAGAGACAGGCTACTGATATATAAGTTGGTGTCACTAGGCTTTAAACTATCGTGTTAGATACACAAGAGAAATGCTCTACTTTTGAATGATTTCTAAAACGAGGCAAGCTATTGAAAATTAAGTTGATAAAAGAAGTTTGAAGTCATCATATTTGAAGTCTTATGGTCGATACAACGATCCTGTCTGATAAAAATAACTTTTACCAGGTTCTTGTCATTTCTCTTCAATGTCAGTGAGCCAGGTTGTGTAGAAAAACGTTTAAAATATACAAATTTTCGTTTCAATTAATTTTCAAAAAAATAACAGGAATCCCTTGATACAGCACTTCATGTAATTATGATACCATGTTTACTATCTGTTGTAAGTTTAAAGTTTTGTGTCATAAGTAATATTATCAAATCGTGCTCGAAAATGGAAATGTATTGAACTTATCCACACAGAATAATATATGTAGAATATGCACGAGTGTTTTAGTATAACTATTTATGCTTAAATTTCTTAATTTTAAAGCTTAATGGATTTTGGTAGATACATTTTAGACTTTGATTTTTCAAAAAAATTTGATGAAATGTGAATAAGTTTCCTATTGTCGTTCAACGAAGACCAATCAAGCTTAAAACTTCACTGAACAATTCAAACTGGGGGAAGAGCAAACAAGCATGTGACTCTAAAAGCATCTGAGATGGGATTAGGTGCCCTGGGGTAGTAAGCATCCGCTGACGATTGCAAATACAAGAGTCATTTGCTCTTTGTAATGATTGGACAATGGAAAAAGTTCACAGGCAACCAATCGTGTAAAAAAATTTATAGATCTCAATCTTCTTGCAGATCATGAAGCGAGTTCGAGAGATACTGAGAGAAGCCCTGTGTGGTAAAATGACAACTGCTATTTTGATGTCCTACAAAACTGACAGTGATGGTTCGGTGTTTTATGACGATTTTCTTGGAGATGGGGATAGATCACTTTTTATCAATAAAACAATTGTAAGTAAAAATAAAACGTTATTGGCAGATTGTTTTGTCATAATGTATCTTACTGAAGAATCATTGTGCAAATGTCACATTTATCGTACAGAATAGAGGTGAGGACCGAATATTTACAACTTCTATGGCAATCAACGCTTTATTAACAACTTGGACTTCCTATGATATTGCAAGAAAGAGGCTGATATGGGTAAAAGGTATTAGTCTGTTATGAATTAGATTTTTAAGTCTCTAAAAAAGACCAAAAAAAGTTTACTTACCTCTAGCTTTTTAGGCAGAAGAAAAGTAAGGACATTTCTGTACAAATAAAAGTATTTCTGATTCATTTCAATATAAAAGGAAACAAAGATTCACAGTTATACAAAGTTTAATCAATATTAAAATTTTCAGGTGTGCCAACCAAAGTAATTGATGTGGTAAAGAGAGCTGTACAGTGGATATGTAGAAATGTCCTGTCTGGGAAGTATCGTCCTTGGAATGCTTTCTTCTCTGGTTCAGTGAAAAGCTTTGTTAGTGTTATTTTTCTGCAATTTATTTTATTTAGTTCAAACGAATTGTTAAACATTTTGACCGTGAAGTTGTCAATTTTTGCAAAAAAAAAAAAAAAAGGAAACAACAATAAAAGAAGTACAAAATGCAAAACGAAACGAAATCACACGAAAACAAATCAAAGAAAAATCTTAAGATAAATCTAAATATTAGACATCTTGTTTAAATATTTATAATGTTTGGTTTGCTTAGAAATTAAATTACATGTATGACCTAACCTGTTTTTACAGAATTCCATGCCATGGTGGTATCCTTCTAACCGTAAGGAGTACCTGAATGGAACATCTATAGCAGACGACACCCACATTCCTAGTGGTGACACAATTATAGCCATGCAGGGGGTTAAGTCAACAGAATGGTACAATACTCAGCTTTACAAAAAGCATTTTGGATTCAATGTTCCTTTGGTATTTCATGGATATAACGCAGAGAAAGGTCCTTTTCCCTTTTGGAGTTCAGAACCTTACACATATGTTTCAGCCATGTTATCATTGGTTAAATACAAAAGTGTGATGACCGAGCCATAAAACTGTTGATTCTTTTGTACGTTTTTGTGCCATAAAATCTTTTTTTAATGATAAATGCCATGATTTATCCTGATGATTGTATTGTATTTGCCCCAGCATTACATTCCATTGTTGCTCAAAGAAGATTAAGCAGATCTGTCTTTGTTTTACTTTCTTATACATTTACATTCTTATACCATTAGTAATTGTGAAACATTATGTTGTGTTTTTGCAAGATATACTGCTGATCATTTTTTGAATATTCTACAGAATGACTGAATCTTTAAAACTTGCAAGCACTAATATTTTTGTCTATGCAGTTTTATACCTCAGGTTTTTGTGACTTAAAAAGTGTTGTTATATGATAAGCAAAAATAGATTTTCATTTATAGGGGGAAAATTATTTTTGATCTGGACAAATGCTTCATACAGTATTAAAATTTTAATGTATTAATATTGGAGGAAACTTTTCTGATTTCGTTGTAGTTTAAAACATTATTACTAGAAGATAAGTACACTGTATATACATTATATGACTGTCTATGTGCTTTTACTATCAAACTACATCTTTATGTAACTTAAAGGTTTTATTTTATTAGCAGTGTATATTTAAAGTATGTTCTTATTGTATATGAAAGTCATTGTATTTTGTCTCGTTTCAAAGGAGTAAAATAACAGTAAAATGTTTTGTCATTCAACCCTTTTACATACAATTTATTTACATGTCAATAATTTGAATAAGCTGTAGATCTAAATCTTTATTCTACTGTTTCTCCACATTTAATATCCTGAAATCATACTTGCTATTTCTACCTTATGGTTTCCTTAAAACAAGAGAAACATTTTAAAGTTTTATTCATATAAAGCAGTATTGTATTATCGTTATTATGATATATGTACCTGCATATATTGTAATTTCATGTAAACTTCAAGCAGCTGAACAGAAAACATATGTTATATTATTGTTTAAATATCTCTTATTCTGGGTTTTATTTTCATCTGTTTATTTTCTTGTTGAAAAATATATATTCATTTTACGATGCTGAAAATATAGTTTTATCTTATTCCTGAATATGTATTTCTTCCCGAATTATATGTATTTCATATTCTATAGACTATATATAATAGATATTCACACTTGTCTGATCAAGTATTTGGAAATTAAGGTGAACTGATAAATCATGTATTCTTTGATTATCATTAAACTTACCCCTCCCGGTGAAAGTGTTGTTATCTGTGTGTGATTTATTTTAATTATCAGCCCTTTAAGAAATGTATATGACTTGCCATTCACAAAAAAGAAAAAAAACTGTGATTATTGTTGAAATGTATTTATTTGAAACGTTTGTGTTCTTTTCTAAGGATATTGCATTTTGTAGGATTTTCCCCTAACAAAAACGAAGTTATTAAAAAAATTTGATGATTTCTTAAAACGTATATAGACGACCGTTACAATCGATAGTACACACGAAAGAGGGATCGAACGGCTGCGTGGGTTCGAACCTTTGCTGCAACTGAAATGTCTCTAAAAATAGGTAGCAACTGTCCTTTGCCATGCCATTTGATGGTTAGTCCAACAAGGTGGATGCCACAAACTGCCACTGCAAGACTGCAGAATAAGAACTACTCCTTACTGTTAATTATGAATTGGGATTTTTCGCTCAACAAATCTGTCACACAGGACCGCTCTTGCAAGGAACAATCAATTCCGTAATTATAACCGCTTTGCAAGGAATTTATAAATCTCACCGCTGAACTGCAAAACCACCCAGTGGTTGAAGGTAATTTTTCAATATTACTACCTTTCAATAATATTCAACATATGGTGACATGCACCTATCAATAATTATAATTGAATAATGACCTTATTCGTCAATAGATTCCAAATCTATATACGATATGTATTTAGGTATTTAGAAAAATGATTAACTTAAGGACGTAATTTTTCTTAAGGAAAATAATTTTACTGTGAGTTTATTTAATCTTCATGACAACCATCAAGGATTATGTCTGCCAAGTATTTTGTTTTCATTCAAACCAAACTTGTTATTCAAGAAAGTAAACCGTTTTCATTTATCAAAGCTAGAAAGAGGTATATCGCCAGGGGTTTATACCAGTTCTAGTGTAGCAAAGGAAAATTTGAAAACAAATTTTGGAACAGTATTGATATTTCAAGGGCAGAGAGATGGTGTAATGTCCAATTCAAGACTGTACATGTATATAATTGTACATGAGAATATCTTGACTGTCACACAAGAGATTAAAGATATATGCTAGGACTGCACTGACGAGGAACACTAATTGTCATGTAAAATACTCAGTATGTTAATCAAAATATTTATTTTGTTGTACTTTATACAGGTTGCACGGTTTAAAAGGGAAGAAAAAAAGGATTCTTCTAAATGATCCCGGTTTAGTTGAACAAAGGTTGAATCATCTTGAGCAAGAGGTGCAGGCACTGAAGATTGAAAACCAAAAGCTGAAGACTTCACAAACAGGTAAAAGGAAATTTTTTGATAAATATAAAGTACAATTTAAAAGGAACAAATCTTTAAATTTATTTTGATAATTTTTTTAAAGGCAAAATGTCATATATTTGCTTTATTTTGTCCTTGACATTCATAATGGCCATACTGAAATTCATGAAAACGACTTTTAAATGTATTCATTAATTACTTTTATGTAATCTATTGAACTTTTTAGGAAGTAGTGCTGTTTACACACGTTGGGGAAGAAAGGAATGCCCTTCCAATGTATCAGAGATAATATATTCCGGTAATCCAATTGTTCTATATACTTGTTTCAAAAAATAGTCAAGTTGTAAATAAAGAAATATACCATGATTGCTTTCTGCCGGTTTATGATTGACGATATACTTTCAGGATTTGCCGCAGGTGGATGGTGGAATGATAAAGGAAGTCCAACAAATTATCTTTGTCTTCCGCCAGATCCTATATCAAGTGGGAAATCAGTAACAACAGGTTGCAACCATCTCTTTGGTGTGGAATATGAATCCGCATTCTGGGGACCCAATTCCCATAATGAAGATGCCCCTTGCGCAGTTTGCTCTAGCACTTCTGGGTCCAAAATGCTGATGATTCCAGGAAGAGACACATGTTATCACGGTTGGACAAAGCAATATGATGGTTATCTTTGAACCAACAATCTTAATTATGTAGGAGCTACCGAATATGTTTGTGTTGATCACAGTCCATCATATCTTAATAGAGGAGAGCGTGGAACAGATGGAGCTTTATTTCATCCCGTTATGTACCAGTGTGGAGCATTACAGTGTCCGCCATACACTAACAACGAAGTCGTCAATTGTGCTGTGTGTACAAAATAAAGTTATTAAAATATGGAAATGAAAGTGTGAAAAAAAACATGCAACGAAATTAAGAGTTCTCTTAAATATATATAAAATTGGCTCTATTATTAAATACGCTACTCAGGGAATCTGTGTTCCCTGTTTAAGGAAAACAGAAGAACATGTGCGGATATGTTGGGTGAGGGGGGGGGGGGTATTCTAAGTGAGGCGCTTTAAGAATGCGGATGGGCCATAAGGAGTTATGGTATAAAATGTCATTGAAAAACTCAAAAGTTTCTCGATAAAACGGATATCGTCCTGAAATTAAAGATTTTACACACACATACACCCTCTCTCTCTCTCACACACACACGTGTACACACCCCGAATGTATGAATTTACTAGCTACCTTGACCTTTTGACCTTAAAATAGTTAGCGGTCTTTCTTACACCGTAGGGGGTTGTGGTATAAAATATCGCAAAAACTCGAACTCGAACACTTCTCGACATATCGTACTGAAACAAAAATGTTAAAACAGAAAGTCTGGATATTTTTAAATTAATAACCTTGACCTCAAAATCAAAAGGGATCTTTATCAGGTCATAGGAACGTGTTGAGTTAAGTTTCACTGCAAAATTTCCCGAGATACTGCGTGGTAACGAAAGTGTTACAGACAGATGGACGAACGGGCAGAAAGACCGAAATTAATATACCCCACTTTCAGCGAGGGAGGGGGGACTAAAAATTAAAAAAAAAAAAAGATTCTAGAATGCATAACCACCTGGTGATTCTACAAATGCTAAAATATTTTTCGACAAAAACAATTGTATAATAGGTATCTTTGAATAAGTAAATTCTCTAAATACTTTATTATTAGATAAGAAGCACAATTGCATTTATCATCTTAATTCTCTATGTGTAAAAAGTCAGTTGAGAAAAACATGGCTTGTTCCCATTAATTTTAAAGTTATGAAATATCATCGCAAAAACCGAAACACTTCTCGACATATCGCGCTGAAACAAACGTGTTCAAACAGACAGACTTTTTAAAATTATAAACTTGATCTTTGACCTCAAAATCAAAAGGGATCTTCATTAGGTCATCAAAAGATGTTGAGTAATTTCACTGCAGAATTCGAGTTTAAAGGCTTCCCGAGATACTGCGTGGTAACGAAAGTGTCAAAGACAGACAGACGGACAGAAAGACCGAAATTAAAATCCAGTTTGATAAGGAATAGTGCACAGACCTATTTTTGCAGAATTCCAAGCCATGGTGGTATCCTAACCGTAAGGAGTACCTGAATGGAACCTCTATAGCAGACGACACCCACATTCCTAGTGATGCCATAATTATAGCCATGCAGGGGGTGAAGTCAGGATTCAATGTACCCATAATATTTCATGGATATAATGCAGAAAAATTACGGCCCTTTTCCTTTTGGAGTTCAGAACCTTATACACATGTTTCAGCTATGTTATCATTGGTTAAATACAAAAATGTGATGACCGAGCCATAATACTGTTGATTCTTTTATATATTTTTGTGCCATTAATGTATGATTTTTTTTTTATGATGAAAGCCATTATTTATATCGATGACTACATGTATATTATTTTTGCCTTAGAATTGCATTTCAGTGTTGCTCAAAGAATAATAAACTGAGCTGTGTTTCTCTTATTTTCTTTCATATCACCCCTATACCATGATTATAGTGAAGGATTACTTACGTTTGTTTTTGCCAGATTCAAGAATACCGTCACTGCCGAGCTGTTTTTGAATGGCCTTCAGACAAAATGACACAATAAACTTGCAAGCAACTAATGTTTTTGTTTATGCAATTTTTAACGTTTTAATTCATCAATAAACATGTTTTATTTTATATAATGCGAAACCTAGGCTATTCATGACATCAATAGTTTTGAATAGCAGTATTATGGTTAAATACCTTATTGCAATGAATATTTTATGGATTAAATTGCAGTATGAATAGTTTTTTCATAAAATTCCCTGTATTAATAGAAGTTTAGTGCTTATTTAATGTTTGTTTTATTATCAAAAAAGTGGAGAAGTTTTGTGAACCTTTGTTTTTGTATGTATGTCTCTGGGTCTTTTGTTTCATGTAAAGATTTTTCTATTTAGCTCTTTTAGATACATTTAAATAACGTTTTAATTGTTATATGATGGACTCAAGATCTCATTATATCTAACATTTACTCGGTATGTTTATATTTGTTTATCTGCAGCATAGTACGTGTCTGCCTAATAGCATTATTTAGGACCAGAAAAAAATAAGAAGTTAAGATATTATTCATGTTTTTGTATGACTGTGCATTGTATTGTGGTAATTATAAATACAACGTACGTACACATGTATACTGTGTTTTTTTTCCTTTTAACCATAATCATAAGAAATGGGTTGGTTTTTTTTTTAATATGTCAATTATTTTTCAATCTGTTTAATCTGATTTTTTTTGCTTTTAAAGTAAATATATATTTTTGAAAATGTAGAAAAATTGGGTTATCCTGTACATGTACATATTTTTATATTGCATATTAAATTAATCATGCTTGTCTAATCATCAAAGTAATATAAGGTATATATTATATATCATGATCTCTGATAAAAGCTTATATCCATTCCAAAGTGAATGCTTGTGTTGTCATTGAAATTTCATAATTTTACCTCATAAGAAATGTTTTATTCTAAAAAACCAATAAAATAAACTGTATTTAACTCATTAACCAAATTTAACAGGAAACCCTTCGATCAAGGTAGATTGTATTTAATTATTTAATTCAAAAAAAGGGCACACAATTTCCATATAAAAAAAGATCTAGCACAGTACACTCAACCTAAGGAAAACGAGATAGTACATTGCTTAATTACTGAGTCGACCATATGTTAAGTAAAGTATTTTTTGTTATCAAGTTTTTTTTTTCTCTAGGCTCAGCATGCAGAATTTGGCAACTTCGTCGATCGATTTCAAATACATGCAATGTTTTCAGTTTAAAATAAAAATTACAAGCAGCAGTGTCAATGTTAATCACTTGCACTTAATTAAGCTTGGCTTGCTAACATTCAGCATTTTTTTGAACCATGGAAAATCTGTGTCAGACAAAAAAAAGATAATATGCGTTAATTTTAGCATATTATTTAAAGTAAATCGTTGACTGTTAAGAAATGAATTGACTCAACTCATTCAACAGAATATTAATTATTACGTTTACTGAGCTATATATTTGGGTTTTACTTAGTAACTTTTAACTTGCAAGGCAAAGAGAAAGTAAAATCGACATAAAAGAACATACTATAGTAAACTATATATGGTCTTAAATGCTGACACACTATAAAACTCTTTAGAATTTATTCAATAAGTCTCTTTAGCTTACCAATGAAAAAAAAATGGTCAGACTTAATACGGTACCTATATGTAACTTGGTCACAAGATAAGACAAAAGATAAAAACTAAATTAAATAAGCTTGTGCATTTATTCTGCAGATAGGAAAAATGGATCGACATATAATGCTTTTGTTTCTGACAATATTTCAGTATGTCTTCGCTAATCCTAGTGAAAAAAGAATTCTATTGACAGATCCTACATTTTTGGATCAACGACTTACTAATCTGGAACATAAACTTCAAACAATGGAATCTGAAAATCATAATCTTGAGCAGGAAATGCAAGTCTTAAAGACTGAAAACCAAAATCTGGAGCAGGAAATGCAAGTCTTGAAGACAGAAAACCAAAATCTCAAAGGACGCCTGAATCAGATTGAGACAAGTAACAAAGGTACATGTATCTTTATTTTGTTTTGCAGTTAAACATGCGGGGATGTCAACGAATATTCGAATTTTTATTTGATATTTTTTCAAAATCTTGTTTTTGTTGTATGCACTGAGAATCACCAATATTAGACAACATACACCTACAAAAACACTCAATTTTACATTGAAAGATCAACCAAATTTCCATAAGCTTTAGTCTAATGATAAAAAAATGACAAAAAGTATTTAATCAATTTATTAATATTAATGTATATATTTTAAATTTTTTTAGATGGAGATGGTACTCTTTATATCATTTGGGGAAAACATTCCTGCCCTTCCAATGTATCTGTGACTATATACTCAGGTAACCAAATTAATTATATTGGAATTTTATTTGAAAATAGAAATTTTACCAACAAATGCAGTGACGACTTCTTATTCGTACAGAACTTATAAACCGAGGTCCCGTGTCGCAGTAGGTGCTGGCACCTAAAAAGATCCATCCCTGTTCAATGGCCCTGAGTGCCGAGTATAGGACAAAATTTGCAGCTCTCCACCGGCAAGTGGTGGCGTCTCAATATGAGTGAAAAATTCTCGAGAGGGACGTGAAACGATAATCAATCAATCTATCAATATTTCTAGAATCCATGTAATAGCGGAACTCATATTTACAAGTAGTTGAATAAAACTTACAAATATAGAAAAGTTTAAAAAAAAGCTAACTCTTGAAACACCAAAGGTAGAATTAGTTGCTTTGCAAGGAGAAGTAGGCATCCTATGAGACCAGTTACTTTCATCTTATTGTAAAGCTTTGTCTTGATCAGATGACCAGAGTACATGTTATATGTCAAACAAATTAATGCGAAAGCAAAGTCCTCATAACTTGATTAACTGTATCCTTAAAACTTGGTTTACTGTAGATTCCTTATTTTTCACAAATACTAATTATCGCGAAATGACTCTTAAACGTCATTCGTGAGAAAAATAATTCGTAAATGAACGGTAGAACGATAGAATTTAGAAAAAAAATGAATTTCAGCACTATCAAAATAAAAGCGAGTAATATTATTTTGCATTGATGCTTCTTGCGAAATTACATAAGATTTTATTCCCCGCGTATAATAAGGAATGTACAGTAATCATGTTAGTAAAACTTTACTTCACAGCACGTTATTTCTGTTTTACTATAAAACCATTGAAGTTGACTTTGAAAGATCCTCTCGAAAGCTCTTCTAAAACATTAGCATGCTAATAATGTATTTGCCAACAACCTACTTCAATTTTAAACAAAACGCAGCGCGCAGGACTTCAAACTTGCTTTCACGTACATAAGAGTTGGCCAATTTATGTATCCAAATTAATGGAAGTGGAAAATGGAGTTGTGCGCGATTAAAATGAAAACAAGCTAATTCAGAGAATTCGTGTCCCCCGCTTAGGGAAAAAGTCGGCTCTCCCTGACTGAATTTGTAGAATTATTTTAAATGTATACATGTATACTGAAGCAAATAAAATACATGTATGTCAATATGCATATAAAGATTTGATTGCTTATTCTTTATTATGTGTATAGAAGATTTTTTTATATGGAATATTTATCACACTGTAATAATGATTTTATAACCTCATAAATTTTTCATTTCACATGCTGAATACTATCATTTAGTAAAAAAAAAGTATTTAAAAAAGAAAGAAAGAAAGAAAGGATCGACCGAGATTCGATCCCGGGACCTCTCACATTTGAAGCGAGAGACATTTTTTTAAATCTTTTATTGATAATCATCATTATTTACATTTCATTTGTTTAAAAACATTCAGGACAAAGATACTAGAAAAACAAAAACAAAAAAATTATAAAATAAATAATAACAACCCCTCTGTTCCTTTTACTAGAGGGTTCTTGTATAAAAATAATTTAGAGAATACATCCTTTCTATTTTCCTTGACACACAATTGATAATAATTATATGAAATAAACTGTTTCAATGTGTATTTGCAAAATTTTGTTACATCCTACTTTTGTTGATTGTTAATGAACATTTGTCTTCTTTTGTAAATACTTAATCTACACAAAGACAAAAAGAAATTAACAAAAAAAGTATTAACATTCTTTACGCCCTTTGACAATGAAGAACAAAATATTTTATCGAATTCTAAAGTATTGAATATTCTAACATCTACATCTTTCATTTAAGTTTCTAAATGATAAACAACAAAATTGTTTTTAAAATCCCGCAATTCCGTACAGCCGATAAACAAGTGTATTATATCTTCAACTTCTGACAAACAAATAGGACAAAGATTTGAATCAGTTTTACCAATTTTAAACAATTTTTCATATGTAAATATCACATTGTGATATAATTTAAAATCTAATTCAATAATTTCAGGTTGTTTGTAAGACTCCCATAAGACAATCCATCTATTGACAAAAACATCAGATTCATGTAAATTAAATTTTTCTCTCCAAAACGTATTTGAAACAGAATATTCAAACAGTTTTTTGACCAAAAATTTATAAAATATTTTTGTTGAACAAGTACTAAAAACTATATTTTGATTTTCATAATTAATACAAAAATCTGCCATAAAACTGGCATTCTTGAATTCTTTTTCTTTTACATAATTATTTTGTCCATTCTGTTGGCATACTTTGTAAAAGGATATTGTAATTTTCCTTGATTTTCAAAACATTTGCATCAGGAATTTTCTCTAGAATGATATCAACAACATAAGAACTAGGTAAAAAACCCGGTATAACTTCATAAGAAATATCTTTAACATGTGTAATCCCTGCATTTATAAAATCATTCCATTTTAACATTTTACCATTTGATTGAACTTTGGAATTACAGAATAAACAAAAATTATACACATCATCTTCTTGTTCTTTATATACAATATTATTTTCTAGAGCATACCATGCACTAAAAAGTTCTTTGTAATGCTGAGGTAAAAATGCTAATTCTTTATTAAATAATTTAAGCATTAATATTCCCGAATTTGCTCTTAAATTGCATACTTTAGACAAAAAATATTTGAAAATATATTTCCACACAAAGTCTTTAGAAGTACATAAATATTTAGCTAAGAATTTAAGTATAAATGACAACATTTTAAGATATATATCATTTACCATCAAACTGCCATTATGTTTATCACCAACGATGGTTTTGTAAGACACTAAATGTGCACCATAATTCCAAATGAAAATTATACATTCTTTTTGTATAGTATCTCTTGCCCATTTAGGCATGGATATAACAGACAATGCATACCACAATTTTGACATCAACAAAGTGTTTATTACAACTACTCTTCCTTGAACTGTTAATTTTCTTTGTCTCCATAAATTTAGGATTTGTATTATTTTTTGTACTTTGTCTTTCCAATTCAAAGTCTCACATTCTTTTTCATTTTTGCCGAAATAAATACCAAGTATTTTCATAATATTTGTCTCAGAAATTTCAATGTTCTTTTTTACATCATTTGATAAACAACCAGAACCTACACACATTTTTCAGACTTTTGAACATTAATTTTAGCATCTGATGCATTTCCGTACAATTCAAAAACTTTTAAAACTTCTATAACAGAATTTGTATCTGATACCGCCATAGTTGTATCATCAGCATGTTGAAACATTAAAGCGACCTTATCTGACATAGGAATTGGTATCCCTTTTATAATCGTATTACATTTCATGGCATGATACAAAGGTTCTGCCGATAAAACATATAACAATGCAGAAATAGGACAACCCTGTCTTACCGAATTTTTTATAGGAAAATAATTTGTCAAAAACCCATTACATTTAACACTACTAAAAATATCATGATAAAAAATCTTTATCCACTTCTTGAAAGAAGGTCCAAAACCAAATGTATCTAAAACATCACATAAGTATTCATGACTAACTCTATCAAAAGCCTTCTCTTGATCAATTTTAACAATATATCCCTCTAAATTATCCATTTCTACTAAATCAATAATGTCACGAATACTAACAAGTGTATCTGCTATATCTTTTCCTATAATGCAACATGTTTGACTCTCTGATATAATATTTGGTAAAACAAGTTTTAATCTATTAGCCATAACTCTTGCAATAATCTTATAATCAACATTAAGTAAACTTATAGGTCTCCAATTCTTTAAATGTTTTTTGTCTCCCTTTTTCTTATACAGCAGAGTTATAATACCCATTTTCATTGTGTGCGACAATGTTTCTTTTGCTT